>CALSBV010011748.1:3757052-3831586 GCA_943590825.1 Bovichtus diacanthus
CAGAATCCAGGGAACATTCAGCATTTTTACACGTCTATTAGTAGAGATGTGTTTAAAACTTATTTCCGGTGTCAGAAAAGAGCAAACTGCTCACGACACCATTTGTGAACTGAGCTCTACAGGTTAGTAGACCAGGCCTTAGTCCTGTTCAACAAGTTTTTAAGGGTTGAAAATGTAATAAAGTGCTCTTCTCCTACAGCCTATCACGTGTCAGTGCCAACCAAGCACACGAGAAATGTGCACACATCCGAACACACCCACTACTGCAGTCAAATGTTGATGCAAATGTGACACACACACACACATACACACACACACACACACACACACACACACACACACAGAGACTAGAATGAGGCCCTATGAAGCGTTCATGATGCAACTATACCCTATGAAAAAAATAAAATAACATGGCTAAACTTTAAAGAGGTAGGCCGACCATTAAGTGGGTCAAGCTTCAAAACGCTGAATCATACATTTCCCATAATGCACGCCTTTTATTAGATGCTATCAAGTTGCCTCCTAAATGGAATTTTTTTTCAAACCCCACACCTCCAGTTTGCAATGCAGGCTTTTATTAGCTACGTGTATAACGCCTCAAGCCCGAGTTGAGACAACCCGAATGACGTCACACAGGTAGACTTTTCAGACTTTGGAGGGTTCCCCTCCAGAGCCAGAAAAGACAATATACAGTTGTTTTCAAAGGCTAAATAGTGGGTAAACTGAACTTAAATTAGTGGAGTTCCCCTTTAAAATCCCAACACTATAAAGCAACATGTATTTACGCTGTAATAATAAAGACCCTCATGGAGTACTATTATGTTTTTTCCTCTTCCTATCACCATGTTCCCTCACCTGGAAGATGAGCACTTTAAAGTGGTTCCTCTTCAGCAGGTGGTTGTGGTTTGCCTCCAGCTTCTTCACCTGGACCGCCTGTTTGTCCATGCGCTCCCTCACATCCTTCAGGTGCCCGCTGACTTTGCGGGAGCGCTCGAGCAGCTTGCTGACGCTGTTGGAGGTGCTGATGTGGGTCTTGGACAGGCGGGTCACGTCCCCCTGCACGACTCGCACGGCGCCCTCCAGGTCGGCCTGCCGCTGCTCCATGCGCTGCTGGTTCTCCTGCACCGCCTCCAGCATGTTGACCAGCTTGTCGAGCAGCGCCACCACGGTGATGGCGCTCACCTGGCCGCGGTCTATGGGGCTGCCCGGCGCGGCCGCGGTCGGGCTGGTGGGACTTTTGAAGCCCAGCCGTGAGAGGGTGCCGGTCGGGGTCGGGGAGGACGGGGCGGAAGACGCGGTGAAGCTCGGGATAAGGAGCTCCGTGTTTTCGGGCTGCTGCTGCGGGATGGTGTGGGTGCTGCCGGAGACGCTGCTGGGCTCGG
Organism: Bovichtus diacanthus; assembly: GCA_943590825.1. Classification (NCBI taxonomy): domain Eukaryota; kingdom Metazoa; phylum Chordata; class Actinopteri; order Perciformes; family Bovichtidae; genus Bovichtus; species Bovichtus diacanthus. Next base: position 3,758,435 of record CALSBV010011748.1, read on the forward strand.
CGTGGGACCCGTCTTCTTCCATAATTCACAGGTGGTCAAATTGTCCCGCTTTGATGTTGTAATTCACCTGAACACAAATAGTTTAGTAATAGTTTTACTCTCTCTTGGTGCTGCTGTCACTTGCCCTCGCTGAGAACTAAAGGCAGGGTGTTTTACTTCTTGGAGTTAATTCGGCATCCACGCCCCTTCCTCCCCCCCCCCCCCACACACACACACACACACACACACACACACACACACGCGCTGTGAACTTTCAAAACACCTCCCCTGCAAGCCAAAGGGAGGGGCGTGGTTGCTATGGCAACAGTGCAGGCCTAGCCCCTATGACAGAATAGAGAGGTAGAGTTTAGTGTGTGTCCTTCCTTGTATGCTGCCAGCCTGCTTTGTGTTTTCATGTGACTGCCAACCATTCCACTTTGTGCATGCCTCGCTGCATTTGCAAAATATGTGTGAAGGCTACTTTTGTTTACTGCACTCGCTGGTGTGTTATTGTACTGTAGCCTACCAAATTGCACTAGACTGCATTGTAATCGAGGGGCATGAATGTGTGTGTGTGTGTGTCTGTCCATGTATGTGTGTCCGACAAAAACAATAAAGTGAAGATAAAACTACAATTCAAATCAGAGGACCAGTGTTTCTTCAGCAAGTTGGCTGAATGTTTCCACTGACATGCTGTAGATAAATCACGGAACATATATTCTTTATGTCAAAGTCTGGCGTATGTATGTGCTTCACTGTGTCCATGGATGGATTACTGGACGAGCCTAGCGGGCAAAGACTCAGGGGCCCTATGTGTCAGGGCCCCCCTGGCCTTCACCAACAAAATGTTAGAGACACATATACTAACCAGGAAGAGATTCAGAATGACCGCCAAGAAACATAAAATGACTACAAAGAGACACAAAATAAATATAAAGAGACACAAAACAAATACAGAGACACAAAAACATTACGAAGAGACACAAAAAAAATACAAAGAGACACAAAAACACTACGAAGAGACAACAAATAATAATACAAAGAGACACAAAAAAAATACAAAGAGACACAAAATGACCTCATAGAGACACCAAATGACCACAAAGAGGCACAAAAAAAACAAACACAGAGAGATGCATAACAACGACAAAAAGAGACTAAACAACTATAACATGTGTGTGTCTTGCTCCTATGTAGGAGAGGTGGTGGGGCCTTTTGCATGTCTGTACCCAGGGGGCCCATTGTCTCATTATTGCCTATGACTGTGCCTATGCTTATATGTTAGTGTATCACTGGGTGTGTGTGCCCTATGAGCGCCCCTTTCCTCTCCACTCTTGTTTCTGAGCTCTGTGTCATGGCATGGAGCACACTGACATGGAAATGTGGAAATCCCTGTTTCAACAATGAGCTCATCTGTGCCCTGACATGATGCCCCGCATGGCCTCTCTCTCAGTCGGTCTCTTTGTTACCATCACTTCATTCACAGTAGCACAGTCACTCTTTCAATCTAACTCTAACAATAAATATGTGGTATGTGTGAGTGTGTTACAACACGAGTGCCTGGGTGTCTGTGCATTTTCATAAAGGTAGAGAAGCATGTGTGTTTATCTCTGTGGAAACCTACTCCATTATAACTATGACTCAGATATAATCTATTTGATCACTGCAGACTACAGAAGGCATTCAAGCCCACACCTGAGCTGTATTGGATTCTGCCTGATATGGCAAAGGCTTGGTCAGCCACCATCCCATCTAAGATCAATAAAAAGTATTCACACCCTTAGACTGAGATTAGATTTTCAGCTTTCATACTACTCGTATTTGCATGCTGAAAAGACACACCTAAGAACCGTATTAAAATATGTTGGCAGAGTCCATAGTCCTCTTGAGATCCAAACCACATAAACAAAAGCGTCTATTTTTGAAGTTGTTATTTCAGTTTTCACTAAAGTGATTTTAACCGGTTTTGCAATAACAATACCTACATTTCTGGTACATTTTTGGAAATGCATTTAAGAGGTAGATGAGAAAATGTATACCACTTTCATGTTTGTATCGTAAATATGAAGCTGCAGCCTGGACACAGTTAGCTTAGCTTAGCACAAAGAATCGAAACCAAGGGGCAACCCCCATGTCTGAAAAGTAAAGCCAATGCATAATTGCAAAAAGAATGCCGATTGTATGGAAGTCTATAAGAAAAGGATCCTACTACTCACTTGATGTATTACATTAGTAAACATTTTCCTAATAAGTTTATTGTCTCAATCGGTAGTTGCAAGTCTTACAGCATGATGTTAATTTTGTAAATTATGGTCCCATTTAGAGTAAAATAGACGATAAAGCAGGGTATGCTTATGGGCGTGGCTACCTTGTGATTTACAGTTCGCTACCTGAGCGTCGCTACCATGGCACGGCTACCATGGCGATGTTCAGCGTCTGGTTGTACTAAAAGAGGAGTCGGGTATTCGTTTTTTCCAGTTTTTTTTTTAATTTTATTTTATTTTTAGTAAGTTTTTTCCTTAATGTTACAGTTAAAATGAATTACAGATTAACCTTGCTAACCAAGATGGCTAGCTAGTGCTAGCGTTAGCTGCTAACTTAGCATTTGTTATGCTAACGGTACCTGGCCCCACCGGACCTCGCTCCTCACCAGTTGTATCCTCTCTTTCAAATATGGTCCCCTTTGGCTCTAGAAAACCAAGATGGCAACATCCAAAATGCCCAACTCAATGCTTCAAATGGTAGTCCGCAATCCAATGGGTGACGTCACGATGGCTATGCCCACTTAGCCTACTGTATTTTATACAGGGAAAAAACTGCTAGCCTGGCCCTGTCCGAAGGTAAAGTAGCCGCCTACCAGCACTTCTAAAGATTATTCATCAGCACGTTATATCTCGTTTGTTTAATCCGTGCAAAAACTGAAATGTAAAATTGACATTGGGGGTTTATGAGGGAGTTATGTGCAAAACAGTTTTTACATTTTTTTTTACACAGGCTAGCTGCTTACCACTGTTTCCAGTCTTTGTGCTAAGCTCAGCTAGCCGTCTGCGGGTGGTAGCTTCACATGTCAAATGTCAAACTATTCCTTTAAAAAGAAGCTGGTACATTTATACACATGGTAGCCATAGTTTGTTCGTTTTTATTTTACAGCTGAATATTCCTACCAGTATATGTTCTCAAAAGTGCTCTTGACAGATTCTGCCATGTCAACATCCAAGACTAACACCTCTTCTGGAGGTCACTTGCTTGACAAGCTTCAAAGCTGTCAGAGTAGAGTGGAAGTGCTAGACACACACTCCCCTGACCAAATTTCCTTCCTTTGACTCAAAACCCCAGTGTCTCTAACCCCTCTCTCTGTTGCTGCTTCTCCTTGAATGCACACACTTTTGTCAACATAAAAGTGTGACCTCCCATTCCGAGCGCTCGAACTCTGACTTTTCCCACTTTCACCCCTCGGACAGAGCGGAGGGAATGACGCGCCCATCCTGTAATTCTTCCAGTTCCCCCCCCCCCCCTCCTTTCCTTCCCTCTGCTCCCCCCTTTTCTCCATCACTCCCTTTCCCCTCTTTCCTTCTGTCTCATATCTATCTGTTTTCCTGAATTCCTCCAGTGTTCCCAATGGTCTGGTATGTTTCACACGTTCCCAGTGTTGTCTCAAAGAACGTTGTCTTTCCCTGGCCTTTTTACAACAACACTTACTATTTATTTCAGGGTCCTCTTTTGCTATTAATCCTCCTCCAGTTACATATAGTACAATGCACTACAAACCAATGATGTCATGCACACAAGCTATCAGAGGATGGGTTAAATATGAGCTGGTGGATGGACATCTTTCCAAGTCACCAAATTTGCCCTCTGGAGGCCTAGAATTGCAAGTGCATGATGCAATTATTTGTAACTCAGAGCAATATCCAATAATATTATTTTTTTTTTTTACAACATTTTCAATCATATTTCATGTCACGTGATTTTGATTGACTGATGATGATTTTCTTCTTTTTTTTCTCCAAAGGACACTTCAACAATCAAATATTCAACTGTAAAAATTCTCCCAAAACAAGTAACGGGTTAAGCTACTGCAGCAGAAACAGCAATCAGCATATTCCCTCATTTCAACAAACATGCCACTGCAAGTCGCATCGTTGAATGAATGAGTTTTGGCTCCTGGGAAACCTTTCTGGAGTTGCTTCAAACCCTGACGCAGGAGGTGTGGCATCGCTGCAACCGTTGGCTGTTGGCAAACTACCAGCGTGGATGGCGGGTTTTTTTTTTTTCTTTTTTGCTTAGAAAAGCAATCTTGTGTGGTGGGACTATTCGTATGTATCGTCCTTTTCTTTTTCTAAAAGTAGTCTAACAAGTTATGACCTGAACCATCGAACCACAGTGTATTTTACATGCAAAAAGGAAGAGATGGTTCACAATTTATTCGGGCGGAAACAACTTTTAACACATACTTAACCACCTGCAGTAGTTTCCTCAATGATGTTTCCCTTTCCCTGTCTTTGTTTCACTTTTACATGTTCTACAGACCGTTGCTGACATAGAGATGGTGAGAGTCCCTGACCCCTCTAGGTTGCTCCAGGCCACATGTTTGTCTAAGTGCCTGCTTTATGTCGATACAAGAATGTAACTGAAACACCTTGAGGCAAACTTAACGGGGACTTTAATGACGGTTTCTCACACAGAAAGAGACCCAATGTCGAGAAATAAATACGTGCACCTTCCCTGAGAATACATTTATAAAATAAGCAACAATTACAAGTAAAACCCACAATTAAATAAACTTGTACACTGATAAAAGGAATAAAACAATGAGATAAAAAAAAAGAACACTTGGCTTGAGGATGTAAATATGATTAATTATTTTCTAAAATAAATATGTGTCAAGTTACAAGTTTTAATATGTTTTATGTTCCATGTGGTGCCTTTTCTTGATAAATAAAGTATCATAAGAAGGAACTTCTGAAGGCTTTGTCACCTCTAGTTGTGAGGCTTGATAGGAACAGCAGGAGACTCATGCTGGAAGACCTCAGGTAGTAATGCAGCTAAACATAAGGGTATGAAATTGGTTTCTGAAAAACTGGTAGCCCATGAATGGTCGGCTAACCATTCCAGAATGCAGAATTACATACATTACACAATGTTTTCTAACAAGTAAGCTACTCCCTATCTGCAAACGTTGACACTCCCACAGCTACGCCTGAAAAGTGGGGTTGTTGCACTATTTGTTTGCTCGTAGTGGGTATTCACAACTCCACCAAAGTCTGTTTACAGGTGTTGTTGGGGAGTACCACTGCATTTGGAACAAAGTTGTTTAAAGCCTTTTGTGGCTTGCATAACACACCTGAATCTGATACCCCATACTGTCGGCGGTCAAGTTACTAAGTGTGTTACGTAGGTTTCAAAAGAAAGATGAGAGCATTGAATAAAAGGGACGATACTGTATTTCTTGTTCTGCTGCACCGATTTTGATTTGAATCTGAGAGAGGATTGCGATGCTAAATCAGTGGAGTACTCTTTTAAGTTTAACTTCCTTGAATTGGAGATCTTTGCCACCGCATTGTGGATCAACTGCTGTCAAGAAAGAGAACTCCAGCTCAAACAGGAATAAGTGAGATCACAGTCGTACTATCCGGACAAGATACAAGGATGGAGGGAGGGGGCAGAAAATACCTAAATTATACATTTCTATAACTCCATGTTTCACAATGAAATCATCTGAATGTATAACTGTGAAGGATAGATTGCGATATATAAAAAAAATATTATTTTACCACAATGAACACATGCCAAACATGCAGATTTCTTTTTCCTTTTTATAAACGAAAGGTAGTTCTTTAGAAGCAGACATCCACCTGCTTCCTCATACTTGAGTCATCTTTGCTCACTCCAGGTTATGTGATATTTGCAACAAACAGGCTCCTTGATCAGTGTTTAAATGGAACCTCTAATGCTTGTGATTACCAACAACAGTCTCACACAGGTGGTCATACCTATGATGACACAATGGATGCCCGGCACTGTTTGATTTGTATAACCAGCTCAGACTGAAAGTCTGGTCGCACAGTGGGAAGGAAGGCAGCAATGGTACCCTTTTGTCACTAAATCAAAGGCACCCACAGAGGGGGAAAATGGCATGCTGGGACCAAAACAGATGGCGATGGATCTGTAAATTACCCTTTTTCACAGACCAGCGTGTGTCTAACACACGCTCACTTAAAGGTGGCCTCGTACACTAATATAGGAGTGTGTGTGCAGTGTGTGATTTCTGCGGCGCTATCAATTCTAAAGCTAATGGACCAATTTCCGAGGTGTTGAGCTTTACGCACATAGAATGTGAGGAAATGCCTTGTGGAAGAGTGTGTGCGCTTCTTTGCTTGGGTAAGTGTATATGTTTTCATGTGTCCAACATCGTCAATTTTCAAACCAATGGGCCAATCATTCCCCGGCAAAAAAGTTGAGGTGCAGTTTGTTAAATGAAAAATCAATATTGAAGGCTCCCCTGGCCGGATGGTTCCCAAAGTGAGGATTCCTCAAAGACGTATGATTTTTCTGTTATTTCATTCATCATCGGTACTTGTCTCCGCACCATCAGTCATTTCCCAGATTAATCTATCAAGTAGAGGACATTGTATTATTCAGTGATATGAACATTATTTACATTTGAATGCCTTGGAGAACAAGCCTGCCCGTTCAAGCATGCAGTCAAAAATGAAAAGGAGCTAGTTGAGGAATTATGCATTTCAAAGATAAGTGTCAGATTCCAAAGCTGAGTGTCTATCTGTTAGGCTCAGGAGGTGTTGGGAATGTGCGTATGGGGGATTGTTATTGTGAACACTCGCTGGTTGTTGTGTGTTGAAAGCAGAATGAGAGTTGGCTGTGAAGACGATGGAGTCGAAGTGCTTATTCTGTCTTGTTAAAGGATCATTGCGAGGGTGGAATGTGCTCTCCAAAACATCTGAAATGCAGGTCTCCTTTAAAAATGATCCAAGGCACACTGTGGGGTTTGTGGTTGGTACAGCAGTGGAAGAAGTACTCTGATCTTTTACTTAAGTCAAAGTAGTAATACCACAGTGTAGAAACACTCAAAAAAAGTCCTGCCTTCAAAACCGTACTTAAGTAAAAGTACAAAAGTATAAGCATCAAAAGATACTTAAAGTACAAACAATGTTCACTATGCAGAGTGATGCATTTCAGAATAATATATAGTATACTACTGGTTTATAATTATTGATTATTGATCATTTTAATGATATAATAATATTCTAGTGTAATCTATCCTGTGGAATTAAATGAAAAACTTGTTTTTTATGTATTTTATGAGTGCGTAAACTCATACTGCATTCAAAACATGAGAAAAAGATGAGAAATTTCCTAAAGAGACTTATTTTCCCCAAGCATACTGTTTTGAGAAGGTAATGGTAGAGTATATTTGGTGACAAACACAGTATCAGAGTATACGTCAAGCTAATCTTTAGCAGCACATTAGCTGGCTAACATCCAACGTTAGCATAAATTACCATCCTACTTCATTGTCTTCACAACTCGCTAATGCTAAAACGCTAACGCTAGTTACAAATGTCTTCATAAAAGACTAAAGATTAAGTTATATTTGCTCAGTAGGACATTCAGCATTCTGTGGATTTTATTTCACTTTCAAATCTTTACACAGAAGTTACGGTACTGTTACCCGGTCAATCTAAGCAACCTTGCACCGTTGGCAGCAGTTTTACGATAAACGTTTTATTTAATCTAAAAAGACATTCAATTTCAAGTTGCATCCAAGATTTTACACTGGCGGTGCAGTAAGTTCCTCATCCACCAGCCACCTCTTACAAGCTGTTGCTGGAGCAAACGTAGTTCTTGTCAACCTGCACTTCACTGTGTTTAAACTAGACCATGCAAATCCAAGTAATAGTCTACTCTAGTCTAGTCTAATCTAATTACCTGCTGTCTGCATGTGACTAAAGTATTCCTTTAATTCTGGAAACAAACTGTTTTAAGTAATTCACCTGTGCATTTCACATGTTGTTCAAACTTTGAAGTAAGTAAGTAATTAAGTAAAAGCGCAATCCACCGTGGGATGATCTTGCTGTCCACTAATGATAGCATTCAGCACATTCCTCGACCTCAGATGAGAGCAGATACTCAGACATTCACCAAAATGTCCTTCCTACTCCTCCCTGGCCTCGGGCCCACTGTATTTGAGCCGAAACCTGCAGGAGAAGACAGGAAACTGACAGGATTACACTGACTGGGTCTGCTGGCTGCTGCAGACACACAGATGTGTATAAACACAGGGTAGGCTTCGGAGAAAAAAAACTACTCCATGTTCTGAAATACTCATTTGTGCCCTCAATTTAAACATTTGTGTGCACGTTTCTTTTTGCGTTTAATTGAATATTTATTTACCCAAATAAAACCAATTGAGATAACATCATAAAGTCATGTCACGCACACGTGGATCACCTACGCACAATAAGATAAGATTTATTTCACTTCTACTACTGGGTCCATACACTCTACACCGCTCTCACACCAGGCTCCCAGCAGCGGTGAGGACGAGGCGAGGCTGGCTGTTTCCGCCACTTTGGATTGAATCAAAACAAACTATCAAAGTGCAGGGATCATGGATCTACAATGTAATGTAAAAAAAATTAAATATAAAATGTTCTTTGTATGTTGCACTTACATTGGTTTGGCTTATTTGAAGCTAATGTTCTGCACTTATATGATTTCACCTATTTGAAGCTGATGTACTTGAAAGATTCTCGGAGTCGAGTCCTCGTGATTGTTTGCACTTATTGTAAGTCGCTTTGGACAAAAGCGTCAGCGAAATGAACTGTAATGTAACGTAATATTGACAAGCTCTGGCAGCTGTACTTCTTCTCCCTCTGTACTGAGGCAGAATGGAGCTACAGTGACTCACTATCACCCCTAGAGGAACAAGTGGTGTAGTCAGTTAACAGGCTAACTTCAGTAGATATCTCTGCAACACAACACACAGACGTCTTTGACACAACGTCAAACACTGTTACCTCTTCACATTCTGTTGACAGTAGTTAGTTGTTTTTATGTTTTCCATTTTTATTCTGGCATATTTTACACATTGAACCTTTAACCAGTGATTATGACACAGTAGGCTGCTATTGACTGCCAATCTATAGTCTTTAAGCTTTTTCCCAACTATTTATTGAACATCAGTGACGTTTTCAGATCATCAAAGGCTTGTGATGAGGAAGCCTGCAGGCTGCAGTGGAGAATAAAAACACAGTGGACGTATAGTCTTAAAAAAATAGCACAGAGCTTTCTAATAATTTGAAATCAGCTCATGCTCCAGTTAACACATTTAATTTCACTGTTTGTTAGCAGTAAAAATCCTTTGATATGGTTGTTGTAGGTGTCAGGTCTGAATGATGACTATGTAATTAACAATCTGCTCGCTGGGACTGCTGCTACAGGATAAGTGATTCTCAAAATGTAAGATGGACTTGGGTCACGGTGCTGATTGAGGCCACAACAACATCAGAATAGGTAAGTGTCCAAAATGCACAAATTCTTTCATCAAACTTTAATATATGTATTAAAAAATCGAGCCAATCCTGCCCCTGGACACATGAGGCTCTTCTGTGCATTTATCTACGCCAGTTTACACAACCAGCTGTGGCTTCTTCTGAGAGACTTTGTGATATTGTGATATTTTGGCCCTACCCCTGGATTCCAAATAGGTAGTAAAACGCAATATGAATTAGACGTTCAGACATTGCACGTGTGCAGAGGCAGGGCTCTGCAGTACGTGACTCTCACTTCTTATTCTGTAATTTGGGGGAGGGATAGGACAGGGAGATGAAGGTCAAAGACTGTGGGGACTATACATTCTCCTTTGGTGTTCAAACAGACACTTCCTGATAGGTTTAAGTACCGGTAGGTCAACTACAAGGCTGTGCCACAGGTGAGAATAGGCAGGAGAAAATAGGTGTTTGTTTCAGATTCACCACACACAGGCTGCTGCAAAGAAACGCTTGTATTTCTGTTTAGTGTGAATGAATCATTGCCTGACTTTTATTAAACTTGGGTTGCGTGTTTGAGGTTAATAACAGACGGGGATCTAAACAAACATGCCTGTACTGTATGGTCCATAACAAAAAACGCTGGGAACATTTTGCAGTGTGCCAGTAGCCATGACCCATGGCTGACCCTGAGCACAGTTATTACAACAGTCTTTATTGTAATAGTAATGTGACTTTGATGTTTTAAAAAGCACGGAATCTTGAGGAATGCCGGTGGTATTTCTGCGCTTTGTCCTGAAGGCTATCGATAACACACACACACACACACACACACACACACACACACACCTCATTCTGTGAATGAATGGCTCTTAGGTGGCTTTATTATTGGGAAATCAGCAGGGTTGAAAATGTTTAGGTCAATAAATGAAGCAATAGTTAATAAAAAGTAAAATGACTCATTATGCTTAAGAACATAATGAGTGTTATAATATTGGCTTCTTATTACAGATGCAATACTATGTAAATAGCATTGCAATGTTATAGGCGGTAATCATCCAATCGTTAGTTGGATAATAGCTTGTGTTTGTGGTTTATCTTAGTGTTGACATCGCTGCTGTAGTTTGTCACTGCAGAGGCTCCTGACCTCCTTTCTGATGGCTAATGTTCCAGGTCTTGACGGAAATACAAATTATGGGGGACGAAAAATCGCTTGAGTATGAATAAATAGATAAAAGTATGAATAAATACAGTGATAAATAAATGCATAAAAAATACACAAATTAATAAATGTTGAAATAAATATGGAAATTGTGAGATGAATGCGTTAACTAAATGGATAAATACATGTTGGAATAAATACATAGTTACATTAACTAAATGGAAAAATAAATGTTCTGTTACTAAACTGTAGGAGAGATATTACTACTCTCGGTTTTATATGCAATTTGCAAATAAAACATCTAGTGTCTTAAAAGCTGACAGGAAAAGTAAAGTCTCTCCACTGAGAAAATGGAACGTTGTCGGCAGGATTCGAACCTGCGCGGGGAGACCCCAATGGATTTCTAGTCCATCGCCTTAACCACTCGGCCACGACAACACATCTGCACCTCTGTTCTATAACAAACATAGTATAGAGATAGATAGACAAACTCACACAAACTCACACATGACATACGTACTAATTTAATCCCCTTTGTTAATAACTGTTATTAAACTGGGCCCAACCATCTCTGATCACCCCGCTCACATGAACCTCTGAAGCCCGTAGTGGAGGTGCTGTTTGGGTGAGCACAGCTCCACCTAGTGGCGGTGGTCGGACACCTATAGCTGATTAATTTCTCAAGTCTAAAGTCTTCTAAAGTCATTTGAGGAGTTATGTGAGAATAATCAATATGTAAACGGTTACAATTTTCCTTATTGTGTCCTTATTAAGATGTAATATGTGATATGTAAGATGTTATTGAATTAAGTAACTTAGTGGCCAATCTACTGTGAAATAAGATGCAATATTTGTAAACTGTGAAGCGGAAGACTACACCTCCTAAAAGGGTGACAGAAGATCTGATTGGAGCAGAGAAGCGCTGAGAGGCGTGGCCATGCCTAAGCGCCAGCAAGGGGCCAATAGGACCTGGCCCCAGCCAACCAATGGGAGAAGACTATACCTGAAAGGTGGCGCATATAAAATATGTCGTAAACTAGAGATCTGTGAGACAGAGGAACTACTTAAATGTGGTCTGTGGACAGTGAAACGGTTCTCAGCTGAGTACTTTTGCAATGCGTACCATATCATCATCGAATAAATACAGTTAATACGAAGGGAAGTTTTCTGAAATTGATTTCTATGCGTCTCTATTTCCAAGTATAAGAACACAAGTTGCAAATAATATTATTATATATTCCGGGTCGAGGGAAGGCGACAATTTAACATGAATCTAGTCACTAGTTTTGTTTTTGATATATTTCCTGTACAACCAAGGCCATTCAGAATCAGCTGCAGGCCTCTAACGTTGAGTGGATTTGGAAACTGGGTTGAAAACATATCTGTTCATTGAATACAGTCACAGTGGTGGAGGAGGTATTCAGATCATTGACTTACGTAAAAGTAGCAAAGCTGTAAACATACAAAGTCAATTCCTGCATTGAAAGCTGTATCTAAGTGAAAGTACGCTACCTAAGTAGGCTGTTATTAGCTTAATGCTAAAAGTAGTAGAATCAGAAGTACAAGTACTCAATGCAGAAAATGGCACATGTGAATGTAATACTAATATGTAATATAGCGTTAGATTCATTTTGCTGATGCATTAATGTTAGTGTCGAGTTTTACTGTTGTATTGTTGTAGTTGGTCAACATGGAGCCAATTGTATCTACTTATACTGTTGGTTAGTTTAATGTATAAATGCATCACATGCTGTCATTTTATCATGTTTTTTCACTGAACAGTAACAACAGCCGTAAGAGAAATACATTAAGAGTAAATGAAGTAGGAGTAAAAGGATGAATTTAACCCATGAAATGGAACTACTAAAGTAACATAGAATTACTTCAAAATCAGTGAATGAACAAATTCCACCACTTGGAAAGCAAACATTTAGAAACTGGATCTTACAGGGAAACAACATGTAATCTGCATTTTGTTCTTAATCACAATGAAAATAAATTGATTCACAAAGGGACATTTTTTTTTTTTGTTCTTTGAATGTGAATAATGTGCCAGTATGCATAGAAAAGCATTAAAATAGATAATAAAATATATTCTAAAAAAGTGTTTATTAACTTCATTTTGCAAAAGTGGCCCCCGGGCAGCGCAAGTTGAGTATCCCTGATTTAAGAAGTGACATTTACTGTGTATGATTGACAAGACAGGAATAAGAAAAACATTAGTTTAACGATAATCGATGCATCTAAAGTTACAAGTTCTCTCTATGATATGTCTATGTTATTGTCACTGTAAAATAACTTTTCCAGACCACAAACAAAGAGCGACACAGTGTTACATTTTGTGATATAAATTATTTATTTACATTTACAGAAAAATGACCCCATCAAGACAATGTAGTAATAACTATTGGAAATAGAACCCAAGATACAGAAGCTGACGTCGTCGTCACAACCGAACAGAGAGCTCTATAATAACATTGTGCCCTCTGTCAAAGGTCTCCTATAACACAAGGTGCAAGGCATCACGTGTAGCCCACCCCACCCCCGCCCCCCCTCCCCCCTCCCAGACCGAACAACGCACACCTCATTTAAAGCCCGTTACCCTGCTTTGCACTACCCCGCTTTGCTTTAACCCCTCATCTAGAAACGACAGACATCGGCTAGCCCGCCTCTACCAAAGCTCACACATCTAATACGCATTCACACGCACTCACACGCTCACATTCAGTATCTTCAATACCCCCCCGCCCCCCCCAACACCTCATGGTTCATTCTTTCAGAAAAACCCTGGGCGGAAGTGACAAGGTGCAGGGAGACACATCTGCAACTGAGGGGGTTGGAGTCTCATTGCTGACAGGTACGGCAGCTCTGTCTCTGCTGTGACACCATCATCCCTGGGCGTCCTTAAAGTTCACACTGGGAGGGAGGGCGAGGAGTGAGGGGAAGCAGATCCTACAAGGGGGGGAACATCTAACGCCACAGCGCTCCGTAAAGTGGAAGGGGACTCTGTCCGGTGTGTCTGGGCTCAGATAAGCCGAGTGGAGGCGCGCATGGTGTTCTCTGTACTGAAGTGGACATTGTTCTGCTTCTGCCGGTTGATCCTGTTGGTCCGTGGGCACTTCCTGTGCGGGGAAGAAGAAGGTAAGGGTACGAGACAATACATGCAGGGGTTAGCTATGCAGCACTTTGCAGTTGTGAAAGCTCATTCCGATGCAATTCCGATTTTATTTTATAAACCTCGGTAAAGTCGCTTTCCCACTGGACAAATAACCCACTAACATCTGGGTTTTGTCTTCAGTGGGAAAAGTTGCGATCGGCATTCATTCCTGGGACAAAATACAATGCAGTAATAACGGTATTTATGGACCAACCACTGTCAAACCTGCTTCCGGTGCTGGTAGTCGCGTTTGTGACGCTGAGCGTGACACACCAGGAAAAACCAAGGAAGACAAACTTTTCTACTGGCAATGGAGAAGGACTCTATTTCTAGCGGGGTTTCCCGTATTTAAAAAACCTGCATATACGCTCTAATTTTGATGGAAAAAACACGCACGCACGCACGAGATCTACCTATTAGTATTAGTGTGAACAGCATGCTGGGTACAGCTGGCTCTCCGTCGCTCACTACTATATTTAAGTTTGAGATTGTAATCCAATACGCTGTTTTGTCAAATTCAGCGAATATCTCCTCACGGTCCGCTAGCTGTCCGTTCTCCGTTTGCTCTGAAAACAAATAAAGAATTCACAGTGCTGGCTCTGTAAATGTCTGTTAATGCAGGTGCGTGTCTCCCTTCGTGTGTGTGCTGCAAGCAGGAGAGCAAACTGTTTTTTGAAAATGTTATTTTTGAAAGGACAAACACCAACAAATATGGATTGAAGCAGTCGCTCCGTTCTGAACAGGCATGTTTTGAACGGCCATTAATCGGGATTCATTCTTCATGCAGAAGTTCTTTTTTTAGCATCTCAAATATGGAGATTTCCATATGGAGATTAGAGTTTTATATCATAATAAAGTGAATAATTTGAATTTACAAAGCATTTAAAGACATCACCGTGGAGTTTTTAGAAACTGGGATGCACACTTTCTGACATTTTATAGACCAACCCATTAATTGAGAAAATAATCTGCCGATTATTGGATGATGAAATAATCGCTGTTTGCAGCCCTGTTAGGTTTGTTCATTCACTGGACTCCTCTGCAACAAGTGAGCACGGTGGCATGTATTTTGGACTCATACAAGGCTGAGTATTTTGATATTTTTTGTTTTAAATGAATATCGCTGAGCAGCAGGAAACATTTATGGTACAGTCGCTGTATTCAGTGTTCCTGTCTTTCCTTCTTCACCTCGCCCTGCCCTTTCACAACTGCTCGCTCTCTCATTTTGTCCCTCCTCCTCCCGTTCCTTTGCTCAGAGGAGCAGTTTTGTCTCGGCCAAAAGTCTTTTAAAATCTTTTATTAAATTTCATAAATTGCTTAGGTCAGCCGGAGGCAGACAAGCCCCAGGCTATATATGTGTGTGGGTCTTTACTGTGAATACAAAACGTTGGTTCAAACAAAAGTGTGCTTGCCTACACAGATATATCTTCATGTATCTGTGCTTGTACGCACACGCTGCATGTTTACTGATGTGTGTGTGTGTGTGTCTGTGTGTGTGTGTCCACAGGGGAATTTGTCAGTACTTTCTCTCTGTGGTGTAAGCAAGGTGACCTTTCAGCTGTTTCCTCCAGGCTCAGGAGCTCCACAGCCCTCTTGTGACTCCCAAATACAGACAGCATGGAAAGTACTGCTGCCAGGTTCATTAGTAAGCTGTGTTTGTGTGTGTGTGTGTGTGTGTGTGTGTGTGTGAGGGCCATGACTCACCTGGTAATGCAGAGCACCACCACGCAGATGATGACCACCTGGAGTGCTCCGATGATAGAGGCGATGAGGACGTAGTGCAGTTTGCCGGAGCCTGGCACCACATAGAGCACGTTGTACTCTTTGATGTCACACTGGGGGCCCCTGAAACCCGAGTGACAGCTGAGAACACACACACACACGCACACACACACAGACACAGAGAGAGAGAGAAAGAGTCATTTCTTTGCACTGAGAGACAGGTTAATTATTTCTGTGTTACTAATTGAGGCGTCAGTACCTGTTTGGTAAAGACGTTGTGGCTGAACAATGCGTACGTGTGACAGTGGCGCGACTGTGCTTTTTCTTTGCTGGGACTGTATAGATGAACATAACTGATAAGGCTGGCAGTGGGTAAGGCAAGGAGGGGGAGGGAGTGCGAGTGTGTTCACACGAAGCAGCTATATTCATCATCATTTTCTCTTTGTTTTTGGGCCTGTGTCCACACGGAAGCTGGAATTACATTGTTATATTATTTTGTCTTATTGTTGTTGCAGTGTTGAAAAACAACCTGCAAAAAGCTAGCATGCACGTCGTTCTCACATGTAATGGTGTGTTCCGATTTAGCCAGCCTAGTGGACGTAGTCACACACACACACACACACACACACACACACACACACACACACACACACACACACACACACACACACACACACACACACTAATGGAGATGATCTTTGTCCTCAGAGAGGAGCTAAAATGGTTTTCCTTTTAATCTCTTTCTCTCCCCATCTCCTCTTCTTTCCTGTCTCTGGGGAGGTTGTTACCCACCAACACCTGCACATCCTTGTTTGGTACCCACACCGTACACACACACACACACACCCCCACACACACACACTCCCCCCCCCCCCACACACACAGTCTCCTTCACATTCTCTATCCCTTCGACCTGACAGTGGGTCAGATGAACATTGCAACCTTGTTTTGTTTGGGGTTTGTGCTCTGTTTCCACACACGCACGCCACTCGCACAGAGACCACTGTACTGCGCTCCCCTTCTCATTAGGACACACAACCTCCGATTCCAGCAGCCAGTAGGGGGCAGCAGAGACCTTTCACACTGCCTCTCCGCTAAGCACCGCTCTGTATGCATGAAGAATGTGTGGCGGGGCGAGCTGGGACGAGAGGTTAGAGAGAAAGGAGAGAGATAGAGGGCGCGAGAGATACCAAGACCTCCTGGCTGCCACACTATCAGGCTGGAAAACACACATGTACATTCACTGTGTGTGTGTGTGTTTGTGTGTGTGTGTGTGTGTGTGTGTGTGTGTGTGCGGTGGGTTTTCATATCGTTCCTCATTGTGCCTTTATGCAAATGAACGTCAGTGCTGCCTGTTCAAGAGTATTTTTGAGTGAATATGTGTGTGCACTGCCAGTTGCAGCTGTGAGACTTCTGTTCTGCAAGTGTGTGTGTGTGTGTGTGTGTGTGTCTGCATTTGTAGCATTGTCTTGTATTTCTTTACCTATGGAGGCCAAAATATGACTAAATATCCAAAGTGAGGACATACAGTGCTGCTTGAAAGTTTGTGAACCCTCCAGACATGGTCATTGTTTTTGTACAAAAATGTAAAATAACCTTATTAAATGTACATCCAAACAGCAATTTGTCAAGCAGACTTTCCAAATAACGGATACAAACAAATAAACATTATGTATTTTCATTATTTATTCAACAAAAGGGTGTTTATCTCACAAAAACTGAAAATGTGGCATGTGCAAAAGTACGTGAACCATTTTAGTTAGTAGCTTGTGGCACTTCCTTTTGCAGCCATTACTTCTTCTGTAACCACTGACCAGTCTCTCGCATCTGCTGCTGGGGATTTTTGCCCACTCCTTGCAGAACTCAGCCAGTTGAGAGGTTGGAGGGACATCCGGCATGTACCGCTCGCTTCAGGTTTAGCCACAACATTTCTATTGGATTGAGGTCCAGACTTTGACGAGGCCAATCCAGAGTACGAATCCTCTTTCTTTTCAGCCATTCCTTGGTAGTTTTGCTGGTGTGCTTTGGGTCGTTGTCTTGTTGCGGAACCCATTTTCGGCCCAGCTTCAACTCCCTGACTGAAGGCAGGAGATTCTGATCAAGAATTTGTTAATAGGTCTGAGAATTCATGTTTCCCTGGATAATATGGAGTCGTCCAGGTCCGGAAGCAGAAAAGCAGCTCCAGACCTTCACATTTCCACCACCATGCTTCACTGTTGAAAGGAGGTTCTTTTCTTGGTATGCAGTGTTGGCTTTTCTCCAAACATAGCGGTTTTGATTGTGACCAAATAATTCTATCTTGGACTCCTCTGTCCAGAGAATGGACTTCCAGAAGGCCTCTGGTTTGTCCAAGTGCTCTCTGGAAAAGTTGAAACGGGCACCTTTGTTCTTTCTTGAGAGCAGAGGCTTCCTTCTAGCAACCCTCCCATGAATGTCATGTCTATTCAATTTCCGTCTGATTGTAGACACATGTCCATTTACCTCAGATGCTGCCAGAGAGGTCTGCAACTCCCTAGAGGTGATGTGTGGGTTGGCTTTTACCTGATTTGTTATTGGTGATAGTTTTGATGGGCGTCCACTTCTAGGCAGAGTTGCGGTCATGTTGAATGCCCTCCATTTGTAAATGATTTGTCTTACAGTGGATGGATGGAGCTGGAATCTTTTGGAGATGGTCTTATAGCTTCCCCCAGACTGATGGGCTGTCAGTACCTTCTTCCTGATGTCCACGGATATCTCCTTTCCTCTTGGCATTGTTGATCTGTGTGGGTACACCTTGGCACGGCAATGGTTTGGTTGGTTTCCTCTCTCTTTTAATCCGTGTTGCCCAACTCTTTTCCTAAGGATGTCTCATTTCATGGTTCGCTTAACTGACTAATTAAGCACCCAAATGTGTTTAACTTGAATCTGTTACCTGCTTGACTTTACCAATGCAGCGGGGGGTTCACTTACTTTTGCACATACACCAATTCCATATTTCATGTAGTTTTTTGGCTACTCACACAATTCCCTCGAAACAAGTACATGCAATTGATAAACATAAACCTGACATTTCATATAGAGAAAACTGGTGATGATAAAATAAGAAAATCATGGTAAAACAGAAAACTCTAAACTGCTCAAGGGGTTCACACACTTTCAAGCAGCACTGTATGGCTGCCCCTTGTTTCTTCATAGAATGTATCCAATTTATGGGCCTATTTTTTGTTTAACCATTGTTTGTATAACTTTGTGTTATCCAAACACCAAAGTCATTGCTGAGATATGGCAATCACTTAAAAAAACATCTGACGGGGCACGAAACAAAACCCCAGGTTAGCCAAACTTTGAAGAGTTCTCTTTTCCAAGTTTTTTTTTTGTGCCTCTCTGATTCTTTGTTTCTCTTGCACGTGTTCGCCACCATCACACTTCACAGACTGACTTCCAGGCTAAACTGTGCGCACACAGTTTCCTCTGCAGGGAGAGATTGTTACAGACAGGTTCTGGCTAAACCTTTGGCTTAGCCATGTTTGTTTGAAATCCAACACATCGTTTATTCGGAGCTTAATAATGTGCAAACCTCCTTTGTGCCCTGTAAGCAAGTCTTTTTTTGTCTTGACAAGAGTATTTTGCCTGGATGTGTGCACACTCTCCCTCTTTAAAACCTCTCAAAACAATCAAACTTCATTTGGAGTTTGGTGAGAAGTTATCGTAACCAAAACAAAGTTATCATCCAAGACGGAATAAAACCATAATAATCCTTTAATGGGATGGTTTATGGTCAGGACTAGAATAAGGGTATGAGTATGATAAGGCATGAAGTGGGCATGTTGAACCTGCATTGACTATTTAATCAGACTGTTACCAGTACTTAGTATGTAGATCACTTGCAACTGACTGTTTTTGCTGTTACTTTTGTTTGCTGCTGTAAAAAAATACAAAAATATTTCATATCTTCTTGGAAGTCGCTGATGACACACTCGAGGTGTCAGTCACCAGACGCTGACAGCAGCACGGTGGAGTGTTTACCGCCAAGTATTATCATTAGCAGACACATGATGGTGCAACAAAGTGTGGCTTCTACAGATGAAATCATCAAAAAATCAAAATGAAACTTGCGAAACAGCATCATAATGTGCGAGGAGAGAGGACCCACCAATATCCTCATTCTGCAGTGAGAAATCCAACATCCAACATTAATTTGAAGCAGTGCAGCATATTTGCCTGGTCAACAGCCAGATCCAAATACTTCCCCTTCTCAGCGCACTGGCTCGTGTTCATACAAGATAAACAAGCCTGATTAAAAATAAAAGGGCTCCAGCACTTGCCTAGGAATTGCTCAATCTTAAACCGACCAGCCCTCCTACATGACACGCTTTCTTTTTTCGGTGTACGCAGATTAGGGAGGAGCATCATCACATTTGATCTGAAAATATAGAGACCTTTTGCTTTATGTAGGATTTGTTTATATCCATACTACAGTCAGAGTTACAATGTAAAACCATTGTAGCAAATAATAGCTTAGATGAATATAGTTTAATTGATTATTACATAAGAATCCATGCACTGTAGCCCATAATCAGCTACTACAAATAGAGGCTTATTGATTGCTAGCTATTAAAAACCCATTCAACTCATTATGAGCTAGAAGGGCCAAGGCCGTTTCCATAAGTGAAAAATAATGTGTGTATCCTCCCCTTGATATGAATCCGCTTCAAAATGTAATGGGTTCTGCCATGGACCACGCTACACCCTTCAACCACGTTTCGTGAAAATGGGCCCGACAAACAGACAAAAACAAAAACAAACCTCCTTGGCGGAAGGGATTTATAATAAATAGTCCAAACTCAATACATTATGCTGGGATTTTCTAAACTTGTCCTCAAATATTGTGTCATTAAGCGTTAAATAGCTTTAAAAAAAAAAAAAAAAAAAAAAGGGAGTCCCGGTGGTTAAGATGCAAGCCATGTACTCTGACTGTCACCTCTTGACTGTCCATTAGAGATGGACGTTTGATGCCGTTTGATGCTGAAGCTGCGAAGCCGTTTCACTCCTGTGAAGCTCATCGCTTCAATTCATTGTGTCGCAGCTTGTTTCAAATAAGGAAATACCACATGACCGACGACGTCCGTATCTTCTAACGTCATAAGTACGAGAACATTTACATTTGATACCAAGTAACAACACAATAAAATAAATAAGCTAATTTAATGAACATCGTTTTCCCATCGCTTTTATGAAATGTTACATAAACATCCACCGCGAGGTTAAAACACATGAACCCCCAGTGGACACTGGGCCTAAACTATACCAATAAGGAACATTAAGGTTGTGTGTCTTCAAAAATATGAAGGATATGAAGGATTTTGGATAATGCATTCATGTCTTTCTACATTTGACGCAGCACTTCTGATCAAAAGTATTACCCGTTTAATAATACCATGCAGGCTTTCTGAACTTCTGTCGCACACATGAGACTAAAACCATTAACATCACAGTGTTCTAGTGACTTGGCCCATCTTAAGGGGCTGCTATATGTTTTACAAGCCACCAGATGTCCCTGTGTTTGCCCCAAAGCTCCATAAGGCTTCATCCGCCCATCTCTACTGTCCAACGTTGAATAAAAGGCCAAGATGCCCAAATACTTAGGTAGTAGTGTGCATTGTCCTCACAGATATAGTAACATTGCAAGTGTAAATGTGTTTGTACCTGCAGGAGGGCTGGGCCACGATGCTGGGGAACTGACACTCTCCGTGGACGCAGTAGTTTTTGTAGTGATCTGGACAGGGGATGTACAGGCCGCGGGCCAGCTCGTTCCTCGGATCCTCTTTCTCCTCTACTGCGTAAACACAAACACACACGGACGTGCATACATTACTGCACTGCGCAAGAACGACACATTTCAATAACAGAGGTAAGAGATAAATAATAAAAAGGGTCAAAGAAATAATGGACAGAAGTGGATGACGTGAGAAAAAAAAGAAGCGAGAGTCAGAAATATTGTAGCTTTGAGTGGCAGCACATGTTATTTGGCAAATCCGCCACCGTTACACATGCACTCACCTGTGAGGTCGGTCCGTGCGAAGTGTCCGTCTCCGCCTTTGATGTCGCCTGGAAAGGCCAAAAACACATTCAAACTGATCTCAGGTCACTAACAACCTCTCATCTGGCTCCAACCCCCTCTATTATGAGTTACACATTCAAACTGACGCCAGAGCAGGGACAGAAGAGGCGAATGTGAATTACCATCTCAACAAAAGGGTTCATTTGGTGTGTGCACCTGTCTAGTTAAAGCGTATTTATGTGAACTATTCTCTTCAAAAGTGAGAAGCCATCTTCCCTAAAGCATTAAGGTAAGAATGGAGCAGAGCCGGGTAGAAAAGATCAGAGGGAATAATGCATATTTTGCTCACTTTATTGACGCTGCATTGAATTCCTCTTTTCACAATGGCTAGACAAAATCTCCTTCCAATCATTATCATTTTATTGCAATTGATTTTTTCCAGTAGCCCGTGAATTTATTCCCACAAACGGAGTGTGTGAAAGTATTTCATGGGGTGATGATGCAAATACTTCTTATTTTTCTTTTGTATTGACACCGCAGGGAGATTCGAAGTAAAGAAACGAACCAGCGTTTCAGTGAGATCAGAACCGTGAGTCTTGTATGTATGACATCCACGTAAGAAAAATCTAATATGAGACTAAATGAATTATAACACTGCTCAGGAGGAGAGGCTACACACTAAACAAGACTGCAGCTCCAAAAATGCTTCTTTTAAAATATAAAAGAATTCCTTAAATTCTTTCTAGCGCCACACACGGATGACAACTTGAGGTCTTAGTGATGCCACACTTCATTTTATAAACATCTGGTGCCGCAAAGTGTACAAACAACACAAACAATGCGAGGCTTATCAGTACTTTCCCTTGTTCTAGATTACAATGAGCTAAAGTAGAAAGCAGGACTATTTTCAGAAAAAGAAAAGTAAAACTGTTTCCCAATAATACAACACATGGGGAAACAGTATAAACCGGCAGTCTAAATATCAAGGTGCCACTTTGAATCCTGTCTTACATGAGGTCTATTTTCTCCCAGGTCTTGAGCCCTCAGTTCTTTGACATTTGTTTCTCTCTCCACTTTCCCTGATTGAAACAGAATGTGTGGAGCAAATCGATCAGGGTGGTCCGACCCAGAGGGTGTAAGGTGGGGGAATACAGATTTCTATTTGTGTTCCAGAGCTGGTTAGCCCTGATTGCTTTACCCCCCATTACTTCTCAAAGCCTACATCTTGGTTCTCACATCTCGATCAATTGTCCTGTTGGTCCCGTGTGGATGCAGAGCCAATCAAATGCTTGCAAATGTACCCCCGTACACAATAAAAGCCCTCCCTGGACTGCCTCCGCCTCTCTTCCCACCTGATGACAGCTTTAGCTAGATTTTGTACTTGCACAAAGCAAAATGAGTCAAAATAAGGAGAAATGAAGATGTTGATAGATCATACCTCCAATAAAATAAAATGAAAAACATAATCAAAAGAATAATTCTTATGTGCCTTTGTCTTCTCCCACGTGCGCTAGCAATAGGACGCGGTTCAGGGATTTAACCAAAAGAGCTTAATAAAATAACTTTATCCCTGGAACCGTTACAAATAAATACTGCACCCAAATAAAAGATACTACACTAAAAAGGGGGGATTACCATTCAGTAAAATGATCAATATACATAGCAGAGAAGGATGTGGGATTTGGGGATTATTTTTGCACACTATTCCAAAATATAATTGAGTGAAAATATATGTAATACTGAAATGTGGTCGGAGCTGGGAGGCTGGAGCAAGATATACGATCGGGCTGCATTTAGCTCTGCAAGCTGCCTCGTTCGCCTCCGTGGCCTCACTTCAACCCGAAGTGAACACCTGCCCGGGCAGTCAGATTGACGGCTTCCGCTGCGTGTGTGAAGGTGTTGTTGTGTCTTTGTGAGTGAGTGTTTGTGGGTCTGACCTTGGCAGTGGCCCAGGTACTTGACCTCGATGCGCTCCTGCTTCTGACAGGACGCCTCCTTCACCTGGCAGGGGTTGTCATAGGAACGTCCGTCTGAGGCACACACCGGGTTGAAGCTGATGTGGGAACAGTCGATGTTGCAAACACACCTGCGGAGCAAGGAAATCACATTAGGGTCGTACTCTTTTTATTTAGTATCTATGTCAAGATCTGAAATAAATGAGATCTGAAGCACTTCATTCTGAGAGACTTGTGTGTACGTGTGACTGCGAGGGACACGGGCTGAAATTTGTTCGGGGATTAAAAACGAGACGGAGGAAAAAAAAAAAAACAGTACAGCTTGCACTCAGTCAGGACGTTGGACCACGCATAGTAATCTGGTTTTGGCACATTCAATCTGACACAATAGCAAAATGGATTTAACTTAAAAAAAAAAAAAAAGAGACAGGCTGCAAAGAGGCCTTGATTGACGAATGATGTATTCTTACAATGGCAGGAAGCAATTAATAATGAAAGAATTGTAGATAACAGAGCTGTACATTTTTTGTGTTGCAGAGGAAATTGTAGCACAAAATAACACACACACAAAAAAAACAGCCACCATTCTAAAGCTGTCATTTATTTGAGATAACATTGGAAATATGGAAAATAATAACTTACAGGCTAATACTATCATCGCACTGAAACAGCTTGGTGAAAGAGAAGTCACTGAAGAGTGCAGGAACAGCTTGTTTCTGGTTTTACGCCATGTCTTTTTAATGTCCTTCAACAAAACCCACTCGTCTGAGAAATTCTACAAATGATCTGGAAGAAGATGAGGATGACCACAGAGCATTGGCTCCGAGGCCACAGGCATGTGTGGTGTATTATTGTCAGAGCTGAGCACTAAAGTGTGGCCTACATTGCCTTCAAATGGAATGGAAATTCTCGGTTATTTCCACAAGCAAGTTATAATCACTGATAGCCTGTTTAAAATGAATGCATTTACTGCTCGCAGCTGATGAGGACTTTAAATGCAAGTTGTTTGATTTAAAGTTTGGGAAAGCTTTTCTCCAAAACCGACTAAAAGTCAAATTAAAAGTGTGCTTGTTTTTGTCTTCGCTGCTGACACCCATATGCTTCTTCTTTGTATATTGAATCAGTTACTCCCTTCCATGAAGCGGATATTTCAGGCATGTTTTTGTGGCAGAATGTAATGCATTCATTTCTCAGTGACTCAGGCGCCTCCTTGATGCTTTTAGCTCTCGCAAATTAACCGGGCAATTTGCTGTCGCACCACAATTTTCGGTGAAATTTAAGTGTGAGACATTCTGTGTTTGTCTCTCTGTGTGTGGGCAACTCTACGTGTGCGACATCTGCACAAATTACAGAGGGATAGAGAGAGTCAGCACATACACCTGCGTGCATGTGCATACACATTTGTGTGCCTGCGTGTGTGTGTGTGTGTATGTGTGTATTTTGGCAAACGTGTAGTGTGACCCTTAAGTTTGTGGCAGGCCTGATCAGCAGAAATTACACCCAGATTGCCTTCCCCAGACAGTTGCTGCTGAGTAGCGCTGAACGCTAGATTCTGTAATTATAAATCTGTCATTATTCTCCCGGTTTTCATTTTCCCCTGGTGCCACGCTCTCAGTAAAGCACAGGCATTCAGCTGTCTTACAGCTGCATTTGCATTTGCATACGCACACGCACACACACACACACACACACACACACACACACACACACACGCAGACACCTTCTCAATCAGCCATGATGATTCGTACTGCTGACATTGACGTTGATTGAAACGCCGTGCAACAAAGCGTGCCAGTGCTCAGCTACTGTTGTAATGATGGATCAGCAAAGTAGGAACGATGTGAAGAAAGGGTTCGCTATGCATCGGAGAAGTCACTGTTCCCACATGACACCGAGGGTGAGCCGATGCAGCTCTGAATGACCTGCTACTGCAGAAGGTTACACAAAGAGACTGTAACAACATGACTTAAAAGGGTCAATTCACCCACATTACAAAAAACATATACTCTGTCTCACCCCTCGACATTCTTAAGCCAGTTGTATTTGCAGAGGTTTTAAGATGTCTGGCCCCAAGACCTCGCTGTCAACAGTTTTAAATGAAAATGGAGAAATAGTCGAGAAAATAACAATTGTGTAGTTGTGTATTATCCTGAGAAGTGAGGATACTGTCTGTGGACAGACATCTTGCTGTTGAATTTTTTTTTAAATTGTATTTTTCCCCCCACAAATGAATTCCTATTAGCTTCTCAATTAGGGGTGTAAAAATGACACAAATCGGAGAGATAGCTTCATTTTTATTGATTCACATATGCCGAGCTTTTCGCAGAAAAAAAAAAAAAATCCTAAATCAGAAGAAATGTGAGACTCTACCCTATACAACACTGCCTGCAATATTTACATTGAATTTGCAGTATACACAACACACAGTGAGATCATAAAATGTACCGGTGGCAAAATAGATTCTGCAGCAGCTAATGCCACTTTAAAAGTACACTGGCTCCTCTTGGTTGAAGGAAAATACTGAAGCCCTGAGCCATTTTATTTACAAGGACATGTGCCCGTATAACATAGTAAGAAATACAAAATTTCAGACCCAGACACTGATCTGGGTATATGCAAATAATAATGGTTTGGCAGCATTTAAACAAAAAACAAAAAGTCGATCGCTCCCCATGGTTACTGTTGTCGGTGTTGCAGCAGACATCATTTTCTGGTATTTCTTATTCAGTATTTGATATGAAAATGAAGAACTTCATTTTCTCTTAGTTGCAGGTAATTGAAACTAGATAGTGGAAATATCAGATCCTGTTCAATCGCGACTAAATAGTTTTATACTGAATTGGCTTAGAATCACAATGCATTGTATTGTTACCTCTGTCAAGGAGGTCATGTTTTCGGTTCGGTTCGTTTGTCACTCAGCAGGATTACGGAAAAACTACTGGCCCAATTTTTATGAAACTCGGTAGAAGGGTGTAGCATGGGCCAAGAATGAACCTATTACATTTTGGAGCGGAATTTTGGAGTCTGCGCTCTCCGAGTGTCCTTCGAGTTACAAATGTGTCTACTATCATCCTCTAAGAAGGATATATACCTCTACTTCCATTGCATTACGGTGGATGCAGATACCACAGTTAAAGCCAAAAGTATCTGCACGGCTGGATACCACATGAGATTTTTAACCTTTAAAGATTATAAAACACAGACTCTAATTTTGCAATAGCCACCCTCAAGACAAGATTAGGTTTATAATTAAACTGTGCGTTATCATACAAAGTATCTAAATGAGAATAGTTTTATCAAGAAGGGAGGCAGCAAAGAGAATTGTCAAGAACTAAGAATCTATGAATCTTAAGAGCTTCTGAGCTAAAAGGAAATTTCCACACAGGGAGTATAGGCTTAGCGCTACACACATGTACATGTATACATGCACATCACCCCCCACAGCCTCCCATCATAAAGGCCTTTCAGAGTCTCGGTCATCCCAAGAGGCCACTGTTGGTCGGTGGCTGATGTCTGGGCTTCATACATTTTTAATGAGGCCTCTCACTTTCTCCACAATAGGCACTATACCGCTAGACTGCAGTGCGTCAACACATCCTAATGCTACTCGCATACACATTTGAACACTTGCAGACAGGCGTGCACAAACAGTCATATACATGCTTTAAGACAGCGATCGTCTCGTAATAAACGCCGTTTTTCCCCCCTTTTCTCTCACACACCCAATTATTCCTTCAACCATTCTGCTGAGAGGCACACGGGTAGAGAAGTGTCAGTGGTGCGTGCGAGTGTGTGTACTATATATCGGACTGTGTGTGCCACATGTGCATGAGGAATCTTTCTGAGCAGGATGTGTCGTATTGATTAGTTCCCTGCAATTATTACCCTCCCATCAAAGCCCCCCTGCTCCCAGACTGTCTGCTGGCTACCAACTGAAAAGGCCACTTTACACACATGTAAACACACACACGCACGCACACACACACACACACACACGCACGCACACACACACACACACGCACAGCAGCTGAGGTCAACATATCCACTGACTGCCTCGTTTATTTGTACAAATCCTAAGCAGCAAACCATATTGCAACTGAACATAGCATTGATTTTCATAATCCTTAGCCTCAAATTTCACTGTAATCCTTTGAAAAAATGAGAGAGATCAGCAAACGGAGAAAGAGAGAGGAGGGGGTATGCAGTATATGTATATATATATATATATATATATATATATGTCGATGAAGGATTTGAGTAAGGCAGCACACACGGAAATAATATTGAAGTGCTTGGTGGCACTAAACATTGTGTAATCAGTGATCATGGGTGGATAACTGATGGGGTCTCCAGGGTACGGACGCAAAGGCCCAAGGGGTCAGGAGGCTGTTACTGTAACAGTTCTTGTTGAAAAGGAAATCAAAAGACTACTTCACAGACTTCACAAAATGACTACAAAGAGATGCAAAACAACCACAATGCCTCTCAAAACAAGTGCAAAGAGTCACAAAATAATAACAAAGCGATGTAAACAGGCTACAAAGAGTCACAAAAGAACTACAAAGAGTCCCACCGCAACCACAAAAAGATGTTAAACTTCCACAAAGAGACGCAAAACAACCACAAAGAGATGCAAGAGAACAAAAAAAAAAAACTGGCCACAAAAAGACACAAAAATGTCCTCAAGGAGACGCAAATCCTACACAAAGAAAACACAAAATGACCACGAACGGACCTTACTCGACCAACGCAGAACAAATTCAAAGAAGAGCAAAACCCCCGCAGACTCATTCCGCTTGTCTTGTTCCAATGGTGGGTGGGCTTGTTCATGTCCGTGCCCAGTGTCTCACAATCTAAATGTCAGTAATGTGTGGAGGGCTTCCAGTGGATTTTCTGCATACTGTATGTGTGTGGATGCACCCAGCTCAAGGACAATAAAGGAAGTCTCCCACCTTGACTTTTGGCCTGTGACTTGTCGTCTGTCTGGCTTTTCATTGACATTCCCTGTTGCTTTCCAAAGAATGGGCTTTAATAAGGACACAAGTGCCAGGTTTGAAAAGCCCTTCCCTGCTTTCTCAGTATGTGTAAACCCAGCGTTCACACAGCCAGAGTCCCTCCAGCCCCGCCCCATGACTAGCTCGCTATCAGCTCCTCCTCTGCTTTAATTCTATCAACACTGATGGGTGCTATTGATGGGTTTGAAAGCATGGGCTTTTCTGGGTAATTACAGTTTTACACCACAAATGGATCTAAATGGCTTCTTGCGACACTTTATTGATCCTTGAGGGGTAAATTGGTCTTTTTTGCCGGCCACCTGCCTCCAGAGTACAGAGCGCTACAGAAAGATGGTGGAAGGATGGAAAGGCTCTTCGCCACAGCGGGGGTCAACATAGGTTCAATCAACATACAGTATTTCAATCACATCACTGAGCACATTTTTCTTTTCCTTGTTTGAATCAAGATCGTTAGTCATCCACATAAATGATTGCAATTATTTTATGCTGTCAAATTGTATAAGCATAATTATTATGATTATACAATTTGACAGCATAAAATAATTATAGGTATAATTATATATATATTTTATTGGTATACAAAGTACAACAAAAACATAAAAATGCATTGACGTCGTGATTGCACTGAAGAGCAGACTGATGGTTTATTTCTCTAAAGGCAAAGCATTCGTAATGCATTCGTGTATGGTGGGTTTAATAATCAACAAAGATGTTAATGTTGGGGTCAATCAATCACAGCACTTTTTAGGTAGGATTAAGAATGTGGAAGTCATCTTCCTATGCCAAAGACAGAAAAATGGTTACAGAGAAATGGTGACTAGCATTGATGGGATCGACGCCGCTGCAAAGGTTGTTGAAAATATTGGAAATATAGCGTCCACTTCAAGAGATATTGATTATTTTTTAGGTGGGTCTTTCTTTTAGGTAGCTCAAATACGTCTTTGCTGCCGCCCGGTCCACAGCAGCACATTGCTTTGCTTCCTGCTGGTACGTCTATCTGTTTCTCCAAACTGGGAGCGTGCCGACTGCCATATACCGTCGTTAATACACCGACTATGGATAAGTACCTCATACAACCCCACTTTAAAACACCCAAACTATCCCTTTAAATAAGAAGATTGCCCGCACTCATATCTGAGAAGGCTATCGATCTTCTCATCTCGCTCTAAGAAAGTGATGAAGCGGAATTCCCAAAAATGTCAAACAACTCCTTTAAAACTGACTACTCTTGGATCAACACGACAAAAGTTAAGTCAACTGCTCTTGGCACCTCTACCGCAGGTTCCATGTTGGCTGGAAAAAACATCGGCAGGATGGATACATCACCCACGACTGATTGGTTAGGGCTAAAGGAAAAAAACTGAACAGTCCTAAACAGAACACGAGTAACATGAATAAAACACCAAACTGAATAATGAAGAGAAAAACAAAAAGGTACTTCATTCTGATTACCAGACTACCTTGAGTCCCACATACCCTAAAAGCCTTCATACAATGGCTTACACATCACTTTACCGTCACCTTGCTTTTGATTACAGCCATCTCTCTCCACTCATTGTTTGATTAACTGACGGTTTTGTTTGATTAAAAATCAACTTCCGCCTGATTGGAACAACCTGTCATTTTAATCAAAATGATCCTATGCTACACCAGCAGTTGGCTTGGTTTGATGAAAATTACCTGCTGTTGGGTTGCAATCACTTGTCTGATTATTCGCCAGAAATATTCTTGTCAAAACACCTTGGGGCTTTTGAAAGATTAAAGCGTACTTGTAGTTTCCATTTTACAAGAAGGGATGCTGGAATATTCACATGTCTGTTCATGTCAACCTCTTTTTTAGCGAGATACGTTATTGACTTTGGCTGCGTCTCTCGTCTTAGCCGTTGTCTTCTTATTGTGGGGGCAAACGTCCACTGTATATATTGTGTAATTGCCTTTGTTCCATCTATGCTGCACATGCTTGAGGCTCCATTTTCTTTTATGTTTTCAGTTTTCTGTGCACCCATCATCGACAGTACATTGTGCTGTTGTGACCTTATGAATTCTTCCTTGGGGGATTAAGGAATTGCCAATAAATCCATTTCTGTGTTTTAGTAGAATATTAAGGAGCATTTGTGAAAGTGGGTGGCATCAGGAGGAGTGGACTCCAGCTGTTTGGTATTTGCAACAAGGCTCAGAATGCATCATGAAACCATTCGTTGGCATTACGGTTATTGCACACTAGGGTACATTATCTTTCCATTACATCAGGCAGTTTGATAGAGTCATACTCTAAGGGCACTTCTAATTTCTAGCGGTACGTCTGGGATTTCTTATATGCACTGCTCTTCCTTTTGCTGATACCAACTGATCCTTGTTTCACAACAAATCAGTCATGTTGCTTCATTTTAGCCTTTTTCATGCTGTAGAAAGCAAATGCACTGATGCCACTGTGTGGTGTTGGAAATAGTTCACAGGTTGAGGCTTCATCTAATTGGGCTCTGCACCCGCGTGTTTATTATGTATCCCTGAGGATGTTTCTTTTCTAATGCATGCAGGGGGAGCCGATGACATATTACCTTCATCCGTTTCATCTGCAATAAATGGTTAAATTCATGACAAACGTTATTTCTTCACTGAACTAGTTTCCCTTGTGTGAGTCAAAGTCATTTTTGGCCTGACATTGGCAAGTCCTGTAAGGATAGTAATTGGATTTCCAGAATAAGCGAAAATCTCCTTTCTCTCTATGCCCTGCTCCAGTAATTGGGGTTAAATGAAATGGTCAACCATGCACTAAACCTCAGTGGGTGTTCAGCGGCGGATGTGTGCCGGATATAAAGAAGAGTTCTAATCTAAATTCTTAGTGTTCAAACTTACTAAGAAATGTTTCAAATGACAAATATAGGAGGCATTTCTTTGATAGAAGAGTTTAAAAAGGTGCGAAGATGACTTGAATCTAGCTGTGCAAGTCAACTGGTGTCCCATGGCTTTGACAAAAAAAAAAAAAGAAGCATTTTGTAAAAACTCACCAAACATCCTCTGCGTCCACATCGCATTCAGCCCCAAACTGGCAAATATCGCAGGTGGACGTTTCCTTCTGCACCGTCTCGGCTGAGCCATCTTCTCCTAAAAAGTGACAGAAGGAGGAAGAGTTTAACGCGCGTTTCATCCGTGACAGATTTGTAACATCGTGTCTGTGACTATATTTGTCTCAACACCCCACTGGTTCATTCAGAGGGAGTACAAACCTGTAACAAAGGCCCGTAATAATGCACCTCTCACAATGCAATGTGACCGTGAGAAATCAGCCTTGGACAACTCAAGCACATTTATATTCACTCAAGCCATATCCCGCCATAATCCCACCCGAAGCCATCTCCTTCATCCTTTCACTCCTTCCCTTTTCCCCATCCCCCCCTGACTCTCCTCGCCTGACTCTCATCTATCACTCCCAATATCCCCGCTGATCTTTCTGGAGTCCTTCTTATATTTCATCACGCTGATTTTCTCGCGCTGTGAGTGCGACGACTCCTTGGTGGCGGGGTGGGTACTGGCGTCAGGCTTATGGTGGCTTATGGGCCCCGCCGGTGCATATCACGCCTCATGAGCGGCCGAGGGGGAGAAGGAAGGGAGAAGAAGAAAAAAAAAAAAAAAAAAGCAATCTGGCCAATCTTAAATTGCATTCTCCTACCACAGAGGACTCCTACAGTCTCTGCACACTTTCACTCTTCTTCTCTTTCCCCTCGGCCCTCTTCTCCATTAGAAAAGCTCTATTTTTAAACTTACTAGGGCCCACGAGGACAACTATGTAAAAGAAGACAAAGAGGTGGAACTTGGCATCATTTCCACAAGTCATATCTTTAATCTCCTCAACACATACACACTGCGGCCACCATGCATTGCTCCCTTGTGTCACCACTTTCATTTCCCCTTTTGAAACTTTTGTTATTTCTTGTGATCCCTGGCGACACGCTGGATGAATTGGAAAGAACTCTGGTAGAGAGGTTTAACCTGATTTTCCGCTGTCAAGCTTAAGTTGGGTTTGACTCTGATTTTAAGGTCAAAGTCAGTTAACGTTTCTTTGCCGTCTTTCACAGTTGAATCTAGTTAGCATGTGACTTTCCTCCTCCATAACTCTTAGCTCTTGAGAATGAAGCTGTTGGGGTAACCTGACCCAACAGCTTCATTCGCCTGTGTCCAAACACACAATGCGGTCTACAAGATTGAAAAGTTCCTTTGCTGAGGATGTTAAGCTTCTTGCAAACGTCCTGCCTTTGCTTTCAATGTATTTTCCTTTTGAAGCTGTGTCTGAAGCTGCAGGTGTTGGAAGGCAGCCATGGCGGTGAGACATCATGTCCCCTGAATGTTGAACATTTGCAGTCAGGTGGCAAGATGTACATTCTGTATTTACAGCTTTGGTTCGCTTTACCTTCAGGTCAGAGGACTACAAGGTGTGAAAGCTGCGTTGGCACGTAGCCCACCAGTGGAGCCTGAACGCACAATCGTCTTTAGTGTTCACTGCAAAAAGCCATTTCAGCAAATACTCTCATTTATAATTCTAGACTCTAATCCACTCACAGTTTCCCCAAAGCTTCATTTGTTTTTGAAATATGACATTTTCTCTAAAAGTTTCACTATTTGATAGGATAATTAAGCAGCTTTCTTGTATAGAATAAAGCAAAGGCGTCTCATAATAATGAACTTTTAGTTATCAAAATCATTTTGGCTTAGAGTTTCACAGCGGTGTGGAGGTACAAACTCTATGTGCTGTAGCGTCACAGTTTGAATGATTTTGAAATGCAGCTTTGCTCCTCGTCCTCCTGACTGTGCTCATAAGCAAAGCGGGTCAGTTGCACCCACCCGGGCCATTATGAGAGCCAAGCCGCACTGCCTAGCATGGGAAACTAATCAAACACCCGAACACCGCAAACTTTATGCATTATAGTAGTACGACTGAGGGGAGAGAGAGAGAGAGAGAGAGAGAATATAAATAGATTTTGGTAAAAAAAATGTTTTAAAGCTACATTTAAGTCTCAGCTTTTTTCGACAACGGTATTGCATGTTGATATCGTCACAGTTTGCGTTTAATGACGTTGGTGCCGTCATGGAAAAAAAGGCGTTGACGAATATATTTTGTCATCATTTTCGTTATAGTAATAATGTTAACAGCAGCGGTACATTAAAAAAAAAAAAAAAAGTACTGAAACCTAAAAAAAAAAAAAAAGGAAATCACGTAGTAACATACTATATGCTGTTGTAGCTACTCAACAGTGAGTTTACTATACGTTTGTCTCATGTCAGCTAGAGTACTTTTATTTCCTAGTATGGCTCATGCTCCTAAAACTCTAAATCCTAAACATACCATAATGCAACTTGATAGCATATCTTCTCCCTACTGCGGTAAATGT
Source organism: Bovichtus diacanthus (assembly GCA_943590825.1). Lineage (NCBI taxonomy): Eukaryota > Metazoa > Chordata > Actinopteri > Perciformes > Bovichtidae > Bovichtus > Bovichtus diacanthus. Next base: position 3,792,361 of record CALSBV010011748.1, read on the forward strand.
CCATGTCTTTAACTCTATGCAAAATGGGTAAAATTCCCCTTCTAAACTCACTAATGCAACCAATACTTACAAACCCATGTTTCATAATTCATATACTTTCAAGGTATGTCGTCAGTATTGCTCAAGTGTTCAGCTGTGCATGACAGTTCAATTACATGGGCTTGTTTTATTGTCTCACATCAGAATTTAAGGTAGACGCTGGGGCTGCAGCTGATTGAATTAGCCAGTTGTGACACTTTGACCATTGACGCAAATGTAATTTCCCTTATTTCCACCCGTCGTGTATGTTGTGGTGTGTGAAATTTTCACAGGGCTCTCGCGGGCACTGGAGTCAGTCTCTTGTGCTGCTCTGTACTGTCAAATGATCAGCTCCACATAAAGGCTTGTGGGCAGGCAAGCATGTAAGCTCTCCCACGACTCTCCTCTCCTACGAGAGAGAGAGAGTGAGGGGGGGAGACTGTACACGATTCTGTAATGCCTGCGTGTAATTCTAACACGTGTGCTCGTACGGGCATGACGCAAATGCCAACATTGTCTCCTTTCCCTCTTTTTTCTGTCCTCTGCTCCCCAACACCACAGCCATCACATCTTGCATGCACTCTCTCTTCCCCAGATCCCCATACACGGTAGTGCAGGCACAATTACCAAAGGTGACTGGGGACATGCAGTGTTTTCCACTCCTCAAATCCCTGATAGAGTCTCCTGTAGCACTAACACAACATCTCCTCTGTTTCTGCGTCTGCTAATCCCTGGAATCAGGAGACACGGCTGGGTAATGACTGAAATGATTAGCCCATCTACTGCCCCCGCGATCACCCCCCACCAGTTCCTACATCACCTAGTATCGATCCATGCTTGGGCCGGTTGAGGAGCCTCCTCCGTGACTACTGTCCTATAGCCTCACCTTCATCTCCACCAAATCCTTTCTTCCCTTTGTTCCTTTTGTGTCAAGCAGTTTACTTTAATAAACACAATAATGTCTCTTAAGTGTAGCTTTGGTGTGACTCAAGCACAACAGGAAGAGGGGAAATGAAAAAGAGAGCGTAAAAGGTGAGAAATAGAAATAAGATGAAGTTACCAGGAAGAGAAGAAGAGATTAGAGTGAAATGACGAGTTAAAGGGGAAATGAGCAGGATAAGAGATAAAATGACAGAGGAGCAAAAAATGGTGGATAATTAACAAAGGTGCTGCAGAGCTTCCTACACGGGGTTAAGGAGTGTCTTTAATCCCCTTACTGGTGTCTGGAGCTTGGCCACACCGGTAGGGGAGACACCCCAGGTGAATAGGGTAAAAACTTACATTACACTAAGACGATTATTTTTTGTATTTATTAGATTTAAATATGCAAATGAGGCATTATCTTATCAAATATGTGCTAATTTCCATCATTTCCAGAACAGATATCCGAACATTGGATACAAGTAGGTTAAAAATGATTGTTACATTTTGTTGAATCAAAGTATTTTACAAGGGGTATTATGGAGATTTTTTACATTCCTCCATAATCCAGAAAATACTGTCAACGGCCATAAATGTTTCTAGGAATACAATGTTATATAAATTAGGCTATGAGTGATATATGAACATTTATAGACAAATAGACAACGTGTAGTAAAATAAACACCATAACATGTATTTTGGATGTTTTCTTTCCACTAGTCTGAAAGAAGACATCCTATGGAGGCCAAAAAGCCCAAGATCTCAAAATTGATCAGTGCATGAAAAAACATATTTTTGCCTGAGGTGCCTTCCCTTAATACTATATGCATGTATGTATGCATACAAATTCACATACAAACAATAGAATTCAACACTGTGACCTCTGCATAAACCTGAGATTCCACTGGCCATGCACTCACCCACCTTTGCCTGCAGAAAATGGGAAAGGATTTTGATGATATATCAAATGATCCAAAAAAAAAAAAAAAAGCATTAGTCAAAATGGAAAGAAATTAATGTGCATTTACGTATGTTAGCCGGAGCTATTAGCTAGCTCACTGATAAGACGATCTCTTGGAACTCCATGTCTTTAAATTACTCTCCTCCAGACTACTCTTTTTCTTTTGTGTCTCCATACATTCAAGAAGCCTTGGCATAATTTAACAACTCCAACTCCAATATATTCTATTCTAGCTGCCCACTACGAGTTTACATCTGTTCACGTCCGCCCATGTTTTTGTATCGACCTTATCTACAATTGCAGCTCGCTTTCAGTCTGAACACACCTTGAGACTAGTTTATGAAAAGCACCACCCAGACAGCAAGCATGTCAACTACATCCAAAATGCATTCAGAGCGAAGACTCTGTAATAGAGCTTTACCAACAGGCATCCTTTTAATATAGAGAATTACTTTGAAATGAAGAAAATGACAAAAGGCACCGAATGTTCTTCAGAGTACAGTGAGATAAATTACAAAAAAAAATGGAAACAACATGACACGACAGTAAAAGTGCCTGAAGTAGTCAGTCAAGAAGTGCGCTGGTGAAGAAGGCCGTCTTTATTTGCTGCAAGGTTTCATAGCTAAGATGACACCAGGACACTGTTGCCAGGGTGATTCACCTGTCGCTGCTTTATGGCTCTTTCTATGCTCGAACAACACCAAAATAGACGGCATCAACAGCTCAAATTTCAGTCCTCATGCAACCTTTTGCAAAGAAGAATGGGGGGACGCATTGCAGTGTCCAATTCGTCCCCAAGCTGATCGACCTATTGCCATAGACTCAAGGCTGTAACTGTTGCCAAAGGTGCCTCTACTATATATTGACAAGAGAGGTGAATGTTCTTCTGTTTTGCTTTTGTGTTCTTTCTTGTTCTTTGTCTGCCTTTCTTTTTTTCTCATCTCATCTTGCGCTGGATATTACAGCATATAGTACCATAGCATAGGACAGCATATTATTTCTACATACACAACACATACTGCAGTGTACAAGGATTCATACATGGTGTGTTGGTGCCTTTCTGCATGTAGATACATCAGTATTTACATGCAGAAAGCCACAAAGAAATGAAAAAAGGGAGTTTTAGCGAGAGAGACAGGAAGAGAGATGATTCATTTGAGCGAGCATACGGCGAGAACACGATAAAATGTCTCTGAATGAGCGCGTACACACACACTCGCACACACAGACGCACACACCCAAACACAGACAGGAGATTTAGGGCATTCTAGCATGCCGCTATCATATGGATGATGAATGAAGCCCACACACCCCTGGAAAACAGAGCAAGACCACTACGACCTTGGTTGCAAACACACTAGGGAGAGGAGAGGAGAGGCATGGGCTGATACATCCTACATGTGTGTGGTCACCAAAATAGATTCAGTGTAAACCCCATATGGCTTACTGTTGTTACTGAACCGCCCTTCAGAAGGGCTAGGCTGTGTTCAGACTAAACATTTCTTACAGTGATTTTTTTCCAAACTCCCTGGAGCATTTCACTGATTTGTTTGGTTCATATGGGCACGTGTGATGACCATGTGTTGTAATATCACAATATGGCATTCAACATGCATGAAATCTGCATTAAGTAGTGGTAGACCACTTAATTGGTCGGCTGATTAAAGCCATCAAATATCAGTCGACCACCAATTATAAGCCAATATAAATAATGAACATGGAAAACAGTTCATTCTTTAATGACAGGATTCATCAATGTAGAATAACTCGTATAGAAACGTCCTATATACAGTATTCTATAGCCTACCCTCATTGATATAAATGAGGTAGACAAAATATTAGAAACACCTCTCAGTATAACAGCAGCACAAATAACTCTTACTAAGATCATTAAGTTGAATCAACACTCTTTCAAACAAACACGTAACATGGAACATTATAACCTTCATGAAGGTGCAGGGCTGTTGGATTAGACTGCATTAACGTTATCTTTGTGTACCTAATACCTTTCTCCTTATAGATATACCCAATTGCATTGAGTGTCCCAAAAGAGTTGTATACAGGCTACAAAATAATTGCATCATGCCAGCGAAACAAAATGATGCCTATTGGCAGCTGTGATAAATCTTACCGAGGGCTGTTTTCTTCCCGTAAACCGACATGTGATCCCTGAAAGGTGATACAGGAAGCCATAAACATGAGCCAAATAGCTGATAATGGCCCGGGATGATGATACTGAATCTATGCTACAGTCATATTGTATCCGCATCACATTGCCAGCGGTACACGCAGTATGAACTCTGACTCATCTACATGTAAGATGTAGCTTTTCAGTTGTGTGTGGAGCTCCATTAAAAGAAGACTGCTGACAATTAAACTATGAAAACCATCAATCAAAATGGCATTATCAATGGGCCGCCGTCCCAAGTGGCCGATCTGACAGGGCGAGCTGGGCCAGAGAACACAAGACAGCCAAATAATCCATAAACATAATGGACATCAATATTGAAAAGATGACAGATGAGACTGCCGACAGAGGCCAGGATTCAATTTCTATTTATTTATTTTTTCTGCAGGAGACCATATCGCTTTTTTCACAAGTCATTTGTCAGCCATAAGGCCGATGAGGGGAAGGCGAGCTCCTCTAAAAAGTGAGCCAAGGGCGGATGTTTCAGTGACGAGAATGACAAAATGAATCAGGCACGGGGCAATAATGACTGATATAAATAATGATACTATCAAAATGCTTGGTGGGCATTGGCAGGGAAACACGAAACACAGTCCATGTAGTAATACTCCTGTGACCAACATAAAACCCATCAAGTAATATTTTAAAAAGTTAGAAATGAGGAAAACAAAGCACTTTTTATTCACATTCCACTGACAAAAAGTTGGAGTTAACTTCCTTGAAGTCAGACCAGAATGGATCCCACCTTATTCACCTTGTGCAGGGCTCAATCTAACTGAGCTTGCGAAATAGCAAGGCTTTCCAATGTCCAGCCAATTCAGCTGGGATTGACCTCTCATTCGGAAAACATTGGTTGTAAATATCCTTCTTTATAACTTCACTGCGAAAAAATACAAGAAGCAGAATGAATAACTAAGGGTTAACCTCACCAGTGTGGATTTATTACTGGCCTGCTCTCATGTTTTAGCAAGACCCAATCAATGGAATGACAGCGATCATTTGTAATTGAGGGATGCTGGCGCATGCTGTAGAGATGATTCACATGCGACCTTGCAGCTTTATGTCACAACATATTGATGGTTCTCTTCATTCATTGTGCAGGTCGTTTGTGGTGCATTGGCAGAGTTTGGGAATCAGTTGTCACTCAAAACATTTATTTTGACTATTCACAGTAATTAGCTTCTTAAAGGGCTTCTTAAACAAACTCTGTGGGACCTTGAGAGAAGTAAATTTGGCAGACAGCACACTAAGATTATTTTTGACTCAGTGACTAAATGAGTACCTGACCGACAAACAGTAGCTAATGCATTTTGCACACGGTAGCTGTGACTTCTGACAAGCTTGGCCTTTCGAAAACGTAGCCACTTAATTTTAAAGATGTCAACTGTCCGGGCAGTTAAGCAGTCAGTGCAGCCCCTTTTATTTGCGCTTTAACAAGAAACACCGGCTTCCCATTAGTTTTGAATAGACAAGTGCAGACAACAATGTATACTTGCATTGCTCTGTGGGATGGATCTTGGGGATGCAAATCCAGATGGGCCCCCTGGCTGTGTCCATGAATGTTGGTCTACAATTCTCCCTGCCCCCTGAACAAGCCACAGTACCAAGGTGCATCTACCATTGGTGGTGTGCAGCTGTTAACGAATCCACGAACAAGGTCCCCGACAGGGTCAGAGCCTTTCAGAATGGATTAAAAGGAGGAATTATGGATTTAAACCTTCATCTTTCCCAGCTTTGAGAGGATTAGACCCTGCATTCTGTTCTGCTCTCGCTTGAATGGCTCACTGACTGTCTTTCAATGGTGTCACCTATCTGCAGTCAATAAGAACTGTGGAAAAGTGTATTCAGGTTGCTCAAAAAAACTTTAGGAGAAGTGGCCTGTCTACACTGTCTATTTTCTGTACTCTTAACTGAACATGAGAGAGACAGCGTATGGTCTGCGTATAGTTCTTGAACATTGAATTAATATGCAATTTACTACAACATTTTGAGGGTCTTTTACATTTAGAGAAACTAACAGTTTGTCAGGCATCTTGATTGTATCTTGGTTATGTCTGGGTATTTCGAAAATCATTGATACTCATGCCATTTTAGACAGTAAAAACCACAACTTTTTGTTTTTACTGTTTGGGAATGGACTAAATAAATGAGTTATGTGTTGATTTGTGAGCTTTGGATGTGCTGGTGGGCCTATTTTTGATCTAGCTAGCTGTTTCCAGTCTTTATGCTAAGCTAAAAGCATCCTGGCACAAGCTGCAGAGATAATTCACAAACGTGATTGATATCGATCTCCCATCTGACTCTTGGCAACAAAGCGAACAAGCACATTTCCCACAAGTCAATGCTTTCCTTAAAGTGTTTGTCACAAAACCAAAATTATACTGTATTCCTCATTATGAAATAATCATTTTTCCAACAAAACATGTTTTTTTGTTTGAGAAATATTAAATCAGTATTTGATCAAGTCTTGGCTGGCCATAGCAAACTAAATACAATTCAATCTATAATGAGCAAAATGATGTGCTGTGGTACAAAAAACAGTGGATACAATTTATTTTGATCCCTCTGAAATTGGTTCATTTAGATATTTTTGAAAATGTGCACACAGAGCGAAGTGCAGACCAGTTTTCAATAGTCCAATAGTCCATCAAATGTCACACAACACACCCATGCTTTCTTCCTGTTTTCAGCTATCAGTCCTAAACAGAAAGGTATCTGGGGTTGTTTATTTATAAAGTATAGACAGAAAAATCATTATGAATACTGCGTGTTAATGTTGACGTATACCATATAAACTACACATTTATGAATGAAGTATTGGACATCTGGACTTTGGAACAGCTCAGTGTTATACAAAAAGCATTTCACAGTGCACTGCTTGGGCAACAACAGGGTGTGGAATCAGCTTTTGTGCCTTTCTTCCTCTGCATTTGCTCCGGCCATTTTCATGAACATTCCCTTCCTGTGTTGTGTCCCAGACACGATTCCTGTTTTAATCTGGAAATAAGATGAACTAGCCTAAAGCAAGTCACATTGGACTTCAAATAACACAGAGAGAAAGCACTGCAGGCTATTCCTCCCGAAGAGGACACCCATCTATTTCAAGTCAGATTTTACTAATGCATTATGACAAAGCCACAGCCCTGGCCCACAGCATGCACTGTCTATTAAGCTGGAAAAAATAATCATCTACACTAAATAATTCACACCTTTGTTTCTTCTTAATTTCAAGTCTATTTAATTTGACATGAATATGGAAGAAAGCACAACCAAGGCATCAAAATGCATTGGATTACTAATACTTGGCCAATTGTTTTTTCTTTTTGTCCATCTCTCCTTCCATCTATTACTCCATTTATTTGTCCCTTAAACACACAGCTCACAAGGATTTTGAATTTTCAATCCATATCTCACATCAGCATGCTCGTTGGAAATTCAATTAAATTCCCTCTCAGCTCGCACTAGCAGCTAGGCATCTCTAACCTTGGCATATTTACTCTCCAAGCCCCAGCACAATGTGGAGAATATACAGGAATGAGCTCGCAGGGAGTAACAAACATCCTCTCTTTCTCTGCCTCTACCGTTATCCATTCACCCTTGTGTAAAATTGTGATGCACTCTTGTTTGTCGAGTGGTCGTTCTGTAAAAAAAGAATCCTGTCCCATATGGCCCACAAGTAGCACACCAGTGTAGAGCTTTAGAGGATTGGTACTGAGACACACCTCATTATACTGGCTGTATGTAAAAAATTACCCAACAATGATATAAACACTGGCTGAGCAAATGTCTGACTGTCAAGTTATTCTAGGAACACCCACACAGGGGTTTTGAGTATGGCTAATTAGATTTTCTATGCGCTAATGTTTTCACCAGAATGCCACATGGAGCAAGAGTTTGACATTTTGGGAAATGTATTTGCTTTCTTGCTGAGAGTTTGATGGGAGGATTGCTACCACTCTCATGTCTGTGCATTATGGAGTCTGGAGACAATTAGCTAGCTTAGCATAAAAACGCTGGGGAAAAACAGCTAGCATGTAACATGTTGTATCTCAATCTGTTCACAAACCAAAACGTCAAAATTAAAACTGCATGGGCAGTTACCTGCTACTTCTCTCCAGGCGCAGTGATATAGAGCAGAGCTGGGCTAGCTATTTCCCCCTGCGTCCAGTCTTTATGGTAAGCTATCAAAACATTCTGGGGGGTGTATTTAAATGCTAACACATTCTTATTTTATCTATATTCAAATGACAAGGGCTCAAATATGACAATTACTGGAGTAGATATTAATTTACACAAGAGCCCATTATCATGTTTCAGCTTTTCAGCTAATGAAAGAAGGCCTTTATGCACAAACACGATGTGGTATGAAGGCTGAGTGGAGCGCAAGCTAACCTTGAAACAGGGATAGTTGCTTTATTAACATTTTAGTGTTGTTGCCATTGATGTGGCTGATCATGGTGATTATGTTTACAAGCTGGTGCTGCTGACTAGATTCATGGACTTAAGTTGGTGCTGGGTGTTTCTTTATGTTAAACTTAAGGCAAATCCATATTTTGCCGCTTACCGGGACCTAAGTTTCAGCTGGCAACACACCAGACCCCGATTCCTCTCCTTGCAGATGGCAAGCCCACATGGCAAACGAACAAGACAGCAGCTGACTAATGACTGTAAGCTAATGTTACATTTGACCAGCAATGTAATTATACACTGTGTCATTTGCTGTAGTTATTACTGCTAAACATGGCTAGCGTGGCTGCTTGGAATAGCTAGCTCTCAGAGCAAATTTGGGGATGCAGACAATGTTTATAGTGCTTTCCAACTGCACCATGAGGACCAGTGTTCAATTGTTGAGTAGCACATCGTCACAACTGTATATAAGAGTGATTTATGTCCGTGTGCTCAAATACTGCATCACCGTCAGCCAGTGGCTTTGAACTGTATTAACTTATAGCAAAGATGACAACTGTCAGATGTTTTTCTAGAGCCAGGTCTGTTGCAATCTTTCGTTTTTTTACATTAAATTCCCAAAAGCATGACCTGATTAATGTTAAATGTTAATGTTAAAGCAGCAAAATGACCCTTTATATGCAGGAAGAAGACAACAAAATGATGGAGAAAAAAGACGAAAAGCGAGAAAAAGCATGTATGTGTGTGAACATTTGATGTTTTTTTGTGTGATTCTCTATTGTCATTAGGACCAAAGTGTCCTCACAAGGATTAAAAAGGAGGACTATTAAGAGAACAGTAATCACTTTGTTTGGGTGTATGATATGGCAGGGACTGTGACTGAGGCGAAGGTTGACTAAAACATTTGTGAATGTGGTCAAGTGAAAATCTTAATAGGTAAAGCAATACCAATATATTTGTGTTCTTGTTTGTAAATGTATTTTTGCTTGCATGGTCATGGAGCCAAAGGCCAAAGGTATATATTTATTAGGGATGTGTACTGGCAAGAATCTGACGATACACATCAGGATACAAGGATTAGGATTCAATTTATAAACATTGCGTTAGTATAAAGAACTTACCATCATAGGCATACAATCTAAGTTAAAAAGAAGTTTACTTTTGCGCACTTAATGCTAATTTCGGTCTCAGTTTACATTGTTGCGCTGGGAGTGGAAGAGTGAAATGGCTGGAGATAGATTATAAACACTGCTATGTAGCCGTCAGGGGTTTAAACGCAACACAAAACACTGTCTGCCATAAATCTCTGCATGTGAAATGTTAAATAAGAAATTATGCAGTGTCACAAAACCTAATATCAAGTATATCCATGTCTTCTTACACCCCTAATATTTATGTACTACACTGTGCACTTGTGACCCAGGATGAAAAGTCAAAGCAGCAGAAGAAAGAAAAGTTGATTATTTAATTATCCACTTTGGAAATAAATGTTGGACAGTCAAAGATTTTTCCTCCTACACACACATATTTTGTATTTGATTAATTGCTTTGGGGCATTAATAGTGGGTAGCGATGGTGGGTATTTCAAAGCCTTTACTGACCCTTGATGACTATTAAAAAATGAAACGTTACCAACATCTGCTCATTAACAAATTAAAACTGACTCTTCCACCTTTGAAAGGCCTGTATGTACTTGGGGATGTATCAATACAGTTAAAAAAAGAAGAAGTTTGCCTTGACTTTATACTGGCATCAGTCCAGGCTTGAATCCTATCTTAGGGTCTGTTAAAACATTACTCTTGTACTGAAGCAGATATCAGAAACCACTAGCCAGGAAGGAAGCAGCTCTCATGGAGGACGCTACTATCAAGAAGCTTTTGTGCTCACATGGACTTTCAGTATCCGACAGTTTTCATTTTGCTACTTATTGTGGAGCCATTTAGGAGCACTTTGATCAAAATGTGCATTTCAGCAGGGCTTTCAGAGTGCAGGGGAAGACGTCTGTAGTGTCGCTTTAGTAGGTAGAGCTACAGGATTTTACTTGAACATTTCCCATTTGTGAAAACTTAAATATAATACAAAACATATGATGATATTATAGAATATGATGGATTGTTGTAGATTAAACTACCCAACAGTATATAAAGGAGGTAAAATTAGCACAACCTTAAAAATCTATAGCAACATACACATTAATGCAGCAGTAATATTAATCCAAATACATCATACAGCATATTAGTAAAACACTGACAAAAGAGATTTTACTTCAAATTACTTTACTTCAGAGTACCTTTACTTTTGGTACTTAAAGTACATTTTGCTGATAATAATAACATATGTTTTGCTTAAGTAAGGTTTTAAATGCAGGACTTTTACTTAGTAGTGGAGTATTTTCACAGCGTGCTATTACTAGTTTTACTTAAGTAGAGAATCTGAATACTTCTTCCACCACTGGTGGTGCTTGGTCAGCGCACAGCCAATTAACAAATGCTTAACAGGCGTATAGGAAAGGATAGCCCACCTCTTAAAGGAATTCATCGCTTATCAAAGCACATGCTGATGAGTGCGCCTTCAGATGACATCTCTCAACAGCCATAACAGTCATGAATGTAAAGAGCGAGTCAACATGACCTCTGTGGTGTGCTTACTTTAAGTCCGACACAAAACAGACTGATTTGATTGTAAACTGCGGAAAATCTATTCTGCCATTGACGACATGAATGGTGCTGATCGTGGTGAGGAACATTGAGAGAATTATCTCCCGAATCTGCAGAACTCTTGCCGCTCTCATAGCGTTGTTTTCAGAGAGCGCTAATAACCCACTGATCAGCAACTAACGGCAAATAAGACACAACTAGCGACTAGGTATATTACTTAATGTCAAGTCGGATCATTCACTCTTCATAGCTGACACAGTGCAGCACTAAGCTCAGGACACATCTTTGAGAGCTGCAATATTTTATAATTGTTCCAGGTCCTTTAATACGACTACCAAAACTGTTAAATTTGCAATCTTTTATAATTTACAACAAGTTGGTCCAAGAGAGTTTGGTGAATCTGACTTGAAATATGTTAGAACAAACCTCACAGAAGAAAGTTTTAGGATAAGAATTTGATGTATATGTTCTTGCATGAGGCCCGTAAGGACAGGAGGTATGATTGCAGTGACCAATAACTCTTTCAACTTACAAATGGCATTCGAGTATTGTGTTAAGATAAACTTAAAAGAAATCTGTAAACAACAAAAATATAGACTTGATGTATATTGCGATTATTGTCGGGGGTTCATTTTGCAATAATGATGTGCTGTACATTATCCCGCTTATTATAGGGCTACTTACGAAAGAAACCAATAATTTGACACAAAATATTGATTTAAAAAACATTATCCCTTACTGGACGTGGTCCTTCAGAGTCTATAATCAGAACTGCTTCCATATCAAAGGTCTATTATTCAGAAATAACAGAACGTAGATTGCCGTAATTGACCAATCAGAATCAAGTATTCAAGAAAGCCTGTAATAAATATTGATATCAAGTCATATAAATAAATAATCATGACAGAATGTTTGCCATAGAACAATGTATGCACCTGCATGCACACCTTCTCCCCTGACATCACTTTCTATTGACCCCTCTGTCCTTGGGCAAACACACACTTTAGTGGTCTGGGCACAGTAATGTCCCTTCTGTCCACATCACCTGCTTGCTCCATTATGCATCAGTGACAGAAAACCTCAGGAAATGTCAGCCTCTACCCTGCAACTACTCCGTGCCAACTCCACCGGTGTCGGCTGGCAGCCCACTGAGCCCCACCATGCCACGTCTTATCTCGCCACCAGCCTGCACGGCCAATCTCACACCGCTGAGTGTTGGAGAGGAGCCTCGGACAGCGGGTGAGTGGTGGGAGGGTTTGGGGAAGAGAAAAACTACAGGCTAATGGCTAATCCTGTGTGCACAAGACCGCCAGAAAGGATTGGCCAGGGCTAAAGACAGAGCTGCAGGGGATAGAGGATTGGGGATCAGACCAGGCGAGAGGAGAGGTGCTGGAGAAAAGGCAGGAAGAGTAAAGCCGTATCTGGGTGTGTAGGGAGAATGCGATGAGGGGAGCAGGATATCTACAAGCACAGATATCTCCACTGTAACAAAATCATAATAAAGAAAATATAAGTAATCAGAATAGCATTGTGTGCATCACCGAGACACACCGCACGATACACAGTCCACATTTCACTATGAAGAGAAATGAGCCAGTGTGCTTAAACCAAAAGCATGACCAGGATCGTTGCCTCACCTTAACCACATTTGCATTCATTTTAACCCAAAGCATGATCTTTCCCTAAACTCGGTTTTGTGCCTAAAACTAACCAAACCTCTACCATAATATAACCAAATTATTTGAACTGTAGTTTGTACCAGTTAGGGGTGTCTCTTTAGAAAATCGTTTTTGTTCCCCAGATAGCTGCTAACTTTGCCTCTCTGCTTTTTGGTGACGAGTGTCAGACAGCTGTCTGCGAGGTTTGGACCATTGGACGAAGACATCGGCAAATTTTTTTTTGGAGAATTTTTTATCTATAAAGCTCTGCACAGGCTGATCAGACACAATGCGTGTGTGTGTGTGTGTGTGTGTGCTCTGTTTCAATTCATAATCGATGCATCATCTGATCGGCCTTTTAAGCTGCCTTTATAGATATCACCGCCAATAACGATGGACACACACACACACACACACACACACACACACACACACACACACACACACACACACACACACACACACACACACACACGTCTGCAACCCTACTGTGTGTTGTGCCTGGAGGTGAGAACATTGAGACTGAACCAAAACAGCACAAAACAATGACTTAATATCATGTAAAACCCTCTCACTCGCAAAGTGTTTCACTACGAGCGACACCTTTCACATACATGTAGTCATTTGATCCATCGTTAATATAAAAACAATGATTACCACAGCTCTATATATTAAATCAGTAATTAAATATACTGTATTTACTGGGGAAACCAAGGTCAGATTGAGCCTTAATCTGACATTGGATGACTATGTGTGACAAGTGTTTCACACACATATCTGACATACAGGAGAGCAGGAGATAGAGAGGTAATCAGAGTACAGATACACAACGCACTGTCCTTTTACAGGAAAAGGCCTTCAACAGCCATCAAATGAGCTCATATTTATCACAAGTAGAAAAGAATGTGTGGCAGCAGCAGACTTCATAAACCCTTTGAAGATATTTATACTTTACCATCCCATAGGTAGCCTCATTTAATGCAGTTGTTGATGAGAATGACAGAAACAGTCCAGTAAAGATGAGGCTTTTATTCCTTCATACAGAAACATTGCACTGGTCCGCTTTAGGCAGTCGGGGTGGAATTGTTATTTGTTCTATTCAACATTTGCCTTTATTTACATTTTTATTTATTTATGTAACCTATGTGAAATATCGAATTAGGCACAAGTTGCCTATAAAGCACTTTGTTGTCATGTGTTTCAATTAATACATTTCTGTGTAGTGCAATCGATAATTAAACTTGTGTAAAACATTTTAAACAAATCAACAATTTTCTGCCAAAGAATTTTTTTTCTATGGCAGTGAAACACATTGGAAGGGAAAATGTGGCAGGGCAATATTCCAGCAGAGTAAAGAAGATGGGAGAGAGAAGTGAATTCTTGGTTTTTTTTGTGCTTATGACCATTTTTATCTGCATACCAGTTAGTGTGTCTTGCTGCAACACCAATTAATTACAGTTCAAGAGCTCTTAAAGATGAAAAACATTCAGAAATTGTGTTAATTGTCTGTGGCCTTTCAATCAACACCTGCCGTAGAAATATCATCAACAGCTATTTAAAATGTCCTTTGTCACTTTCTCATATTTTGTGGGAGTCTGAAGCTACATGGTACGTGACAGGCGGAGGTAAGGTGACACATCTGCAACGTGCACGGTGATGCTTGTGCTGCAAGAAGGCTATCAGTGAAAAAACACATAACACAACTGAAACTAAGGAAGGGCTGGGGGCTGCAGCTAAAGATTATTTTTATTATCGAGTAATCTGCCAAATATTTTCTTGATTTGTTGATTAATTGTTTGGTCTATAAAATGCCAGAAGATATTGAAAATTGTCAATCACAGTTCCTCAAAATCCAAGGTGACGTCTTTAAATGTCTCGTTTGGTGTAAAACCAATGATATTCAGTTTAATATGATATAAAAACAGAGAAAAGCAGGAAATCTGCATACTTGAGAGGCTGAAAACAGTTTTTCTTTTTTCTTTTTCTTTTTTTGATTTACATGTTATAATCAGTGCAACCTTTTAAAGAATGTGAAAAATAATCATTATGAGTGAAGAAACTGAAACTAAATATTGAATGGTAACCAAACTCCCTCCAAAATATACATTACACACACACCCACATTGAGACTATACGCTTCTATACACACACACCCACATTGAGACTATACACTTCTATACAGCAGATGTCGACTGCATGATTGAACAGTAAGGTTTTAGTGAAAACGCATGCGTTTGGGAAGTCGCGAGCGTACAATTGGATAAATGAGACTTGGATTGTACTGCAGGAGTTGTGTGAGATTTAATGTGAGCACAGAGAGACTTTCTACCTTCAGCAGATGTGAAACAGCCTCTTGGTGTCGAACTCTGCACATAGAGTGCATCATTCTGCAAAGCGAAGCTCAGACATCACAGGGAGGGAACAATATATTATTTTGCAAATACGTTTATAGTCATACGGGAAGAAATACAGCATCGAAGAAGCAGAGATACTATTTTTTACCAAAGAGAAACCAAAACAGTGGCCATTATCTCCACCTATTATATCTACCTAGTGGACGGTTGAATACACACACACACACACTCTCAAGAGGTTGTTGATAAGTATTGGGGGAAATATATATATATTTAAACTAACTGAGATTTAAACTAACTGAGATTGGTGGAGATCGACTTCACCGTGTGGCTTCTGCTGAACAAATAAATATTTTCTTCACTAGTCATCACCGGCTCTTCAACACTGTGTCTGCAGATGCAACTTCAGAGAGTAAATAAACACGTTGACTGTTCCTTTACTGCAGATGGACCATCCCAATCCTCAATGGACCATCCCAACCCTCAATATCACCTGCTCCCCGAATGTAAACAAATCCTCATGCTGGGCATTCCCGAAGCACAACCTAGAAGTTCTACTTTTAAAACACAAAGCCATTAGCGTGCACTGAATGCAATACCCCCCCCCCCTTCCCAAACCCCCACGAGGGATTCGCTCGCTCCTCCAGGGAGGAGTGTTGAAGCCCAAAAATAAACAGCCTTCAGATGTTTTCATATGGAGCACAACGCTGTTGAAGGCCCACAGAGAGTGAGGAAAGCTCACTTGCAGTGCTGATGAGAAGAATCACAAAAACGGCTGCTTTTGGTTTATGGTGATTCAAACTGTATATATATATATATATATATATATATATATATATGATATATACTTACAGTATATTACAGGCACAGAGGAAATATTCTATATTGAGGCAAAGCTGGAATGCACATTTGTTTCACATTCTACACTTTTTGTTTTTGCACTGGTATTTTTATAAAGCAAATTTAGACCATTTCAATTTGGAATTGTAGATTAAATCAAACCCTTTAATCTCGAAGGGGCAGTGTACTGGATTAACTGTATATCTTTTGATCTATAAGCCATGTCATGATTTCTAATGTTAACTGTAAAATGCACTAACAGAGCCCACTGTTGAAACACTTGTCAACAATAACATGAGAATAACATGAGAATAAAACCTTTCAAACAAATATGTACAAGCCGTCCAGCAGGTATTACGCCTCATATGTGAATATAATCTCAGTCCCATATAAAATGACCTGTTCTGGGTTACTGCTCAACTGACCATCAGCAGAATAATACCTGCTGCAATTATCTTCAAGTAAATTAAAAAATTGTTCTCGGTGGTAGAATGACCCACAGGAGAAACCTCACTATCTTCTCTCTCTCTCTTTCTTTTCTCACTCCCCCTCTTCTTGCTCCCTTCATACCTGCAATTGAGGCCAACATCTCTCTGTGAGCCCCTAATTCAAATTGCTTTGCTAGCATCACCCAGCCACACACGGCCTCTAATGAGCTGCGATAGCTCGCTGGTGACAAAGGAAATGACAGCTGGTGCGATTACAGAAATCTGGGACTTGACCAAACTGGAAGTTGTGGAAAATGATCTGGGGAAGGAGAAAGTCAATTGAGCTTGGAATCCAATATCTAGGAAAAGAAAATCATATCACCATGGTGACCGAAAACCTATGATGTTATGAATAAATTGAGCATGATGCACATAACAGTAGTAATAATTCTAGTATTTTTTTTTTTAAATCCAGAAATGGCAAAACTGAGCTGAGATGAGCGTTAATGTTCCATTACAAGTGTTTTCATCAGGCTTACATAAGAAGGCATGACCTGAAATCCCCAGGGAAGGGCCAAAAGGGCGGCTGATGTCTCCTCTGCTGCCGTATGAAGGATTATGAGCCTTCATTTATCCGGGACATGCTATCTGTTTCCCTGTCGTAACAGCCATGACAGTCACACTGTAACACTGTGTATACAGCAGATGGTTATGGCTCAATATAACTGAATATCACTGAACTGATATACTGTGTGACAGGTTTCCCCGCATGATGAAGATGCAATCAGTCATTTAGTTTATTATCCAATGTATGTTTTGACATTATGAGGAACTGCTGCTCTACGTGCGCTTTTACAATCTACTTTTCTCGAGTTAAATGCTGACTGTCAGTTTACACTGAAACGGGCAGGGGGCAGTTCATAGCAGTTTTAAATCCTCCTGCTTATATGCCCTCACACGCACACACGCACACACACACACACACACACACACACACACACACACACACGCACACATTCACACACAACCGACTCAAATTCTTTCTTCAAGTGCCCACCTGATTCCCCTGTTCCCCCTCTTAATCCAAGTCAAATCCTGCCATTACTGAAAAAAAAAAAAAAGTCCAATCCTCCCATCTCTCTATCCCAATATCTGTCCATCCCTCCCTTTCCGTGGCCACCCGATTCGGCACAATCTCGCTCCCCTCTCGCGCCACTCTCTCCGCCTCAGCCCTGTTCTATTATTTTCAGGATGACAAAAAAAAAAATGACAGTAAAATCCCTGATGCCGGAGAGAGCGAGGGCTGGCCCAGAGGTGACCCTCCTATTCTCATCAGCCTCCGTCCTACTTTTCACCCACCTCCACTGATAGATCTGACACACGCCGGCTGCCACCACGCCACTTACGTTCCCATCTCACACCAGACACTGTCTCACCATTACCCTAACTCATCTCATTCAGAGCCCCTGCTGCGCACACACAGACACACACACACACACAATTTTAATAATAATTTTAGAGTGGTATGATTGGATAGGTTCCCGTGGAGAGACGATGGAAAAGCAAAAGCGGCAGAGGTGAGAGAGAGTGTGTGGATGAAGGGATCTTTCTGAATTTGCTTCTATCTCATTTGCAGATCCCATCCCTCTCCGTCTACATTACCGCGTTATCACCGTGCCAAAATAAAGGCTTAGCAGCCAAGCCTCTCTCATGTGCGCTGCCTCAACATATGTTCTGTGAGACCGTAGGATAGCTATGTTTTAACGTTGTAACTATCTTGGTTTACATTATAATAAGCCTCATACGCCCTTCCTTTCCATGTACAACATAGTTTAGCAAAACAAGGTCCTAAACCTTTTATCTTTATTTCACAATCATCAGCTCATCTGAACATAATTGGAGTTTGTAATGCTGCTGTTTGGTAGATGATTATCCAAGAGAACCTTTGGACCAATTCTTTAGCACAGGAATGACATACCGTAGCTGAGAACTGGTTATGTGTATCATAAACTGCCAGATTTAAAATGTTTCAAATGACATATTTACATTGACTGTATAAAATAAGGGCCTCTGACGGCGCCCATAGGTTTGTGGACGACCGTTTTAAAGCCTCTAATTCGGCATTTTGGCCGTCGCCATGTAACCACCAGAAGTGACACTGGGGGTGGGGCTAAGTACAACCTAACACTGAACAAGACATTTGTATGCGACCAAAATGTTACAATTAACTTTCCTATTAGAATATGGTATGTAAAAAGGTAGGTATAATAAGCTAAAGCTTCCGCCTACATTTTTTCGTAAAAAATGCGTAATTGTTATTTATTTATTCTTATTTATACAAGTATTACTTCTACAGACAGTCAGTTGATGGACAGTTGATGATGAAGTGACCGTGACCATGACTGCACAACCTATAGCAGAGACCCCCCCCCCCCCCAAAAAAACAAACAAAAAAACAACAAACAAACATCATATCATTATCAGTCTGTTTGCTGTGTACATGTAGCTGGGCTGATTCATAATGTTTGCGATATGATCTAAAAATGTTGCACTTGATATTTGCAGAAATTGTTGAAACGAGTCAAACGTTGTCCGTTTACACTCAAGCGTCGCCACACCTGTGCAATAGAAGCAGTGGAGCTTTCCTTTAATGTTGAGGCTGTTGGTGCAGAATGTCAACTTCTGTAAGGTTCAGATTTTTCAACAGGGCTGGAAGCCTATCTGCCCTTCGGCTTTCACCTGCCTATTAGGGTGGAACATATTGGCTAGACAGGTTCTGAGAGAGAGAGAGAGAAAGAGTGTGAGTGTCTGTGTGTGTGTGTGTGTGTGCGCGCGCGTGTGTGTGTGTGTGTGTGTAAGACATGCAGCATAGAATGACCAAATAGGACACGCACAAAGACACACACTATCGCTCGGCCACAAAGTGGGAAGATTAGATTACTCACTTTCCTAAACCTCTAACTTGGTTACCATAGCAATAGCCGTGTGACTGGGGCAGCAGCTGGTCATTGTGGAGGCTGCTGAAGCGGGAATGGAAGGTGGAACAATCACCAGGGGAACCGCAGGTCAGCCGGCTATTTTACCTCAGTAACTGACCACCACGTTCTGGAATGTTCTGACTTCCAATTGTTTCCAAAGTCAGAGCAGGAAAAGTCGCTCACCATGTTGTTTGGTCCTGTGCTTTAACATCGAAGACTGAGACAGCATCAGCAGATTATTCTTGATTATTCTTAATGTTAGCCAATATTAGGCCTATTACCGGAGTATTGACTGAATATGTTCCACAATATTTGAAAAAGCCCATGAAATAACGGTGCGGAGTATCACCTCATATAATCATTTATTTTTTGCATTGCTGCATACCGACCAAAGGGGGATCAATCGAAATTGAATTCATAATTGCACCATAGTGGAACTTCGCCCTTTAATTCAAATTAATGAAGTGCTTGCAAATCCATAGTGTTATGGGTTTGATCATTAGATTAATTACCCCAATCAGGCCATTGTATTTCAATTAAGCCAAGTACAGTGTTTTTCTTTCCGTTAGTCAACACTCAGAAAATGTGAAATGACGGAGTGGAGGCAGGGTGTGTTTCATGGGCACGTATAAACCCAAATCTAATACCGTTATCTATGTCGAGACACTTTTGTGTCAACGACAATGATAGGATGACAGTGATTCTACGTCTTGATAGTATTGAAGGACTAGTGCTTAAAAAGTCTCGGCCCGAACAAAGCTCAGCAAATAATAAGAGACAAACAAAGGAAATCAGGTGGCTGAAAAGACAGAGCAGAATGCCTCACAAATACTAGTATTATTACGCAGACTGATGCTGACGCTAAGGACTTATAATGGAGTCGCTTTTTGTACCATTCAAACAGAAAATGGCTCCGATAAATTACAGGACACTGTTTTGACCTTGACAAAGCACTTCATTTAGATAAGAGTTACCCTTCGAAAACTGCAGTGAAATTAGGTCACTTTAATGCCGGAAGTCCACAGAGCATGACAGAGTTTAAATCTCTGACTTTGGGGCTTGAGGCAGCAGTGTCCTGCTGGCTGCTAACCAGTGTTCGAGTTCTATGTGGGACTTAATATTGAATAAAAAAAAGCCACAGAGAAGGCACAGACCGAAAGTACATTTAGATCTCAGAAAAGATGAAGAATAATTAAAGTTAGTGGTTGGCAAACTGACATTTTAACAGGCTGGATTCTCCACAGAAAGATACTTTAGAGGCATTTAGTCAACTTCATGTATTGTTTTTTAGCCATGCAGGCTGCGTGTCTCTAAGGATGGCAAGGAAGTCAGTCCACCACTTTGGTACGGACCAAAATATCTCAATAAATGGTTTGCCATTAAATTTTGTACGGACATTCATGGTTCCCAGAGGATGAACCCAAATCACTTTGAGGATCCCCCGACTTTTCCTCGACCGCCACCTTGTGGTTGACATTTTTTTATAATGTTATCACTGATAAGGCGATTTGTAAGATGAGCAATCTTCTCAAATTCTAACAAGACCTCTGTTCCACTGTTCAGCAAACGGAACATTATTTCATGACATAAATATTCATGAGACATGTTCATATGTAAATATATGTCAGTGCCTTTTTCTGCAATCATCGTTTTGCAGCAGCGTCTTTAAATTGAATTCTCAAAGTCATTCCTATAATACGAATAAGGTTGATCATCTTCACCTTCCTTTTTACAAAACGAAATGTGGCCAGTATCACCTCAGATAATGTTGTGTACAGATATGGAACGCCAAAGTACACGTTGTCAAGAGCTCGATATCAATAGAAGATTTTGGGGAAAAAAGGAAATTGTCATCACATTTATTAATTCATGATTTATAATTATTTCTTGATGTGTATATATATATATATATATATATATATATATATATATATATTTATATACGTGCTTGTTTTTCATGTCTTGTTTTGTTTTTATCAGATTGCTGTCGACTGATTTTCTCTGCTAATTTTTTGTGCTTCTTGTTGTCATTTTTTGTTGTTGTTGTTGTATTTTTCTAAATTATGTTAGCCTAGTTCTCTTTTCCTGACACATTTCTTACTTTTTAATTATCTGGAGAAAAGAAATGAAAAAGAAATTTACATCTCTGTGTCTTAATTTATCAGACGAGAACATCTTCTACAGACTCTTCCCTGCCACCAACTCCTGCCAGTGGGATCAATGCAAACCTTACAGATCTTCCCAACTATAAACCTCTGGTTATTCCATAGAAAATTATCAGTAAATGGTGAGTTATATTATTTATATATGGAATAAAGGCAGCAACAGCATCTCTCTCCCTCCCCTCCTAAAGCTGTCCATGGTTCAGACACATTTTAAGACTGCTCCCAGCTGCATTAAATTTCATTGCAATCCATCCCGTACTTGTCGAGTTGTTGAGTCTGGACCAATGTGCTGAACAGATTGACATTGCCATCCATGAAGACATGCCGCTAGCATGGCTTAAATAAAGACTGTATTTCTTGCATCTCTCCAGCTCATTTCTTACATGTGATGTAAGACCTGATGTTTAGACCTCAATTTGTATCTCTCTTACGGTTTGATTTTCTTTACGAGGAGCATTAGAGCTTCGTTTAACAATACCTTTGTACAGGACATTGTGGGGACCCACATAAATCTTTTAGGTTTGAAGAGATAGTTCGGATTGTTTGAAGTGGGCTTGTATGAGGTACAAAAGGCAGTGTTACTTCAGTAGATGGCGGATGGTACGCCCCCAGTTTAGAGGAGCAGACAGTAGTTACGAAGCAATGTTCTGCTGTGAACAGAGCAGCTGAAAAACATATTTTAGCTCCTTAAATGACAGGAACGCCGAAAAAACCTTGACGTCAGAAAGCTCTTTAAGACGGGGAACTGAAGCTGTTACCTTTTCAATGGCACCAGAGTCCTTTGACAAAAACTGTTATTTTACCTTGCAGAATACAGGAGTTGCTGGACGACCACTACTGTTTTTTTTCTCCAGTGGAGTCTGGAGGCTTCGAAGAGAGCATAGATAACAGCTTCAGGTCCCCCTCTGAGAGGGCTTTCTGACGTAAAGGTAAAGCGGTGAAGAAATGTGAAAATATAGCGTACACTTAAACTGATAAAAATGTTTTTGCTGCTGCCCCCGTCCACAGCAGTACATTGCTTTGCTTCCTGCTGGTACTCCTGTCTGCTTCTCCAAACTGGGAGCGTGCCGACCGTCGTCTCCTGTAGGTAACACACTGACTGTGCATAAGTACCTCATACAACCCCACTTCAAACAGTACAAACTATCCCTCTAAGGCTTTGGTTGTCCTTTGTCCCCCCCACGAATCATGTGAGTGCAATTCAATTTCTCCACTGTGCAATTTGATTTGCACAAATGTCTGATTCTGACTAAAGGGGCCATGTGACCAGACTCGTGTCCTAAGGGCATCTCCCTGCACAGTTGACTTGTGGTCTCACTTATTAGATAAAATAAACAAACGCACAAGAGAAGACACTCTAACAAGCAAAAATGCACACATGCATCGCAGCTATGGCCTGCACCCTGCACACACAGTCACACATGCACACACACAGAGCCAATGAAACTGGCAACTCCCCAGCTGACCGGAGCTTTATCTTTGTAGATTTATCATTAGCCATTAAAATACATTTGATTTTTACCGGGATGGCTCTCCACTGCTGGTTTCCTCAATAGGAGTCCAACACACCTTTTACAACCACTTTCTTTAAACTTCTCCCCTGCTCATAAAACACCAGCAGCTCTCCTCTTCCTCCACCTCTGCCAGCTCTCCTCCTCCTTCCTTTCCCCTCTCTTCTACTGTAACTCTCCATCTATTTGACCTCTGCTATGATTCTATCTTTATAGGTTGTGTTCCTCCTCCTCCTCCTGTCCTTGCCCCCTTCTTTCACCTTTCCCTCAAATAGCCTCTCTGCCCCCGAGCTATTTCTTCCTAATTGTCTCTTTTCCTCCTGAATGATCTATTTGTCAAATTTATCTGACAGTTAAGAGAATAAGGACAGTTCTTCAGTTTCTACTTTAAAGCATCCAGAGGTCTCAAAAGGTGAGCATTTGTGATGAGCTTCTGTGGGGTTATTTAGAGAAAGCCTCTCTCACATTAATGTGGATAATGACACTAAAAGCTTCACACTTTCCCTGCCTGATGCTTCAAAGTCCATTTCTGATGCTAACACAGTCAAGTGTTGTAATTTCTATGGAAGCGAAAATGTCCTCATGTAATGTAGAATTTGTAAACGTTACTAAGGAAATGTTCTGCTGTTCTAGCTTTACTTCTCTTTGTTTTGGACTTTTCACTGGGAAGCTATGCATCTTCTGCGCTCCGTTTACTCTATCATGATTTTTTCCTCATCTCTCTTGAACAAAGGTTAGCTTTTTGATTGTATCTTCAAACAGTACGTTTCAGTTTTAACATTACAAAAGAAAAGTATTTCACGTTGAGGATGACCTGATGTGTTTGGCAAATGTAACACTATATATATATATATATATATATATAAATATATATATATATATATAAATAAATAATGTATCATGTATCATGTATTATTATTATTATTATTATTATTATTATTATAGGTTAGGATAAACTTTATTGTTCCCTTGGTGAAATTCACAAGCTACCCAGCGGTAAATAAATAAAAAAAAGATAAGCTGCTCCTTTACCAGCTGCAACATTAAAGTGATGAACTCATTAATGCATCAATAATTATAATATATTATATTATAAATTATAACTTTTTTTAATAATAATAATAATAATACTTTTACTTTTTGTACTTTAAGTACATGTTGATGCTGATACTTTTACTTTACTATTCTGAATTCAGGACTTTTACTTGTAACAGAGTATTTCTGTACTGGTGTGTTCCTACTTTTACTTAAGTAAGGACTTCTAAGTACTTTTAAGTGCTTCTTTCAGCTTTTGTAATGTAACCCCACAATGCTCCTTGGACATGGAAGTAACATTCAGTCTACTGTAGGTAGTAAGCTATTTAGACGGGCATGCTAACGTTTGAAGGTTTAGTTAGTTCAGACAAATTAATCAAATTCTTACTCTTTTCATTGTAGACTTTCAGCTGGGAAGCCTAAGAGTATTCAGACGAGAGAGATCCTGTAAATGTTTTGTTTCTCTACAACTGCAGCAAAGTTATGATGATCCCTTGCAATTAAATGCTAAGAAAACACTCCTGGGATGGATGATCCTTATCCAATATACAACACAGTCAGACTTAAATGGCATTGCTTGATGGCATTGCTTGATGGAATAAGAATGAAAAAGAGACCGTTTTTACAACCCATGTGTGGATACACAGTGCACATTTAGGCTAATGATTCTTGCCCTGCTGCTTCACAAGGAACCATGTGAAATAATAAAATCCAATGTAAAGCACAGCAAATGTTCTGAGTATTGTTGTGAGAAGACAAATATGAACATTTAAGTTTCATTTTTTTGTCTTCTTCATGTTTCTTATGACCGTCTGCCCTCCTTCTCTGCATCACTCGCCTTCTGTTTCCCACAGTTCTGTTATCTATTTTTGCGACTTTCCTCGGGGCATTTCTTTGTCCACCCACCCTCCCCTTCACTACCTCTCTCTCTCTCTCTCTCACTCTCACTCTCTCTCTGGTTGACCTAGCACCACTTTCATTTCCGCTCGTTCATCCGTCTGTCTGCCTTTTTTTTTTTTTTTTTTGTTGGGAACTAATCTCTTTTCCAATCTCTCTCTCATATATGCTTGGGGAAGCTCCATGCATGAGAGTTAATGAAGGCACTGCATGGGTAAACACACAGGGCGACAGATAGAGACGGACCAGAGTAAATATATGCACGCGGACAAGCGTGCACTGACAGATGAGCTCGACTCCCGACTGTGTACTGTCTGGGCTAACGTTAGAGCGGAGTCTTGTTAGTCAATTAGGCAACAAATTAGAGTCTTACTTGCATGGCATATTATTAATCAGCTGGAGGTTTTTACATGATTAGTTACTCACACAAAAGTTATTCGCAGCCCTAAGCTCTTCTCCATCTTGTTACAATAAACTCTCACACACTTATCATCCCCTCCCAACTCGCATCCTCTTTCAGCTCAGGCGTTTATTATTTGCAATGTTGGTCACACTCCATTCTGAGACAAAAGGCCACTGTAACTCCTTTTCTTCAGCAGTGTGAGAAGACACACTTCCACAATAACACGATCCTAAATGAGAGTTGAAAAGAACAATTTTCCGTGCTATGTGTGGTCTGCGCTGTCTTGGCAAGTCTTTCTGAAACTGAGTATTTTCAGTGTGACAATTATTGAGGCAGTGCACATGTGCTGTAATAAGTGGATTTGTGTTTTGGGCCTCCCAGTTGTACGACAAAAAACAACTTAACAAATTAATCAGTTTGAGATTAGGATTCCCAAAGGACTGTGCCAATAATTCTTTAGTGAACCATGTGCAAAAAGTAGCTGACCTCTTTCCAAAAGTTGCTGACCACTTTCCAAACCATACTTTCAGTTTTTCTAATTATTTCCTGCCTTCCAGGCGATACATTCTAGGATGATCTGAAAATGATCTTGCTGAGACTTGAGACAGAAAATCCATCACAACCTTTATTTTTATTATTAGAACTTTCTGTCAGTTACATTGTCATTCACTGCAGCAGTTATTTTATTACTATTTTATGATGCAATCAAGGACATTTTGGTGTGTTTTTTCTTTGTAAACAGTCCCTGCTTCCTGCTGAATTACCATGCAAAGTTTGAATAAGCAAAAAATAATAAATGCAACGAGATGTGTATTGATATAGATATAGCCAAACAAAGAATGTTGGCAGGCAGAGCTATCTTTTTAGTTGCTTGGCAGTTAGCCTGTCTGGCATCAAATTAGAAAGCTGGAATAATATTCATAAAAGACTGAAATAACATAGACTTGCTGATTCTGCTGCTATTTATCACACCATTGTCACTTTACTTTGCCATTTTTGTCTCCATATGCTTCTTGTATAGTCTTCTTTTTATTGTTTTGTATACCTTTTATGCCATTTTTGTCTCCATATGCTTCTTGTATAGTCTTCTTTTCATTGTTTTGTATACCTCTTATTATTTCTCTATGTATCTGTATTATTGCTGTCCTTGTGCTGCTGAAACAACCAAATCTTCCCTCAAGGGATCAATAAAGGTTTAGCATGGCTTATCTTATCTTAGAGTAAATGCCCACATGGGGGCAGTGGTATCAAGCTGTAAACACAGCATTGACATATTATCACATAATAAGTCTGCTATGGCAAACTTGTTAGCAAACAGCTGCTTATTTACACATCCAGTAGAAATTGAGCCACATTAGCATTCATGCGGGGCCATGTGTTTATAAGAGGGAAATATGTGGCTGCTAAATGCTCCACCATGTTTAACCAGCTAGTCGCTAGCTTTGCCTGTTGTTCTTTTGGGACTGGGCAGGTAGCGTTTTTGAGTGTTTTTTGTTGTTGCTGAAAACAGCTGTTTTAAAAACACATTATGATGAGAGTAGTGAGGCTGAACCAAAAACAGTAACATTGTGGGCCTTAAAAAACAAAACAATGAGCTCAAAGATGCTAAAACGCTGTAGAGCTGAGGGGAACTGCAGTGTTGGCTGATCATTTTCTGTGGATTCATCACTAAGAGTGAGCCCTTGTGATCCATTAATCATATAAAAATATTGATTATGGCAGCTTTAAATAAAACATAAGGTGTATAATTGCAATTAAATTAAAGAGTATCAACCTTAAAATTATGAATTATGGAAAATGTTATTCTTGAAAGGCTCAATGACAACAAATATAGATTGAAGCAGAATATTTGGAAATGATTATGACAACAAATATAGATTGAAGCAGAAATTTTGGAAATGATTATATCTATTTTCTTTTGATACCTTTTGACTTTTGGACGTTAAGGCTCTAGAGTTATTGGAAATGTTTGGACCACACAAGTCTGAAACTATCCTATGCAACCACCACTGGAACCCAATTCTACAAATAGTATATTATTCTACAAATAGTATATTACATATAACATTAGTGTAGCCTACTATTTATTCGCAACTGTGACAAAATTTTGGGTTTAAACTAAATGAATAAACATGCAAAAAATGAATGCTCGAATGATGATTTGATCATGATCATTGATGATGACCTTTCTGACCTTTCAAAGCTTCAAACTATTCGGTACAGCCCTACAATTGTTTATGGTCATGAATTAGCTCAATTCTCTTAAAATGACCTGGACTTGTCCGGGCTTACAGTTCACACGTCTGTGCAGTTGCAAACCAATTGTCAGTGGAGGAAGACCATGAGCAAAGAGAGATACATTAGAAAGCAGAGCATGTAAGAACAAAGGAGGTGAGTAATCTTACCGTCGTCTCCTGATCCTGAGCCTGCATCTGTGGAGGGAGAACAAACAGTTATTAACCAGAGGCTCACACAGCCACAGACATTAGATGAATAAGTGTGTGTGTCTGCATATGCAAGTGTGTGTCTGGGCCAATGTGGAGATCTGCTTGTGAGTGTACGTGTGTGAAGAGCGAGACACTGTGTGCGCTTGTGGGTGCATTTGAGCGAGACGAGATTTCTCTAAAGACGGTGCAGAAAGTGATGCTGGGAGTCAGATTTCAAAAAGAGAAAAGTGCAGGGTGCCCTGAGGCTTTGAGCATTGTGCATCTTCTCCACTCTACAGCAGTACATTGATGATAACACCTCCAACTGTGGACCTTTCCGTGGTAGGACTGCGGGAAGACACTCAGTTTCCAGTTGTGTGTCAGCGAATCCTTCTCCACGGCTTTCACACTGAATCTGTGTGAAGCTCCCTCAAACACATTGGGCTCACTGAACTGTTTAACAATATGGCTGTGAAAGGGATACTGATGAGCACTTCGAGGAACAGGCACCGTGTAACTTGAGCCGCGGCATAAAGCGATGTGCTAAAATGCCCAGGGCCAGACCAGACGCAGGGCCTCAGAGGACTGTAGGAGGATAATAGCTCAGCTCCATATGAATACTCATGTGAGAGGGGTTTATAAGAAGAGGTGCACACACTAAAACACATGGAGTCTGACCAGAGAGCAGTCATGATACTTTAATGACATGAGCTTTGGGTCGATAAAATACATTTGTGATGGGATAAAACCATGTCTTCCAGAGTGATGATTCTTTGAGGTCAGGGCAGCAGACGGTGGGAAAGCAACCAGTCAAATTATGTGATTATAATCAGTGAGGTAGAACTGCCTCCTGGATTTAATTTTACGGCAAATTTGAAATTCAAATTTTTTGAAAGAATATTTACCCCTTTTGTTTGACAGAATTTTTTCATTGAATGATTCAGTCCCTTTAATAGTGCAGTTGTGGAAATAGACGTGGTAGTTTAAAAAAGTTTAATAAATACACCGTGGCAGACACTTCTTACCCCCTCAAACCACGGAGGGTCCGACCCGAAGACACTGTTGTATTGGCTGAAAGCGAAAGCGACACAGAAAACCAAACTGAATTGGGTAATGTTCCATAAAACGTTCCAATTTTAAAGACCAATGCCATGAAAATGACCAGTTAGGATTCTAGTAAAAGACAGGCCTGCAAAATAAGTCTTATAGAAGTTTCTTTGCAGTACGCATGTGCAAATTAATTGATATTTATCAATATGTTGGTGTTTTACAGTGTATTGTTCTAATTGTTTGAAAGTCATGTTATTGGTTTTTTTATATATATATATATATATATATATATATATATATATATATATATATATATATATATATATATATATATATATATACACACACACACACACACACATACTCACACACACACATACACACACACACACACACTCACAGTATTGGTGTAACGGTGATATTGTTGAATATAAATATTATTATATAATCGTTTTAAATGCAATGTAAGTAAACTGTTTTGTATTAAACAGTATATTTCAGTCTGGACCCCAGGAAGAGTAGTTGTTGCCAAGGTAACAACTAATCCCAATAAACAACAATAAATTTACTGAACTGCTTGTGCTCTTTAAGCATGCAGTCATAATAACTAAGGGCCATCGTGACATACTATTAATACTTCCTGAATAAGGGGTCAATAACCCTACTGAAAAGGGTCTTTATTGTGAGGCGAATGAGACAAAAATCTATTCAATAGAGGAGCATCTCACCCCCTTCTTCAGTGAAATGAAGTGGAAGCTATTTTTTGTCTAACATAATGAATGGAAGAGTAGGGGATTGATCTTTCATAAAAGTAAACACTGATTGTGTTATAGTGCCCCGTAAGGCCACTCACCTTGTGTATCCTGAATGTTCCACAAGAGTGGAGGTTCCTTCAGGCAGAACTCAGTGAACACAAACCCATTGAAAATGTATTCAAAAGGTACCCTGAGGACTTTTTTTTGCTCTGGAAGAATTAAGTTTTTCCCTGTTTAGTATGTATTATGCGCGCACTAGAGGATACATTGGCACACATGTGTACTCGACTGCCACGGGTTTCACAGTTTTTCACGACAATTGGTGGCGTTAATTGACAAACACACAAAACACGAAACACTGCCAGCCAGCAAACATGGCTGTAAACAATGTGCAATTTCAAAATGAGGCTCGTTTGATGTAGAAGGAAATACATACGACATGTTTGTTAGATACACAAAATGCGTTTTGTTGAGTGACAATGAAGGTAAATAGAAACTTTTACACACTTGCGGTAGGTTCGTTTGTAAGAAAACTCAACAGTACATCTTTAAGAAAGTACCCTCCACTCTCTTACCTCCTCTTAAATCTGCAGAATTTCACTGACCTTGGTACATGGGAGACACTAAATGTGCAGTGTTTCATGAAAAGGCTTAGCTTGAAGGATCAGGCTGAAGTCAGAAGGGGTTCATGAGAGATCAATATAAACCTTTAGTATCTGTACAAGGGCAGAGGTTTTAGGAGAGAAAGACTGGCATTAGAAAATAGAACAAAATGGCAAGGGAGGCGTACTTTTCTGCTCACTTGTCTGCCAAATGAAGGGTCACAAAGAGGAGATACCACACAATTGTATTGTGTGAGAGGCACTGAAGAGTGAGTAAGAGAGCATAGGAGGAGTGCCAAGAGAAAGAATGGTTCCCTCCGTAGACAATAGATGATTCAGGTGATTTTCTTCAGTTTTGCAGCGATTGATTAGAAGAGTGCAAAAGCAGATAGAAGGAGGGGAACTGTTATTAACCTTACTTTGCTGCTTACATCAGAAGAACATCTCACACACACACAGACAGACACACACACACACCTTTATGTATCAAACTACTTGTTTGTCCTTGTAAAAAATGATGCTCATATTTTTAACAGGCTTTCTTCCCTTGTAATTGTTTTTTTTTTTTTTTTTTTGCGACACACAAGCAGCACCACTTCATTCTTTGTCCAAAAACTTAAAAATCACTGAAATTGTACTCGTACAGTCACGAGCACAACCCTTGTGCAATATTTCCAGTGGCAACAATATTGTGATGTTGAGCTGTGGCATGCACACATCTGAATCTTCAGTTTTTGGAGCTTTAAAGGCTACAGCAGCTGTCTGAGGAGATGTAGCATGTTTTTGCACCTTTGAAATTACCTTCCATCAAAGCAGAACTTGAAAGGAACATTTTCAGCTCAGCAGGAAACATGGGTTTTTAATCGTCTGCCCACAAGTATTTTGCAAGAATCTTTATCATCTTACTGACCAAATGCCTTTCTGGATAGAACACAGATCCCAAATTAGAAGTGGTGGACCGCCCAGCCATCATTATGCCACACTATAAATGCAAAATTACATTGTATTTTGCAAAATCACGTCGTATTTTATTTTTTTTTTTACTCTCTATTTTAGAACCTGCGTTTGTCGGCTGTGGATGTTTGTTTGCTGAAGTTGATTTGTTTTTGTGCTGAAGTTGATTTGTTTTTGTGGTGTTCCTACTGAGTTGCCATGCTAAGATATTGCTGAAAGCCCACATTGGCATTTGGATGTAAAGCAGGATTTTGAAGAATCATCCAACACTGACGTTCTATTCTGGCAACAAGGTTGTCCCTACCTAACTAAATCCCCTCTGGGGTGCTGCTTTGTAGCTAATCTTGACCTCTGACCTCCTTGGAGGAGAGCAAGCAAAAAGAAAATCTCCTTCCAGATCAATAACGGATTACATTTTCATTACTTAAAGTAATTACAATTCTTATAGAATTTGCAACCAATTAGCAGTGACGAGACATGGATTTTTTTTTTTTTTGAACACAGAATTAGTGGTGTATTGATGACTTCTCCTGTACTGTATGTGTGATTATACTGACACTGATTCTCATTTAGCTCCTGGTCTACTGATAACCCAGAGTGTGCTTCTTAAATCATCATAAGCATATGGCTCCTGTCATCTGTTGGTGCTCTGGGATTGCAGAGCGACAGAATGGTGATTAAACATGTCATCAACATTTTAACACTGTGTCAATTAAACCTTCTCCCAACTCCCCATTTAATGACTTTCAGGAAGTTATACTGTTTACATTTGTGAACTGAGTTGGAAAGTGCTATGTAAGCGCTTGCCTTAGCTAAACTCTCTCCTTTGGGGAAAATAGTAGTTTGTTTCACTTCGTTAAGCTAATGCTTCACATTAGCTTCACTGCGCTGGGCTAGCACTTGGTGTAATGGAAAAGTGGTACCATCCTGTGGTAATTAGCTTTCACTGGCTTTTTACCACTGAGAGCTCTTCCTTATCGGCCTTTGAATCAGAACTTCCTGTGACGTGGAGGTAATAAAGACTAGAATGAACTGGAATAAAGGAAGTGCAAATTTGCTTCTTAGTCTGACAGATGTTGCACTGAAAAGTCTATAATGAGCTAAATTATCTGAACCCAATTTTTTTCAATGGCAGCCATTACAATATGCTTTTCCTTGGGGACATACACAAAACAGAAGGCTCTGGTATCGTGTTTGTCTATGCCTCAGTGTCGTCACTTAACATGAAACTGGCACCTCAGCAGGCCTCTTGTTTACTGTTTGGAATGACAGCAGACTCTAACGTCTGGCCTCTTGGCTTCAGCAGCATCCAAGAGGGTTAGAGATGAGAGCAAATGAAACTGTGCTGTCAGGTGGCTGTTTGGTTTGGTAAAAAAACAGAGAAGATTTCTGCGGGTTTGTCTTGTACAGTGACACAAGCAGACACCTGGTTATGTGACAGAATGGGTCACAAGTATGTAAAGGTTTAAATCCAAAAAAAGGGAATATGTATAACTGGCACTCTTCGTTATCGACTACTGCTGAGGCGATATACACTGAAGTCTCTTAAACCCATTTGTATTCCTGCTCAGTATTCAGTGGCTGACAATAGTGTCTGTAACATGGCTATGTGGACACTACTGACAAATAACAATTTGCCCTAAAAATGAAAACCACAAGAGACAAGGGAGTCACCGGGAGAAGGTGTCACCACTTTTGGCTGCGATATTTACAAGCTACCGTCTAAACTGGTGAATTTAGTGGAACATTTAGCAGCCAAAGAGCCAAATAGTTCCTTCAAGAGATGGTGGAGACCAAAACAAAGCTAAAAGCAGACTGCATATTGGACATTTATCAGGTGACTAGAAACACATTGTCAAATGAATGCTAATGTTGCTCTGTTTCTGCTGGAGGTGGTAAAAAAATATGTTTGTGAACATGTTTAGCATAACCACTTCATGAGGTAATGATCTTAAAAGTCCGACTTACTCAATTGTATTGCTACAAAAAAAAGAAAAATTTAGAAAAATTTAAGTCTGAACATCTACAAGTCCATTAAACTCCATATGCTGATGGAGATCATGTGATATGATCAAAAACTACTATGTGGTAAGATTTGTTTCTCAACATTAACATGAACATTTATTTTTTTTAACACTGATCCGCTAATATGACGAGTGTTGCCCCCAGAGATGTCTGTTCATGATGTTCCTCATCCCAGCAAGGAAAACACGTATTGGCACTTGCAAGCTGACATATATCCATTACACAGTGTACTGTCGGCGCTAATGGGATTCTGGAAGATGGAAATGGAAAGGAGGACAGGGAGAGATGGAGAGAGAGGAAACAAGAGCGAGAAAGAAGGCTTTGTGGCAGCACATGTACTGCTTGGGTAAAGTAGTTTTTGCTGCTTGCATTCCTTACAATTAGTCACTCGTATCGCTGGTATTCGTGATATCTTAACATTTTCCACTGCTGCACTCATTTTGTGTTAGCTTAGCTGAGAGTATCAACTAAATGGCTAAGTGGTGAGGAGAGCAGGGAGGAAACACTTCAGAAGTAGCTGCCTGCCCTACTTTTCCACATGAAAGGTTTGTGTGCAACACTTGCTTATGTAAGAAAGCTCCCACACAGCAACCTCGCGTGTTTAACTTCCAAATGAAAAGCAAGTATTTGTAATCTTCATAAAGTCAAAGGTTTTATCACTTTGAAATGACTGTATTTAGAATGGTTTTGTTTTTTAAAATGTTATTTTCATCTACATATACAAAATCTACATACAATAGCACTAATTTAACCAACAATGGAGTGATTGCCTTTCATTTACTATCGTATTGCAGTGGTGGCTTGAAGACATCACTTTGATGTGTCATTAAAGCTTAAATACCTAAATGAGAACTGTATTTTGATAAGACAGATTTAAATGTTTTTTGTTTCATTTTACAATTCCTGAAATATCTTTTTATTACTATTATTTTTAATTCCACTGAAACTTTTCCACCTCCTGATGAGAGCAGTTTTCTAGCTGCCTTTGACCTTTTGGAATCCACCACAAACAAAACCCAATAATGCTCACATTTTGACTGTTAACTACTAGTAACAAATTAAAAGGAAAAACCTCAATAAATAAGTGGACATAATGAAGATAGATGCTGTCCTCGCAAGGACTCACAGAAAGGTGTGACGAGTTGTGAATCATATACTCTGGCCTTCAGTCACCAGAGCAATGCCTATTTGTTTAGTTTAATTAGCAGTGACATTGCAAAGTTGCAGTTCGATTGACATTAATCAGAACATGTATTGTATCAGAACATGTACTGTATCATTTACTTTTAGTAGACGGTTGTAGATTTTTGTCAATTAAGTGCAAAAACAGTATACTTGGACAATTAGTTTAGTATACTGCATACAATTAGCATGTAGTATGTCAATGGGACACTGACCAGGAGATAAACTTCAACCCGTTTTCATTCCCAACTCGTCACATATGGACCCTTGGTCAGGACCCCTTGGTGTCGGTTTTTAAACGCACTGGGTAGCCCTAACGCCTCAAACTATGACGGTCCACTACAGTCGCCGTTGTAAACACATCATTAACGCTTTTAATTCAAACAAAACTACTTGGTTAGGTTCAGGAAAACATTGCGGTTTGGGTTCAAATAAGTATGATTGTTACGTACGTGAGTTAAGTAGTCACGTTGACACTTGTTTCACCAGGAACACAAGCAGCGGTCTCCTCGGTGAAAGTCACGCGTTTGTTTGACCCACACATCCACCCCGACGTCCTGCCTGTGTGGACTCTGTTGTTCTTTATACCACGTCACCACACTTCCCACACACTTGCTCTGAGCGTCTGATATAGCCGTGGATGGGTTTACATTGGATTCAGTTTAAAGCCTGACTTGTCTCTAATTGGCGCGAAAGGGTGACTGGTGCGTCGGTATGAGATGCAGAGGGCCATGGACGTCCTGGGAATGAGACGGACTGAAATCTCTCATGTAGGTGTTCTATACCTTCTGTCCTCTGTGACGTCTGATCTTAAAGGCTCCACACCCCAAGGTTTTAAAAGAAAAAAGGCAGCACACTCTTTGTTTTTATTTAAAATAGTATTTCGTTATTTTTATCTCTGGGCCAATGCTGGATTAATATATAATACAACACTTTCTGTAAAAACATTTTTCTCTTTTTTTATCATTTGTTTGTTTGTCTCAAGGTTACATATTATTTAACAAAGTTGCATTTATTTATTTTTTTAGAGCGTCACACCCAATTTAACACTGTTGCAAAAATGTAACATAACTACACTAAAATGATTTGAAGTCACAAATTTACCAAAAAGAATGTACCATTCAAAATTCAAACCACAGTGCTTTACTTAGAAAAAGGAGTGAGCGTCAAACTCAACTGAAGTGAACATTGATTATTTGTTAACTGTGGCCTTGTTCTGGATAAATGCCAGAATAGAGTGTACATCTGAGGGTAACATGTGATGCTGAATAGAGCATATACTGTACTGTCGAACCACTGTCGCGGTCCGTTTGTCGGAAGACTGCGCCACAAAAACATCCTTGTTTGAACTCTGCAATAAATTTCACAAACGCCCTGCTTGATGCAGAGAGAAAGGAGTCTCTATGCTTTCAAAAGATACACAAATCCATATAAATCCGTATCACACACACTGGCTTACACTACTATCACGTGTCTTGAAAAGGGCCTCAC
This sequence comes from Bovichtus diacanthus, assembly GCA_943590825.1. NCBI lineage: Eukaryota > Metazoa > Chordata > Actinopteri > Perciformes > Bovichtidae > Bovichtus > Bovichtus diacanthus. The sequence goes on from CALSBV010011748.1 coordinate 3,828,267, forward strand.
ACACACAAGCCACAGACAAGCAATTTAAAGAAAGGCTGGACATTTCATGTGCACCGTCTCTCCTGCTGGCACACAGACAGCACTACTGTTGCTGCAGTAACATCTCCAACTTGGCCTCCACATGTTCCCTCTGCTGAGCTCTGCCCATTCAAGGGCCTTTTAATGGACTTCTGCCTGCTGCCTGTAACCGAGTTTAACTGACTCAGTGACTGCTCAACTCTATCCAGCAGAACTACCTTAGTAGTGATTCACATAGGCCTCAGAAACCGCCAATATTACCTCACCAGTGGATTCACTCATTCACAACTAAGTGCATTATTGAAAACATGGCTGCTGCAAACCTGCACATGATAATGTTTCAACCTAGTGATGTTGAGCGTGGATCACAACAAAGTGCGAGTCATCCTGGGAAGCATCAGTGTTGATGATGCATTTCCTTTTGTCTTTAGTATGAAGGAATGTGTAAAAACTAATTTTCAGCTTAAGTTTTTCATTTATTCTAATTATATGAGCCTGGCTTTGTTTGGCGTTTGTCCCCAGAAACGGGCAGAAAAGCTACATATTGTGTGAGATTTCAGTTTGTTTTTTGACTATGTAATATTATTTGTATATTATTAACTGACTCAGCGACTGCTCAACTCTATCCAGCAGTACTACCTTAGTAGTGATTCACATAGGCCTCAGAAACCGCCAATATTACCTCACCAGTGGATTCACTCGTTTACAACTAAGCGCATTATTCAAAACATGACTCACTAATTGGTAGATTCAAAAATAATTCCTTTGTGGGCGTTGAGGAATGCTTTTTCTCAAATATATGCTCATTAATTTGGATTTGTCGTCATACAACACATTACATAGGCCACAGTACAATGATTAATAATATATTTACACATGTTCTAATGAAATAAAAACGGCCTGCTTTTGTGTATGAAAATGTCATCGACTGCTAGTGAATAGAAACATGTATTATATGTATCATGAGATTAGAAGAGTCATTTCAGTCACTGTGGTCATCTTCAAAAAGAATGCTTCATGTACAATTCAGGGCAGCATATACAAAAGAAACTGTGCGTCTTAATTAAAACAGTCCAACCTTATGCTCAGTCATCGAATTTAAACTGTGGTAATTTTACGAGGATCGTATTTCTACTACTACCTATAGAGAGAATTCATACAACCGTTCCCAAACCTTTTTATGATCAAGAACCTTTAACTTTATGGCACTGCATACTCCGAGCATCACTGCTGGTCTCCATAACGTGGCTAATGAAGTGCTTGACCTTTGGCGACTGAAGACTCAGCAGCTTAAACATCAAACTATGTCAGCAAACAGTAATCCCAATTATGTTAGATAATTACACAGAGTGCTTTTTCTTTGCAGACAAAAGGGAAGATGAAAACAATAAGCGGTGCCGGAAAGGGTATAGAAAAGGAAACTATATTCCTAGAAAAAAGTTGTTACAAAAAAAAAAAAAAAAAAACAGAGAAAAGGTAATTCCCTGCACATTAGGGATAACCTACAACAAGCGATGCAATTGTTGAAGAATATAAAAAGATAAAAATAAGACAGAAGATAATCCCTCAATGAGGGGGGTTGCCTCTGTGGAGTACTTTTTATTTTATTTTTTTTACGGCAAAAGTATTATCCTGATCGTACCATGGCCACATGCCAGCAATTAAAACAGTTTATTCATATTTTGAGGCATTACTATCTTTTCATTTTCTTGTACTCTATTAGTCATACAGTGAAAAAAATGATGCAAGTAGCTTCACTGGATCCCTCGCATTTACATGCATCTTGGGTGATCTGATCGCAGGTGGACATCTGTAAGTACGTCTGGCAAAATAATGCGTCTCCAGTGACCATTCGCGATCAGATCTCGCTGCCTATCTCCATATGCACATAAACATGTACATCATTTCCGTTTGCCAATTGCCTTGTTGTTTTATACCTGGCGGGAGGCAGCAATGCACTTCCCGTGCTTAGTCTGCCGGAAATTAAAGGTGCAACGTGTAATACCTGGGAACGTGCTCCAAAGAAATAGGGTCAAATTTCACTTCCTACTACTGTGTCCATACAATCTAAATGTATAGTCCTCAGTTCTGAAAGAAAAAGAAATGGCCAAATTCGAGTCACCACACCCGCCAACCGAAAGTCCGCCTCTCAGAGCCGCTGCTTGCTTGATATTAGATCATTTAAATTTTTTTTACAAAAAGTCTTACAAATTGCACCTTTAAAAGAAGAAGAACAAATCAGAAGCATACAGACAGGGTCTATTCCTTGGCGTGTTCCAGGCCACCCTAAGCCAAGATCACCACTCGTAATATATCTCTACGGGCTTTTCAAAAATATCAGACGTTGTGGACAGAGCCAGCTTACACGATTGGAGAACCAACTGGAGATGAGAGAAAAGAGAAACAAAAGGAGAGCTGCAACTTTGATGACATACTTTCCTGTTACGTCTATGTCGGGGACCCATCAAGACGAATTAGCGCTTGCACTACAAAAGATGTGTGGTCAAACACGTCCTACACCAGCTCGGCAAGTGGTTTGAGTGATCGGATCACAACGCGTCTTCGTGGTCGTTTACGCTTGCATTTAACGCTGTCCGCTTGTGATCCGATCGCCCAAGATGCATTTTAAACAATTGCAAGTGTAAACAGGGTCTTTGAAGAAGATAAAAGACAAAGACATTTCTACACATTCCAGAAAAAAAAAGTGGCCATCAAGACGATGTGTGATTCAGCCATTCAATTTTCTGCTTTGTTGAGCATGCCTCTTGGTCACAGCGTTACAGTAACTACCTCGGACAATTTCGCAAGTATTTCCTTTTTATATTTTCACATTTATTTTTACATTACATAACGAAATGTAATAGCTGTCAAGCTTTCTTCTACTTTCCGTTCAACACGCCGGATTTAAATAAACTGTATAATTAACTTGTTTAACAGATATGCAGAGTTGGGTTTCTCGTAAAGGACATTGTGTGGCTATGATGAAATCTTGCTGTTCAATGAGAATACATGTCACTGTCATTGTAGTCGTGCTTGTTACAATAAACTTGGGAACATTACATCAGTCTGTCACCTCTAGCAATTATTTCATCATGCATTTTTTTTTTTTTGTGATTCCTTTGAAGTAACGGATCACTCTATAATTATTACTGAACCCCATCAACTGGAAGCATGTTTTGATGATTAGAATAATTAAGTGTGAAAATGTAACTACTGTATATACAATGTTCAAATTGGATTAGGTTGAAATTTCAAGCACCTTAGCTTTACATCATCTGCATGTAGATGTTTTGTTTTGTGCA
>CALSBV010011748.1:3832184-3929017 GCA_943590825.1 Bovichtus diacanthus
AAAAAAAAAGAAGAGATTCTCACTTGCAAATATAATCCACACATTGATAACGAATAAATACATATAGCTTTTTAAAAAGGAAATTCAAAATGCAACTTGAAGCACACAACATTTGTGTCGACCTTTAAAAAAGACCCCTATATTTGGAGGAATGCCTTTTTGGTGAAATTCATAAAGATTATTATTCAGTCATTATTCACGGTTTTAAAAAGGTTCAACAGTTCAAACAAAGACCTCAATTTAACATGTTGGAATTCATAACGAGTCGAGATTGGATCAAATAAATTAAAATCTGGTGTAACAAAATGTAATAAAACAATAATAATGTGTGATTAAGTGTCAAGGTTGGCTGTGTGTTTGTTGCTATTTTATCATTGTAAAATGTAGTATGTATATTTTCAGCCAACCTCGTTGAAACAAAAGCTTTTGATTTACCTTGTGCACTGTAATGTGTTAGATTAGGACTACATAATAATGGAAAATATGTTGCAAAATAAAATGAGAATTACCAAATCCCAAGGAGTCACTGTAGAAGCACTATTGCATGCAAATACATACAGCGATTAAATTATGGAGAAAATAACCCTCACGGCATAATTTGATCATATTGAAACATACTGCACAGTTGGCAGTTTGACAAATCTATAAATTAGTTTGGAGATTTCCAGGGTGTATCACTGGCTATCTACATTTAGTTATAAAGAACGGTTGGGCGCAGGCCTTGTCAGCATTGTATTCAATTATGGAACTGACATATTGTCACAATCACTATTTTAAAAAGGCCCTGAAAATACTGTCAAAGTGAGGACAGTTCTTCACCAGTTTTAAGTGGAACGGGCTCAGTTGGTGAAAGGTGACATCATGTCACGATTTAGCATTTGACATTTGAATCAGAACCTGATGACAATGTGATCAGACCACACCCATGCAATTGTGAAGAAGCAGATTAACTACTTTTTTTGAGTCCTAAATTGTTGATGAATTATGCCTACATGTGTTTTTTACTTGCTTAGGATTTTTTAAAACAATTTTCTATACGTACTTTTTAATGTTGCATATAAACCTTTAGAAAAATGGCCAGTATCTACTCCTGCTCACCTCTAGTGTGGCTCCACTGGAGCAGTAGCAGGTTAAGTAAGTTGCTCAAGGGCACTGAGCAAAATAGCTGGTAAGGTACAAGAGAACATTACTCACTCACTTCCCCACATGGTTTGTTGAATTCAAAGCACCTCTAGATTTTTCATATGACTGATGGCACTAGAGCACCGGGTCTTACAGTAGTTTTCTTTTTTTTTTTGGCTGCAGAGGAGAGATATTCATTTGATTTAATATTGATTCCCCTGTGCTACACTGCAGGAATAACAAACGTGATTATTCAATTGAGACATATTCCCTTCTATTCCCTGGGAAGAAGAAAGGACTATCAGAGAGGTCCAGATAAATTGTCGCTCTGAAGTCACAGCCCATAACCTGATTACATTTAAATGTGCAGAAAAATGAAAAGTGTGAAAATGTGTTCCAGCTGGTTGTGACATCACAAGGACAAAAGGGCTCATTTGTGCGTCCCCACAGGAAGGAGGCTAAGGAGCTCACAGCTCTTTGTCTCCACTTCTGTTCCCCTTTAAGTCTCTAATGGATTGAACTGGACTCTGTTCTCTAGGCCAAATCATCGGTGTGTGACGTCAAAGAACACTACATGGCTCTCACAAAAGCACATGACTATGGAGAAGCATTACACATGCGAGTCTGTTTACAGGCACATGACACTCCCCAGTACAACATAGTAGATACCGGCTGATTACACGTCCACACTAAGCCAGCATGAAAAAGCATCTGCGTCTTTCCATTTTGGCCCACACTGAGCTGAAATCTGAGCTGTTTGAAAACATTCGCCAAAGTGAATTCATTTGAAAATGCCTGCTGAAAATTTTAGTGTTGACAGGAAAAAAAAAAGGGAGCTTTGTTAAAAAGATCTCTGACAGTCAGGTGGTATGGAGCAGTAACTCGTTTTAAATGCTACTAAAGCCGATCACACAATGCAGGGGTTGTCGTGGACCTGTATTTATGATCATTTATCAGAAGACATTCTGATCATTAAATAGTGATTGAAGTGACATTTCATCGCAGTAGTTACTATTCACGTGGTTAACATAGAGCACTCATGAGCAGCAGTTGATATAAGTTGTGCTTAAAGATAGCATGCGACGGGTGTGGAGGACAAAATATACAACTGGCATTAAGGCTTAAGGTAAAAGGAAAAGAAAACAACTAGTTTCAAATGATACAAGTATCATTTTCAGGAAAAAACTCAAACAAATGACAACAATTCACCTCTGTGTCGGTGCTTCGAGCAGTCTATAACTGTGGCTCTCTGCCCACCCCCGTTGTACTCAAAATTATATCGTATGAGAGCCTGCCTCCCCAGTTTAAACTGTCCTATCAGATGAAGACTCTAGAGTCTGCCTGGTTCCTCCTTGGCCCATGCTACACCCTTCTGCCAAGTCTCATGAAAATCAGGCCTGTAGTTTTTCCGTAATCCTGCTGAGAAACAAACTAACAAACCAAACCGAAAACATAACCTCCTTGGTGGAGGTCATGAAAAAAATATTTTGTACATTCTTTAGTATTTATTTATTGAAATCACACAATCCCGCCTACTCATACTTCTCATAAAAGTGCTTTTGTTGTGGTGGACGCCAAGGAGGACAAAAACTGAAAGAACAGTTTATGTCTTTAATAAGCGTGTCATTTCTTTCAACATCTTTTTTAACAAGTATACAAAACGACACCTATAAGCTTTTGTCTTTAGCAATCCAAAGTGTGCATGTTCACTTAAAACTCTGTCAGAGGGACAAACATTTTCAAAATGTGGTTTGAGAAAGCCGGTGCTTCCTAAGAGGGATCATATTATTACCGTGCTCGTTCAGGTCTGACAACAGAAAAACAACTAGACTGAGAGTTAGGCTGTATCAAAACACAGTATACTGATCATAGAGAGCAGGAGTGGACTGAACGCAGGTTTAACCAGCTGAGACTCAGTACAGAGCGTCTGTCCCAGTCCTTAGCAGGCGTTGGCTGAGTGTTGTTGTTTTGACACCAAAAGAGGACCAAGAATAAAAGATTGAACAACTTTCCTATCATTTAGGTGTTTGAGCGGAAGGAGCTGAAAACAGCAGTGTGAACGCACATCGTTTTCACACATAAACTGCATTTTCAAATTTAGCTGCCTTAGTGAAAATGTCATCTGAGACACACAGACACACACAAGGTCTGATGGCCGCAGGGAGAGGCGCTAAAATAACCATGCCATTGATTCAGCAGCCCAGGAGCATCAGAACGATCCAGTGTGAACACAGTTTTTAACCAGCTGAGGGGGAAAAGATGACAGAATACACACAAAGAGAGTAAAAAGAGGAGGAGTACAGAAGGGAAAGAGAAGCTGCACACTGGCTCTTGATCAAAGAGATTGAGATGCAGTAAGGAAAGAGGTTGTAGAGGAGAGGAGAGGCAAACACGATGAGCGAAATTGGGCTTTAGGGGGAGAAGAAGTCAGGAAATGGATGAGAGAGAGACTGAGGGGAAATAAAAGTAAAGCAAAATACAGAGGTGAGATGTAGACGGCAGAGAGAGAGAGAGAGAGAGAGAGAGAGAGAGAGAGAGAGAGAGAGAGAGAGAGAGAGCGAGCGAGAGCGAGCGAGAGAGAGAGCGAGAGAGAGCGAGAGAGAGCGAGAGAGAGCGAGAGAGAGCGAGCGAGAGCGAGCGAGAGCGAGAGAGAGTTGGAGCCCTGGCTCAACAAACTTGGCACGATAAAAAAGACCCACAGTGCCTGAAGAAACCAAGGCATCACAAAATAAAAAAATAAAAAAATAAAAAAGAATGAGGAGAAGAAATGGGGACACAGACAGAGGGAGAGGAATAGAAAATCCCCTCAAAGGAAAGCGGGAGAGAATGAGAAAATGGCAACCCCACAAAGGCGCTTGGAATAGCTTACTGCAGGGCCCGCACTTTTTTGCCATCCTCTATCCTTCCTCTCTGTCCCTCCACCTCCCTTCCCCTCACTCTCTCACACTCTCTCCCATCTGGCTCAGGCTGTTCTTAACCTGGGGACTCTCGCTTTATGCCAGGCATGATGCAACGGAAGGGAAAGCTGCCCGGCATAACCCTAGGGGTGTCTTTATAAGAGCGCCTTCTTTTCTGTGAAAACTCCCCCACCCCATCTCTTGATCTTCCCCAGTATTTGGCGCTCACGCCTGCGGAAAGGAGAGGAGTGATGAGAGGATGGGTGATATAAAACCTCTGTATCCCAAATAGGATGTATACAAGACGGAGGCTGCAGCTGTGTGCACATTACAGTCCCCCCCAGATATACTCATACATGGGTATAAAGGAGGTGTCTTAAAGCATGTTTGGTATCCCTTTTATATTTTAGTTAGGCGGCCCTGCAGTGAGCGACTTAGACAGGTGTATGGGGTGGAAATAGATTGCCATAAAGACATAAAACATTATCTTCATCTTGACAGAATCTTTCAACTGATCTTCAACCAGCGTAGTTAAAAAAACGTGACACTCATCTGCCAAGTTCTTATTTATTCATCTGGGACTTCTCTTGACATGACAGTGAGGAAGAGAGCGGGCTGTGGTTACAAATTTCAAGCTTTCAAACTGACTCGTGTTTCTCCGCGCAGCAATTCTTTACACAGCACATGACTATATAAGAGACAAAGGCGTTCTTGTTATAGCCTTTGTCAGGGCGCTGCAGCTTTGATCCTTGAATTCCTTGATAACTAACGGCGTGTGATGCCGGCGGTCTGCTAATATAAGCTTCATCAGCTGTTGCACTTTACTGTAAGAGGGTGAAGATGACCGTCCGCTCAATATAAATGAAAAAAGGAGAAAGGAGCCCAAAACATTACATTTTTTTTGAAAGATAGGGTCATTTGAGGGAAGATTATGTTAATGAGAACGGTTGAATGAGACAGAAGGTAAGAACATTTGATCCTCCATGGTTCTCTGCAGACAGGGTAGCAGGGGCCATTGGCCGGGCCATATGGCACGGCCTTATGTGCCCGCTGGCACAGGCTTTGCAAAAGTTGCAGACATTGCCCCACACCTCCGCTGTGACAAAACCTGGACAGTCGTGTGGCGTCTCGACCGAGAACACAGCGACAGCAGAGGTGTCGACGATCCTGTGCCTGTGCTCCTGTGCTTTTGTGTGACTGGAAGAAACTGCATCATGCAGGTGATTCTCAGTGCACCTGATCATACATTACTGTTCTTCAGAGTTACATTTGCAGCATCTTGTGCGCATTTATTTCTATTCTTTGATCCATTTCATATCCTTTCCCCCTCATTCTGTTTTTTTGGTCACCAGAAATCTAGTTTCCACAAACCTCCTGCAGGGGCTGCTGTGGTTCTGCCTTCCCTCAACTCTCTTCATGCAAGTTCCAAAAGCTAAGCTTTGGGACTGCAGACAGGACCTGTTGTCTCTCTACCTGCCTGGGAACACTGCATCACACACATGCACAGACACAGACACACACACAGCAACCAACACATTCCATTGTCTGAGCATTTTGTACAAAATAAAAGGCATCCGTGCCTTACCAGGTCACAACACACAACAACCTTGCAAAACAAGCACAACCATCATCATTCATTCTGTGCCTCTATAGCAGCTCCCAACGCTGACTTCACAGAGCGTCCGACATAACTGCCGGCTGACAGGGGGGAACAAAGACAGGTGGTGGGAGGAGGAGGAGAAGGAGGAGGAGGGGAGGCAGCGGAGTAGGGGGAATGCAGAGTGAATAGCAGGTTTGAAGAGGAGGATGTGAGAAAAAGGAGGGAGGTGTACGAGATTAAGGAAAGGAGATGCAGGGAGGCCAGCAGGGTGAGAGAGTACAGGAGGTAAGAAGGATGAGATTGAAAGGTGAAAAAGTAGAAGTGATGGAGGCGGAAGGATAACAGGACTATAGCAACGAAAGGAACAAGGAGAACAGTGTGGGGGGTGGCGAGGGACGTGCAGAACAGAAACCGCACGAGAGGAAACCATACGAGTGGGAGACAAAGGAGAGGAGAGATGCAAAGCGAAGGCGAGTTCACGCATCAGTGCGTGACTATGTAGCGGTGGGAAGGAGCATGCCAATTTGAGGGGTAGAGCTCTGCAAAATGCTGCAAGAGCAAACATGACAGGATATCAGCATCAATGAGCGAGAAAACAAATGACTCATCCGTCTGTCCGATGGAGCTCCACTCCACCCAAACCCCGCAATCTGTATAAATGCAAAAATGATCATCATTCCAAGCAACAATTAGTCAGATGTTTGCAAATCGTGCAGATAGAAGTCACACTGAGGAATGTGTGGACTGCAGCGCAGCAGGGGGGTGTCATTCTGAAGTGAGATATCCACTGAATAGAATTGCACGATTATTGGATTTGAAGTTGTAATATTACTGATTTTCAGACTTATGCTTGTAAACTTTAAAATGATGATTCATTTAAAAATGAATCTTACATACGATTAACTTCCACGAAACATTGATGCACAGTAAAAATAGTAAGAGCTTGGTATCTTGCAATCATTTAAGTGAAAAGGTTTGTGTGAACTTGAACAGCTGATAAATATGCAGATCCCTAAAAAAAGCATTTTAATTTGAGGCAGTATGATGATTAAAATTAGCTTTTTTTGGTCGTCCTCATACTCAACTGTGTGGCTTGAACCAGCTAGTCAGTATCAGACCAATATCAGTATCGTTATTGGTGCATCTTTGATATTAATTATCAATTAACAGCTGCTATTGATATTACATATGGTAGGACGAAGATGGCAACACAGTAGGTATTTGCAGCTACCTTTCTAAGCTCCTCATGACAGATCCAAAAATGCTTCGCCCTCAGCTGGGAGTCCCTTCAGACTGATGGTCCCTGCAGTGTGGCATCGGTCCGCCCCATGGGTCTGATGCCAGGTTACCAGTACTTTAAATACCTTTAAAAGGGAGGTACTCAGGGGGACAACTTAACCAAGAGCCTGAACTGCCTGAAGCAATGTTTGTCAATGTAGGAGAAAATTCCAAAGTCCTCTCTAGACGCCTGGGCTCTTCATGGTAACATTGTGTTTGTTTAAGCAACCTTCATCCTGTATGACACCCACATTAGTGCACTCGTCACTTGTGAATAGAACCACAATATACCGGACAACCTGCACAATACCTGCGGAAATCTCTGCTCTTTCTACCTTGGTGTGATCACCAAAGTTGACCCTCACTGCCTCGTGTGCTCTTTAAAAAGTCAGAGTACATTCTTAATTACCATCTGCTGATACCAAGGCTGATCTGATATATTTTATTGTTTATTTTAGCTTATTGTTTGCCTTTATAAAGCAGCTATATGGCACAGTTAGCATGACGTGGGCCTACATTAAAATGACTAATAAAGTAGCAATGCGGTATCTTACTTTTTTTCCCCTAGAGGCACAGTTTGCTGCCATGTGTAGAACTGGCCAGAAAATGACCAAACAGATGTCCTTTATGGAGAATATGCATCTACAAAGCATTCCACCAAGACAGCAGGTGCTGTACTTGTACTCTTCCTGAGCTCTATTTTATTGCTAACTGCAGAGAAAGTCAGCAGCAACACACTGAGGTGGAAGCCAACATCCATGGCTAATTTTCAGTGCACAGATGCTGCATAAAGATGAGTGGCTAAGCCTCTGGAGCCTTGTTAGAGGTTTCAGTGTGTGATCATTACATAAAGGGTTACAATACATAAAGATTTTGGAAATTCATAGGGGGAATTTCACTGTCCAGTTCGTGGACACTCACATAAACCACAGGTGCTTACTTTGGACAAACTAGGCAAAGAGCCATAGTATAACCAGTGATGTTGTACTTCCTGCCTGTACTTTGCCATGGAAAATTTGCCATTAAATTTAACATGTTTCATCAGTTTGAGAAATAAATTATTTTCGCAACAAGTTTCATACATAGAGTATTAGACAGCCTACTTCAGCTCCGGATATAAACACAATTAAACTTTGCTCTGTATGTGAACAAGGCCATGTCCCCACAACTTAAAATACAATAACATCCGTGGCATGAATTTCGATACCCCAGGGCTTTTTTTCTTCAGTGCACATTCTACAAGGGTTAATTAAACATCAGAAACAAAAACATTGGTAAAGACCAAATATCATCGACTCTCAGCTGTCCATATGTAGACCCCATGGAGTACCATGTCCATCGCCAGAAGCTCCACAATCGTCAAATCACCAATTGAAATAGGCTACTCATAAGCAGGACCCATTCCTTCTACATTGATGGCCTGTTACCGAGAACCTGCCGGTGCTAATCATTCACACAAGGTTGCGGCTGTTTATTTACATTTATAATGACCACAATGAAAAATATAATACAGTACTTAATAGATGTGACCATGAATAAATTAATCAAGAGTTGTTATGAGATTATTAATTATATGCATCTAAGAAAACATTAAACCCCTCGGGTTTTAACGCAATTCACTAATTACATGTTTAGAATATGATATAATAACTAATATAACAACATTTCAGCGTTGAGGCATTATGTCACTGTACAGATGCTCCAGTTATGACAAAATGTTCAAAGTTGTACATAATTCAATAATTGTCATCAACAAGAAATTACAGGCAACTCCCATTCTTGAAAAGATACTTGTTGTCCTCAAGCACATGGTCTTCAGAACTCCCTGTCACATTGCATTTAGACAGCAGCTGCACAAGTATCAACAGAGACCCTATCACAAGCTCATGGCACGAGTGCTGCTATGCTAGCACAGCAAGGGACTGTTGCACATGCAGGCAATGTGGCTATGCAATACTTCCGAGAAGGCCTTAACTGAAATGGACTCACTGTGGCAGCCTTTCTGTCAGCGACTCTTAGTCCCAGGACAGCCTACTGGTATGGACTTACATCTATGCTGAATGCCTCCACTCCCAGTGTCTCACGCACAAGACTAATGTCTAACTAGGACCATCTATCTAAATGACAGGCCTGCAACATAAAACACGCACACAATCCTTGCTGACTTAGATTCCCCATCTAAAGCATTCTCTGTCAACCTCTTGGCTGACTGTAAACAAAGACTAAGCCTTACCGTCTTTTAGAGTCCAAACTATAGTCACCTCACGACAGATTAAGGTTATACGAGGTCACACTCATAACCTGCAACATAATCACCATGGATACTGATCAAAGCATTAAAACGTCTGAATATGCTTAATTAGTTATTTTTGTATGAAACAACCATGAAACACAACTTAAAAGATGGAAATGTAGCAAAGGTTTGTATGCATTAGCAAAATAATGTTTTACATAATAGCAATACAGAATTTCAATGATGGTATCTTCTTTATTTGACATGATAGTTGGGTTGGTTCAATAGGCAGAAGCAGGCTTGCTGCTGATAGGCCCGGCTCATACATCGGCCAGACTGATAATATCAGCTGAATTTAACAGATGTATTGATATGTATGTTAAAAGAAACATATCAGAAATAGTCATACAGGTTTGCCCACATCACAAACTACTTAATTTAATGTTCAATATAGCATAAAGATCTTTGTACTGTACTGTACTGGTTAAGTTGTATAAGCATATTTTTTTATATATTTCAGTGTTACTTTTCTTTATCCTAAATATATTTTAGTTGCTTGTAGTCGTTATTGATAAATATTGAATTTCCAGTGATGTTTTCCACATAAAACTATGGTACATAAAACGTTCTGTTTTACGTACATATTTGCTATTAGTATTATGTTTTTAAACTTTAAAATGTCCTGCTTAGTACATACCTCGGTCATATCTCTTAACAAAAAAATGTAAAGGAAACTTATCCTTAAAAGTGCTTTAGGATCATATCAATACCAATATCGTCTTAAAAAATCAGTCAGGTTCTAGTTTTCTAGTTACGTCCACTCCCCGTAACTTCAAGCCCTTTGTATAAGCAAACAAATGAACAGTGGGAGACAACAATTAAAGGATGCATAAAGCCAATGAAAAAATAAACCAACAGGCTAAACGATACTACTGTAAGATGTACAACAAGGCGAACACAACAACTTTTACTGGAATGCTCATATCTCCAGAGAATGATAGTGCATGTGGGCCTGATGAGTATCCTCCTAAACACAGAGTCAGTGGCTCAGAACTGCTGAAAGGGGATTTCATTCAGCTGAAGGACACTCTTGGGAACCTTTCTTTGCAAAGCATCTCAGGCACTACCCCAACATAAAACAGGGGTATGAAATGCTTCACTACACGGTCCCTTCATCAGCATGTGTGGCATATAGAATGAATTTCAATGACAACTTTGACATTTTCTGGGGGCGCAGAAAACTGTTTCAAAAGGATGGAATCCACTGATCCCAGCTGAGAGCTAAGGTGCAAAGCAAGAATGTATTACATGGCCTTCAAATCCTTCCTTTGAAACGTCTGAGTGTATCCAAAGCCATCTGAGGGTAGACACAGAGACATATGGATCTGAGAGCAAAGCCGACACTGTTTGTGCATCAATGAAGTACACCTAAAAAAGTTAATCCACCTGTCGCAAAGTCATCTACATCCCCCTCAACCTGGCCTGATAATTAGAATGAATGTCCACGTTGTTTCACCTCAAATGGATATAAACAAAATGTGAGATGTGGACTTGATTCAAAGGTCTAGCTGTAGCTGGACTACCATCAGCCTTCCAACCTATTTGCCTGTTAAATCTCTCTTCCTGCACCCCCCATCCCAGTCAAAAAGGCTGCTAGAAACTTCCCTGCTACATTACAAGAAATGAGTTTTTGCTGGGGACTAGTATTACTTGGGGAGTTTATGGGATTTAGAAATTACCCCCAGGTATGATGTCAAGGCACTACGTAACATCCGCTTATATTAAAAATAAGGCCAAGAATCTAGCAATACGATACATATCACGATACAGGGTTTACGTATATTCACTACATTGCAATACTGTAAGCGAGGCGATATATTGTGATTTAAAATTTTTTAAATAAATACAACCCGCACGGCAATAATATCATCACATGACATTTGTGTTTGGTGAAATATGGGTAGGTCATTTGCAGTGGAAATAAATTTTATTTGATAATTTATGGACATGGTAGATTTGCATGCGATTAAGATCACAGATGACCTGCGGAATTATTACAAATGACTCACAAGACCCCCAGGTAATACTAGACCTGTGCGAATAGTACTTGTGGTGTGGACTGTCCCACAAAAGAAAAGCATATGTTCTGTCAGGGCCTTAGTCCGATTAGAGACATTGTGTCTTATTTACCTAGATAAATTAATAATATATTTTTTGAGTGCCATCCCAAGAAAAACAACTGCATCAATATTTCAGAAAACGTTCACGTGTTTAATTGGACGTTTATTTTTTCTTGTACAGTTGCTATGAGTCTATACAACACACAGTTTTTAAATTACATTATTTTCCTGTGGAGAAAAGTAAGTAATTACTTTCAGTCTAGAGGAAGAACAGGCTGAGCCTCCACAGCCATCGTGCTCAGATTTTTATTGTTTTGACGCTTTTGCAATAATCTTCTCAAACAGCACTTGTTAATCATTTTAAATGTAATTTTGGGTTCTTTCATTTTTGCCTTGTCAAAACATTTTCTTTCTGAAAGAAAAATATATCTCCACTAAATATAAAGTGTATGGTGGGTCATACACACTGGCTTTTGCTGGATGGTGAGGATGAGGAGGGCAAATTATAGAAAACTGCCAATTTGTGAAATTGAGGTGTAAATGGTGCATTAACACAAAGCATAAAAAGCAATAGACTTCTAAGGATTCACAGTAGACTGTTGTGTCATTTTGGACTCATCAATCATCACTGTAGAGCAACTTAAACACATTACAATTTGTTAAATTAGAAGGAGCAATTGCAAAGCATTAAGCGGCTAACCTAAGTCCAAACTTATTCTGTTTCAATAATATTCCTGGCAGGAATACAACAAATGTTCCCTTTATACAATAAAGATACGTGTGCTTCAGGAGCCTACAGCACAGTAGCTATCTGACCAAGACCCAAGGGCAGCAGCCTATATCTATCCCGACAACAACACATTCGGACAGATGATGTGGAGACATCAGAGGAGGGGTGAGTTGTGTACAAATGCGACATTAAAGCTTGAAGTCCAAAAGCTGGAAAAGGACGCCTTGACTTGACAGTAAGAAAAAGTTTAGTGTCTATCAAAACAAAGCCAGAAACACTGTTTGAAATCAGTGTCCACGATCTCTAAGAGCACACACAGATGATCAAATCAGCTAAAGTGGATGATCATTTTATGGTCAGATAAAAAGTGTAGACAGACAAACACATGTTTCCACAGAAACAAAGAATATGTGGATAGAGGAGCAAGAAGGAGAATAATATTCCAGTCACTTAGCTGCACTAGAGAGCTGACAAAAGAGAGCAAGTTGTGGTCAGAACTGCGACACCGTGTAGCGGCTGACACTGGTGTGCTGCAGCTAAATATTCCTGTTCTGTTAGAAGGTGCACGTGAACGACAATGATGAAGAAACATTTCCAGCAACACCGCCATGTGTAATGGAATATAATCATACAATTATACTGTAGTCTCTCGACATCATCAAACTGTAGAATGGTGAATAAGTGTACAATTAGCTGCTTTATGCTGCCCTCTATTTGCTTAACATGCGTGCAGGATAAGTATGAAACATGGTAAAATATTGATGCAATAATTACAATTTCATGCAAAAGGCAACCTTGAACATGTAATATCTTAGTTATGAACAACAAATACTGAATATTTACAACACAAATTGGTCCAGTAACTATGAGTTAGCCTATTTTAGCAACAACAACAAAAACACAACCACACGCAGCTAACTTTAAGCTAGTGCTAGCTTAAAATGACAGCTATTTTTGACCTTTTATTTTAGTAATAACTGCAATATGTTGGACGTAACCACGGAACCATTTAACCACATTAACAACAATGATAAATGTCAACTCACAGCTTCATGCACGCATACGCCAGGTGTCCACAAACAGAAGAACTATGGTAAGCAGAGTCAGTACACAACAGGTGCAAGATGGTTCGGTCCATTACCACCACTGCTAGGGGTGTCGTGGAACAGTCCAAGTCCCAGCAGAAACATTTGTACATTATTATGTAAATCACTTTATTATCACATTTTTTAAAACTTGTATATGTAGAGATTAAGCAGATTGAATCAATACACTTTTGGGATGATCTTTAAATGTGACTTTGATGCTTTCTTTGTACTTCGGTGTATATAGTTTGTCAATAAAGTTCTGCTTTCAACTCGTGAAAATAAATTTGGTATAAGTTTATTTCAAATAGTGATAGTTGTAGGAATTATTATGGAGGAATACCTGATCGGTACACTGGTGTCTCAGTATTTGAAATACTGATAAGATGATGAAGAAAAAAAGTATTCATCCCGAGGGAAATTGCTACAGTTATCAATATTGCATGATTTATTTAATATAGAATATTCAATCAATCCTCATAACCTATATGTTCAAGTGTGCCCTATTTCATTTGCAGTATTTATGTGTCAGATGATATTCCCAGACTCCTTGACCTAGAAAACCACAGGTTTCTGGGCTAAGCCATGGATATCCAATACACCTAGAACCACTACTGGTGTTTGATATGAACTATTTCTTCACATTATTCTGTATTTAAAAAATAATAATTATAATTTAATACAAACACACGTCTGCAGTTGAAAAATATTAGAAGAACTGAAGTTCTCAGTGCTCATTCTAGCCACTTATACTTGGGAAAATCAGCACACTAAATGATCAATACTTTCGACAGTACCCTTGCATGCACACTTGACAGTATTGCTCCACTCAGGATAAAAAATACATTATGTGGTGAGACATCACTGTGATTAGGCAGGTTTGTGAAAAAGTTTTTGAAAAGAGCAGCAGAGCAGCCAAAAGAAAATGGAAGCATTATGGTATATGTAAAGAATCAATAGTTAAATGTATTACATTGATGCTGTTCACTCAGCAAGTGGAGCTAATGTCTGCAGGGTTGTATGAAAGGCTTCCAACTGTACATTGTTTTTGTCCTACTACTTTTTGTTGCTAAACCCACAATTAGCCACACATTAGAGCAAAGTCACCACTATTGCAAAACATTTCTAATTGATGGGGAATTAGCTGCCCAACACCTAACATATATTACTTTTTCCATTTTAAGCTAATTGAGAGATCAAATTAAGTTGAAAATCATATCCATCAGATTATTATACTTTAATACTTCATTCACTTCATACTTTTGTTAACCTTCCAATTCCTCACCTGGCCTATCATGTAGTTTACATTATTAGATAAGGGATTGGACATTCCCATCCCCAGCCACTTGGGGTGTTGGGAGTTTTTCCTGTGGATGCATTAAATTCTGAGGATGTTGGGGTTTACTCATATGATACCTCGCATCATGAGCCAGGTCTCTGAAAGGTAGCGGAGATTCATTGAAACTGTTGCGCTCCCTACCTGGTGGGCCACGCTGTAGAAACACATAACTCTTTGGTTCAGAATAGGTAGGTAATTGCAGCACGCTCTGCTCTGAGTGAAATCATTAGTAGTCTGACATTTAACACGTCTCTGTTGATTCCTTCAGACCTCAGTGAAATGTGAATGTTAGTGTGAGTTTCAGACACTTATTACTGAAAGAAAAGTCTTTGTTATATATATATATATATATATATATATATATATATTACTAACAGGTATTTTTATCACAGCACTTGTTGTACAATGCTTAGCAGTTCAGTACATATTAATAGTGGGAGCTTTTGCTTTGTTATGTGTCCATCAATGAGTGGATTAGCGTTATCTTCTCCATAGGCCATACACACCCACAGCCCACATACAAACGTGTTTTCACTTATCGTGCCTGATTCCACCTCGAAGGACTAAGTGGGCGTGTAAAGACTGTTTTTGATTAACCCTGTCTCCACAAATTAACATTCCCATACAACTGAACTGTTTGTTGACACAAACAACGGTCTCCTGGCTGAAAGTATTGTTTTTGGTTGGCCCATCCATCTACTCTGTCCTCCTCCCTACGCGGAGTTCCGTAGATTTTGAATAAAAACATATAGGTGATACGTCAAAAAATTCTTATAAATTCATGTAGTTTGCTGACCTGTAGTGACTCTTGTAATTGTTTTGTTGTATCTAATCGACTGTCTTTTATGACTTAAAAAGTGCTTTAAAAATATGTGATTCACTATTGTGCTTTTTATTCTCAGTGTGCACGAGTAAGATAGCATGAGAAGACTACACCCATGTAGACGGTACTCAGTAATTAGACAAACACAACTCATATACCCTAATTAACTCCTCAATCGGTCTTTTGTACTTTAAAATGGCGTCTGTGGAGCATGCTATTTAAAATATGGAAGCAAATGCAGGATCAACAATTGTGCTCAAGCTGATTTGAAATGTATTTAGAGCTTGGCTCATAAAAACCATGAACTGACATTTCACAGACCATTCCTCTGAGACTGCTGGGTTTTTCCTGTGTGTGTGTGTGTGTGTGGGTTTCAGTATCGTGTGGTATAGTCTCCCACTGGAACAGCACCGCAACCTTCTATCTTTATTTTTTTCAGAACTGTGACGAGTTATACCCTTTAAAATGTAAAAATTGCCCTTCTTGCGAATTTAAATGATGCATTTGAGTTGAAGTAATCACATCCAAACAATGCATGTTATTAGGGATTTGCTATATGCGCTGATGGTTAGGTTGCCCAGCCTTAGCGCAAACACACAAACGCGCACACACATGCATGTATGCACAAAGAGAGACACATACAAACAAAGACACATCCCTCATCCACTGAGACCTGACTGATAGCCTGATCCATTTCCTTTATCCATTAGAGGCGGCTCTAGATTATGCAATTCATCCCAAGGCTATCATCCACCTCTATCAATAATAAACATCTCCACGAAACTAGGGCTAGCCTCAGAGGATGGAGACGGCGCCGCCCAGCACGTTCTACTTCTGATGAAAATCTCTGTCTGCTCGGCCCGTACTGAGCACTGCATTTACTTTCCACACGACTTGTCTTCAGTTGCTGGGACCCCCAGGCACAATCTTTACTTATGCCTTCTCGCACTTATCAAAGCTGCGACTTTATCAGCTCTGACAGAGACGTATCGGTGCTTCTGGTGGTGGCAGAGAGCACCTGTAGCTCATGACAAGAGACAGACGCTCTCGTCCAAGATTCCTCTGCGTTCCCCTTTCTTTCCATCAGCTAGCCGACTGACGTCTGGGGCAGCCTTTAATGACTTGACCTGATTCTGGGGTGGGGTGGTAAGGGAGCTCAGAAAGGAGGGTGAGTGTGCTTTTTAACAGAAAAATGTTCCTCTTGGTGTTAATGAATGCACTCATTCTGTTTGAGAGACTCATACTATATGAGGCTACTGTCACAGGTTAATCCCTGTTGTCATTTTTTACAAGGTTTACAGAAAGTCTGTAAAAGAAACTACTGTTTTGTGAATATTAGGAGCTAGACACATCAAGAAAAACAGTTGGTGCCATTAAACCAGTGCAGAAGAAGAGGGTGCAACACGATTACACAATTATAAGAAAACCAGTCAAACCTCAAACGGTGGAAAATAATGTGGAAAACATAAAAAAATATGGTATTTTGCTACGTATAGGTTTCAAGTTGTGCAGAATTGCTTTTTTTCACATTTGTTTGAGAAATGTATTGAATGTTCAATAGGGACAGCAGGAGCTACTTAGAGTGATGGCATTATTTCTGATTCAGAATGTTTACCTGTGATGATGAAAAAACATTTTGTGTCCACGGCTTAAAACAAAACTTTCATGCTGAAAAATTTTGATTTTGTATTTTATAAACTTTAATGAATAATTCATTATGGCTGCAGAATGATCAAGTAAATTGTTTACAATTTGCTTCCCAAAGCCATTTAATCCCACGCCTTCAGGAAATGTTCTTGTTTATAATTCTACCTTTCCCCAGTGCGATATCCTTTGTTCAAGAATTTAAAAAAGAATGTATTGTGATCATTAGTGCCCTTTTGAGATAAATGTTGTGTAGTCAAATGGCTTGTAAAAAATAATTAAACAAATTATCTTTTCAAACATTCATCCATTAAAATCAAAAAGTGACACCTGTGCCGGTGAAGTCCAAAGTGAGAATTGGATAACATGTGTTAAGCCCATTAAGGTCAACCTGGTGTATCCTGTGTCACTGTCTTGAAACAGGTATTTGTCAGATGATTAGCCTCATGCTGGGGGACTGACCTTCTTACAGTACATGTGGGAAACCAGGACAACCAACAACCTAATGATGGCTCAGTGTGGAAGAAAAGGAGTGGTGTGGTCGGTGTGTCTGAGATAATGATCTCCGACAGAGTTGGGCCAATTATATAAATCAATTATTTCAAACTTGGTTTCCCGGAGGGATTGGTCTTGATTTACACTGGAGTTAGTACCAACTGAAAAAGACAGACACATTCTCTGTTCCACAAGCTCAGAAAAGTTTTATTTTGCTTTAGAAAAACTTGAGGAAAGCCATTCCCACCATACCCCAGACACTTAGAACCAGTCAATGTCAGAGAAGGTGAATTTAAAGAAGAAGCAACAAACCAACAATAGATCCCTGAGGAGTGCCGTCAGAGTGACAAATCTGTCCTGTGCCTGACACTATGTTGTATTCCACAGACCTCCTGGACAGAGGGTTTGTCAAACGCTGTCTGGGTAAGTGACAAACTCTTCTCCCATGATGCCTTGCCCTGTTTACGAACATTGGTGAAGTCCAAACACAATGGAAGGAAAGACAAAGAGAGAGTAGCAGACAACAAAAACAAGGGAGGGTGAGCCATTTGGACAAGCGAGGGAGAGACGGACAGAGAGTAATGGAAGAGAAGGGAGTTACTGTGACAACGGGAAGATGGAGAGAGATAGAGGGAGACTGGGAGGTGACTGTCTTGTGCTTCTGCTCTTTAACCACTTGGCAGTTTTCTCTTGATTAGGGCCTAGCCCGCCGGTCCCTGCGGAATCTCCCCAGCCGAGTCACAGGAGACAGGCTCCTCTGTAATAGTATCTGACAGGGCAGCCAGAGCCACAGAGGAGCTGACACAGATGCTCCGTTTTTCAGGAGAGACGTCCGTGTCTCCCTTCTCCGCCTTGACTAAATAGTCGAAATGTAACAGGCCACTCCAAGCACAAATGTGGTAGAAATGAATTTTGTCATTGATAAGAGTTTATCATATACATTATATCTTTCTGCAAGAGTTCAGGTGCAAAGGAGCAGCATCCCTTAAACATAGTTGGCAACATCTTGGTGTTTTAATCTAATTCTAATTAGGGAAAACTCAAATTGTGATTAGAATCACAGAATCAAAACCTAATGTGATAATGAACAGTGCACCTATACAGTACAATGACAAATGAACAAATGATACATTTAAAAACAAATCAATCACAGAAAATGCGACAATTCTGAAATCGCAACCACACCTAAAAAAAAAACTGTTTATAACTTATGGTGTATAGGTTTAAAAATAAGGTGGAAATAAAAACAATTAATTTTCTTAATTAATAAAAGTCACTTTTCCAGCTAATGCAAACATCTGCTTGTTCCAGTTTCTTAAATATAAGGATTTGCTAAAATAAGAAACATACATTAAAGCCCTGGGTAGTGAGAGTTGTGCCATCAACAGCATACAGAACCACGGAGGAGAGAGCGCCCGTCACCTGACTACTCTAGGAAGAAAGAATAACGTGTCATCTTCTCCAAAATTGTGGTTGCAGCAGCGCAATGCTGTACAACATTTTTTTGAAATTCCGCTTAATGTTGTTGCACCTCAGGGGCCACACGCATTCATATAGCTTGTACATGCTGTTTCTTAAATAAATAATACTGAAATCCCTGTCAGAGAGAAAATGAACAGTAAAGTAAATAGTACATTATGGCACACAAACATAATAATGTCAACAGCTCACTCCATGAAACAGACCAGCATGTGTCAAACACTCAATTCCTTCATCATCACCTGCTTTGTTTGAGCTGCATGCTCACAAATATTCAGACCAAAAATATGTGGCTCAGAAAATTGCTTCCTGTGCTAACTCATCTTGGTGATTTTAATTGGTATATTTATCATGCAAAGACAAGAGGTGATGGTGCCTTACCACAGAGACCTGACAGGAGAAATGCAAGAACCTGAACAATTAATTGGCCCAAATTACAAAAAAAAGCAAACACACTTTCTCACAGTTGGTGTTTGGACCTGCGGATCATTTTAGTTTATTATGCAGTGGTGTTGAGATATACCACTCTGAAAAAATATTACATTTACAAACTCAGTAACCTTTACAGAAACTACTCTATTGAACTATTGAAACTACTTTATACAGAAAACTTACATTTTCTGTATAAAGTAGTTTCAATCATTTTGAAGCAGAACAAAAATGCTTAGAACTACAACATTCTAATTACTCCAATTATACTGCAGTTGCAGCAGAAATCTCAGATGGATATCTTAAAACCTTTAGCAGATAAAAACAAATCTATCTGCAGGAAGAGAAGCCACTAGGAGTAGATGGTAAAATGTGTATTTTTGTAATTTGGGTGAGCTGAATCTTTAACGCATTAACTTTTACCACATACACTGCAGAAGAAACTTGGAAAAGACAGATGAGAGGAATGAAGTGATGGCAGGCAGCGTGGAAACGGTAGGAGATGCAGGGTTGAAAGAATTGGAGTAAAGAGGATTAGGCTATGCAAAATAATGATGAAACAATCCAGTGCTTATCTTATTGTAAAAGAGGACATCATTCATTTGCGTAGCTAGAACAACAGAGCATTGAATTGACTTCATTCGGCAGCCAATGCCATTACCAATTCAACAGCAACACTTTTTTGAGGTTATCTTTCTAAAGAAGTCTTTGTTACATTTTGTAGCGGTGTGAAAAAAGTCCTCAGTCATGAAGGATGACATGCATCAAAAGTTGTAAACTGGATATATGTGAACAATGTATTCTTAAAATTAAATATATAGAGTTTATACTAAACAAATGCCTCCTAATGAAGCACTTTTTGTTTTCAGCAACACCAAAAGCTCCAGCTAAGGTGAGGTGAACAGTAAGGCATTTAATGCTACAAATCTGAGATTATCTTAAATTTAAAGCCACATTATGTAACTACTTTACCTTAAAATAACCGCTTCAAAATCATTTTGATGCTACATTGACTTGTAATAGGGAGAATGGCGTGTCTGTCAGTCCCACTGGATGCCTGTTTTTGTAGTAATTTTGGTGAGCGGGCTGTGCAATCTCCATGGAGAAGTGAGTGAGGCTTTACGACACTAAGTTAATTTTGGTAAAACTAGATCATAATTTATGGAGAAAATGTTTTCTGGTTTTTCCTCTGATGTCCTCCAGCTGTTCTGCCTAAATCCTCAGTGATTTACAGAGTTTCCTGATGGACAGAAAGCTTTACTTGTTGCTAAAGCAACGCTAACCGCTATCTGCTGCTAACAGTATCTGCCGTCAGCTAGTTAGCTGTTAGCTCAGTTAGCCGAGCTGGTTTTCAGTCCCGCGGCAGTAGGCTATAATGCTGCGGGGGAAGGGCGCCGGTGTCGTGCCAGAACTGGAGCCCGGTTAGTTATATCAGCTGGTTGCTATGTCTTGTGTTGTTGCACTTGCTTGATGTTTGGCTGTGCTAGCAAAGTTGTGAATCTGTAGGTGCGCTAAATCGCTAATTCTACATGATGTTACTCTAACTATATGATTGTTAGGCCTGTGGATGCTAGATAGAAACTTTCTTTTTCACAATTCAAAATCCCAGGGCTTCAAAAAGTCAGGGTTATCCAATTGCTTTAAGTCTTTAGCTGTGACTTCAAAATAAAGTGAAGGGCCCTCTTCAGCGTTGTCATTGCTGTAACTGATTATGTGCTACCCAGAGATGAGGTTGGCATTTTACCTTCTGTTTCCTTTGTCACAGATAAATGCTTATCATCATCTTTGTCGGGGTCCCTGCTGTTACAGCTTCCAAGTGCAGCCGTTTATATGGGCCTGCATCAGGAAATAAATTCACCATTACTCAGAATCTCAGTCCCAGTCCGTTCACATGGCCCTGGATAAAAGGATGATAAATTAATGCAAATATATGGAATGGGGTCTGCATCAGATGGTGGTGTCAGTACCACCTGGGCCTCTGTGAATGTGTGTGTATCGGTGTAATCCTATCATTACTCTACGGTAGTTAGATGGGGGGAAGGTGGAGTGGGTAGGTCAGTCGTGTTCCTGCACTTTGAGGAGCATAGCATTTGTGGCCTGTG
This sequence comes from Bovichtus diacanthus, assembly GCA_943590825.1. Classification (NCBI taxonomy): domain Eukaryota; kingdom Metazoa; phylum Chordata; class Actinopteri; order Perciformes; family Bovichtidae; genus Bovichtus; species Bovichtus diacanthus. The sequence goes on from CALSBV010011748.1 coordinate 3,853,561, forward strand.
TGTGTTTTCTGAAAGGTGTGCACCAAAGCATTTTCACAGTTCCTTGTTTAGTGCGATATGAAGGACACCCTGCCCTTCCACACCCTCCCATCAACATCATATGAACCCACATTAGCTCTCATTCCTCTTTGAAGTGCTGCGAGCTTCGGCAGTCCAGCCATCACAACCCAAACATTAGGGCAGCTTCCGGCGGTGAAAGGCGGGAGAGCAATTTGAGGTCAGGCATTACAGCGAATAGTAGCCACATCAAACTACCAGCAGGGAGCATATTGAAGACCAAATGTGCTGCCAGCATTATCCAAAGTTATTTTATATGAAGTCAATAACCATGCTATGCTGACTGGATGTACTTTATGATGTTGGATGTCAGAGGACAATATACAGGAAAGTACAGGAATGACTATACCCCACTAATGTGTGAAGAAGTGTTACATAAGCTGCTACTTTCTCAGTCTGTGTAGCTGTGACGCGTGAATATATTTACTCCTGACGTTCTGATGCAGGTACCCAAAATTCATGACCGTAAACCAAGATTCTTGGTAACAACATGTCTACGTATGCATACTATAACCAGATCAATACTAGTGGTGTAAATCACGATATATTTTTATTGATTCTGCAACGTAATATTTACCAAAATCACAAAGTTTGCCATGATACGATTTCGATTCAATTAAATTCAAGGGCCTGCCATCAATATGAGACAATATCATATGCCCATTTAACACAGTCAGTTATTATGTCAACTCACAAAAAGCAACCTAAACATCTAATTTCACAATTGTATGACTGGGCTCTGTAGGAAAGAGGTAAAGGTGACATAGATGTTTCATGGGAATTTCAAAAATAAGGACATATCTTAAAGATGATGATATGTATCGATGTTTCCACTTTGCTTCGATGATATTGGATCGTTGATCATTGAATTAATATATGGATCCAGATCGTTACAGCCCTAATCAATACTGGATTTTTTAAGATACCGATGTTGATCATTTGGAGTTAAAAAAAAATTATTTCGATGTATTGGATGATAGTTATTTCTTTAACATAAACACATAACAAAAAGAAACAATTTTGATACGGATACCTTGCATTTAATGCATTACATTTTTTAAGAATTTTGACCATGATACATAATGATCGTGACGTTTCTACATCTGAAATATCAAACTGTGAACAAACTAGACCGTGACAAGTGAGACCGTTTCTAACCGACCTCAAACCTAGTTGGACATTTCCATACTGCAATATATATCGGCTGACATATACACAGATACTGATATATCTGCAATCAGCTTTCATTTGGGATTATATTAGCATAGACATTTCTTTTTTAGCAGGAAATGAAATGATGGAAAATGAACACCAGATTTAGCTGTTAAATCCAGTGAGATTAGTTGTATCTGGGAGCTAACATCCCTGACATTTTGAAAAAGCAGGCTTAGTGTAAATGTACAACATGTCTTCCAAACTAAATGACAACATACCAAACTAAATGACAACATACCAAAGTAAATGACAACATACCAAACTAAATGACAACATAGGACATAGAAGTTAGGTATTGGCAACTAAAACGAGTTGGTTAAAGTCAGGTAGAGATCACGGTCAACAGTCGGAAAGAAACAGAAAGATCTTTTGCAGAAGAACAACATTATGGTCCTTCTGTCTTTGAGTATTTAAATGAACAACCAATGCAGTTGTTTTTTTCTGGTGAGGACAGTCTCAATAATAATGATTATTTGAGCAAAATTCAAGAATGTTTTCAAGTTTTGCACTTGTGTTTAATGTGCCAATATGAGCATTAAGACTGCCACTGTTGCATCAATGTTGAGTTCCGGCAATATCGGTGAGTTAAAAGTAAAAAATAATGTTTGGCACTGCAATGTCAATAATGTTTTAAGACACAATTTAATGAAATCTTTAGAGCTGTTGTGTTTGAAAAATAGCCCAAAGGTAGACATAAAATTCTCAGACATTGATTTTTATTGCCTTTTCATTTAAATTTAAGTACCATTTAAACACTCTCCTGCACCCCTCACATTGTGGTAGATATTTTGTTTCATGCATTTTGAATGTGAATTGGTTTTTGCATTTTTATGGGTGGAATGATGGAATTTACAGTTTTTCATACAGAAATAGGGTGCTGCACACGTACAGGGATTATGCTCTACACCAGGGGTGTCAAACTCTGGCCCGCGGGCCAAATTTGGCCCGCAGTGTAATTATATTTGGCCCGCGAGGCAATATAAAATTAATATTAGACCTGGCCCGCCGGTACAGAACAGCGCATTCACCGCTAATACTACAAATCCCATAATGCTCTTCTAATGTTTTGGCGTGTCAATCAGGACAGGACCCAGACATTTCCTTTACTCTGTGTCAGTAGCGATCTGTGCTTCGGCAGGAAAGCCCCCGCTCACCAAGCCTCCCCGTGCTTCTCTTTCAGCTCACGTCGTGACCTCATACTACAATTGTCACCGTGTTACGCCTTCCCAAAAATGGCGAAAAGAAAGGCAGAAGACAGAACTTTTTTGGACAGGTGGGAGGCATAATATCTGTTTACATATGTAAAAGACAGACCCGTTTGTCTTATTTGTGGTGCCAACGTGTCTGTAACAAAGGAGTACAACATTAGACGTCACTATGAAAAAGTTTATTTTGATATTTACCTCAGAAGGCTGCAAATAGAGAAAAAACATACAATTTTTATTTAAATTTTATTTAATATGCCATTGATATGGTTTTTTATTTGAAATTCGATTTTGCATGTCTTCACTATTAAGTTACATAAGCGTTGCTTGTTTCATATTCAATGTCAAGCAAAACTTGTTTGGGTCCATATTAAAGGTTAATTTTTTCAACGTTGGCCCGTGACTTTGTTTAATTTTAAATTTTGGCCCACTGTGTATTTGAGTTTGACACCCCTGCTCTACACAATCATTCATGAGTACTTGGACTAATGTGCGTGATCACAAATAAAGCCACTGTGTCTTCTACAGGATTACAATTCGTACATAAAAAACTAACATTTCTATATCATTTAGCCCAAATGACATTCACTATCATAATTCAATATGGTTTTATGCACTGAACTGTCCCAAATAAAGTCCTAACAAGCAAGCTGGATGTCCTCTACTGCGAAGAGCCCGTAGCCAGAAACAGGGTCGCGTAATCAAACAACACCACCATGAGCCAGTGAATCACGACATACAATTGGGTTTGTTTGTCTTGTTTAATCTGCAAAACATTCAACACAACACAGCCCCACTATGGGGTCAAACCCAAAGATATCCTACCAGGCTGCAGGCTTAGTCTCTGGCATCATAACTCTTTGTCCTGACTGTGAACCAAACCTAATGCAGGCATTATTCAGGCATATTTTATTGGGACAACTCAGGTGGAGTGAGGTTACTGCTGCCTACCATAGAAAGATCATTTGCAGCGAACTTTCTTGAATTTATTTTTATTGACACGCGTACTAAATCCATCCTATCTGGGAAACTGGAAGAACTTCTTGGCCTGTAGTCAACAGCACTGAGCTGTAAATAATCCTGATTTACATGACCCGTCACATTACATCTGCTGTGTTCACATATGTCTTCCATTCATCTGCAAATTCTTCCACAGGAGTCTCCTTAAACCTTGGATAAATATTCCACTCACAATCTGCTGCAATGTAACATCCCATTTGTAAACAAACCTGCTGTGTCTATTCCAGAACTACACACAGAGTTGTCCAACTCCCTGCCCTTTATGACTTGAACGCCTTTCAAAAGAAATTCTACATCAGGACTCTTTCTGCCAATTGAACTTTCAAAAGATGTGCTGGCACACATTTTATTGGATGCTTTACTTGTGTCTTTTGCCAATAATTATTTTTTTCTCCTTTTTATGAATTGTTGGCCATTTTAACTTTACTGTTGGCAGAATGTCATAATAATTCAACCTTTAACAAAGAATAATTGATATCTTAGAGGCAACTAGGGTCACAGAATTGTATTTTAGCATTCAAAAAAGGTTAAAAATCAAATAAATACTAGTTTTAAAAATGATGATGTTCAAGACTGATATAGGCAAAAGTAATATTTACAGTTTTATTAAATATTTAAACCCTATTCCACAGCTGCATGCTTTATGGATTATTATGCTCCTGATTGTTAAAAAGGTACATGTTGCACTAATAAGCAGCATTCGCATTTTAGTAACGTTATGTCTTCACCAGTAATAAATACTATATACTAGAAGATGTTTGCTAAAGAAGTATCACTACGTTAATATTGAAATCAAAAAGACGAAGGACAATTACTGACAGTTTGCACGCATTTTATTGGATACTTAGGTCATGCTAACTGATGGGTTAAATGTTTTGTAATGAAATTGGCAAATGTGTCTTTTGTTGTTTGAATTATGGCATATGTGTTAATAACAGAAAACTCTCTGTTGGTAGGCCTGTCACGATCGTGAGATCATGACAACTGGTATAATGATAAAATAATAATAATGCAAGTACACTATTTCAAAGAGCAATGCACTTCTAATATTCAGACATTAGAATTGGTATTTGAATTATTATTTTTTTATATAAAACAAACAAAAATAAAACCACAAAACCAAAACAATACATAAAAAGGTCCAAGTCTTATAATGGTAGAGAAAACAGCTGCAGTTTATTCTGGCATCACGTCAGCTAGAATGTTGGTGACATTCTTATGTAAACAAACATGCATGGGCAATATAAAGGTCGGCAACAATGATCAAGGTTATGTCGATATATCGTACGATCATTTGAGAGCATAATTATCGCGACAGGCCTATTTGTTGGCAATGTAATTCTTTCCTGTGATTCCTGTATTTAAACTGCATTCATCTAGAACTCTAAGCAGAGGTCTTCTATACCAAAAAACTGTACAAAAGACAGTAGAGCTGCATACGGTGTTTGTTATGAGAATCAATTCCAGTGACTCCCCAACCCCAGGAATATATTACAAAGCACCATTACAGAAAGCAATGAAATGTGCCATTTACCCTTTGGTGGACAGTTTTAGTTGAAGTGTTTCACAGCGCCAAGAGCGCCCATATTTTTAGAATGGACGACTCTTTTGGGAATCAACCCTGTGACCTGACATTAACAAAACCAAACTGGCAACAATAGCTTTTCCCAGCAGCTATTGAGAGATGAATTACAAAGAACTGTTATGTGATTAGTCAAGCTATGGTGTTAGTTGACAAAAAAGCAACTCATTTTCAGGTACAAGAGAGTATGTTGCTTTGTAGCAGTTTGACTCCGGTTAGTGAGTGAAAGTCTTGGCTCTTTCAAGAGCCAGTGTGAGACGAATCTAATGCATCTTGGCAATGAATAGTGTCCATTGATTCCACCACATCAAACTCACTTCCTCTTCACAGAGCCCCTTGCATGTCTCTTCCTTCTGTTTTTGTGTGTGTGTGTGTGTGTGTGTGTGTGTGTGTGTGTGTGTGAGAGAGTGTGCACGCACGCAGCCATAGATTATGTTAGAACAAAGAAAATCCATCCAAGATGAGAATTTATAGAACTTTCATGTCTCCTCTCGCAGTCCTGAAGGAACTGCCGACAGGAGACAAATCTTGGAGCTACTTATTTGACACTGATTGAGAGTGAGTGATTATTTTGGAGAACGCCAACAATTGCTAGGCTCGGAAGGTCATGTTTACATTGACTGATGATACCGAGACACTGGCATCAGGAACCCTCCTCACAGACAAACAGGAGATGCATACATAAGTTGACCTCAGACCCGCGGTATTAAGTCAGAAATTGTGGTATGACCGGCTCTTTTCTGAGAGCATTCTGAGTGCCTCAGTGCACAGCAACAGCAGTATCAGTGTGAGATCTCCTGAAGAGAAATGGAGCTGTGATGTCATTTATCTACAGGCCTCTGTTAACGTTTGCTCCCAGGGAAGTACGAAATTGAGATAAAAGCTGGTGACCAATCGAGTGTCAGCCTGCCTAGTGCCTGGCTGCGCTGATGACGTGCTGATAAAAGCGACGGATGAGAACACATGCTACGTCTTCAGATCTCAGTGGCTTCATTTATGTAGGGCTCTGCATAAGATATTAGTCTGCAAAGCTGGCAAACGTTATAGCAAAATCAATACTTGGCTGACTGGTTTGCTCCGTTTTTATTATCGGTGTGGCCGTAAAGTTAAGTATGAGTCATTATCAAGAACGGCATAATTTCCCAGATTTATGCCATTAACGAGGGCCTTTCAATCTTCGGTCTCATCAGTGGCAGTCTTGTTTATGAATGTGGAGAGCGTACAGTGGTCCAGGATAGTGACATGGGGTTTCACAGGAGCCATAAACCACCACCCCTTGAGGCTAATATTGTCCAATCAAGACAATGGACTTCGATCCATGTTGATTATATATATATATATATATATATATATGTAACTCTTTAAAATATGGTTTTAATTTGATTATATACAGTATTACCTTTCAACTCAACATATTCTTCTTTAAGAGCACTTTGTAAGTACTGTGAATCACACTATGTGAACACTTGACATCTGAATCCTTTTAAGTGTCAAGTAAATAGAGCAACACACTGTTAATACTGATTAAAATGTCTAGGACATGCTTATCTCAGGTCCTGTCTTTCATGCCTCTACTCTGTTGTTGATGTACTCTGCAACCATACACTTATTTTGACTTGATTTTATCAGCTGAGCTAAAGTTAGCTCAATGGATTAATGGATTGGTTGAAACTTTTTAGTATTTTCCATAGACTCAATGGTTTGTGGAAAACCGTTTTGAAACCTCGAGTTTTGCATTTTGACACTGAACGAGATATTTTTAGGAAACTAAAATGATAAAAATGAACTTTCATGAAATGAAAACACACTGTGAAAGGGCTAAAGTTCAAACAAACCAGAAGGTGGCCACGCCCTAAAGTATAATCTGCTTTATTGACTATTTTACTCTAGATTGGACCATAATTAACAAAATGAACATCATGCTGTATTGAAAAAGAGTTGAAACTAGCAAATGAGACAATAAATCAGGAAAATGTTTACTGAGGTAAAAAAAAAAAGTGAGTAGGGTCATTTTCTCGTAGACTTCTATGCAATCTGATTTCTTTTTGCAACCAGAGGAGTCGTCTTGCACTCGAATGCAGGCTTAAGGGACTTAATTGGCTTCACTTTTCAGACACGGATGTCACCCCTTGGTATTTTCATACAATATGTTTTCACATTCAACATAACAAGAGAAAGGCCTTTTAAGATGAGGACTAACCGCCGTGTTTGACAAATCTAACACTACTTCTGGTAAAGTTGGCTAGAGTTGCTGGAGTGTAAACGTCCCCAAATCCAATGAAGTGTAACACAAGGCTGTTAATGTTAATCTTCAGACAGTGGAGAAATAATACCCAGATGATGTACTAATCATGAACAAGGCTTTTTAAATAGTTTTATTTCTGTAACCCCACAAACTAATATAGATATGAATGAAATGGCCTTGGAAGTAACACTTTCTTGATACTGTAGTTAGTAAGCTAGTTAGTCATGCTAGCGATTGCATCTTATGTTAGAGCAGATAAAAACCCTCTTTAATCCATTCCTTACACTTTTGCTTGTGTTTTTGGTTCAAGAGTGGCTTAAAAAAGACACCACAACTCTCAACTAAATGCAGAGTATTGTTCTTACTACAGCTCCATGCATAATGCTTCAACATGTAGAGAAATCCAAAGCTTGACAGGTCTGCTGTAACTCGTTTGCAGTTGCTAAGCAATACTTGGACAATCTCTCTTCGGAGAAGGGTTTAAGGAACTGTCAATTAATACCAAATACACCTCAAAGAGGAAAATAAACAGTAAAACAATAACAGAAACAGGTCTTACCTTGAAGTCGCAAATGCATGTCACCATGTTCCCAATTCTTAGACATTCCCCATCGAACTTGCATGTGTTGGTGTCGCACAAGAACAGGTCGGTGTCCCGGTCATCAAAACCTGGAGGACCAAAGCCAACAAGAGACATCAGTGACTAAGTGTTTCTCTGTTCAGCCCTCAAGCAACTCTAACCTCAGCCACATCCAGGGTCGTCCATAATGAGTGTCCACCATTGGTCATGGCTCCCACAGCACGATGCACTCTTTGATCACATACTGTGTCACTTTAAAAAGACAATGATAGTACACATGCATGTCCTTAGCTGACAAAATGATGAAATACATTTAAAAAAAAAAAAAACACTAGTCTCTGGACTCTGGAAGGATGAACAAAAGTTATTTCATTTGGTGTTTTGATGGTGGTGGTGGACAGCGCTGTTTAATACATCGGTCAACAGTATCCCAGAGGCCAGAACATGATTCACACCGTTTTGTGCCTTGTATGGCAGCAAATATCATAGGACATTGGTCATGTTTCTCTACTCATTTATTCAGGATCGTCCTGTGATATTTGTTTGTGTACAACAAGGTTGACTCCCGGGCGTTGTCCTGGAGAGGCGAACCTGGGATATGATCCGATTCAGGCTGCGTTAGGGATCTCAAATGACTCCAACAAAGTATCCTGAATCAAATCAAAGAGTCACATGGGCATGAGACTAGACTGAGCCCAGGGCTATTAGTCTACCTGAACTGATTGCTTACGAAAAAAACAACCCCATGTACATGCAGGCGTTTGCATTTACAAGTACATCTAAACTCAATCGAATTCCAGCTGACATAGACCTGGACATTTTAATTGTTAAAGCATTATGATTTATCCTTGTGGGGCCTATTAACCCTGCTGTTTAATTTCATCATTTCAAGGTAAGAGAAGCAAAGGCTTTATTCCATGTTTACTATAGATAACTCAATATTATATGATCCTAAAGATATTGACACAGGCCACAAAACATTTCCTGTAGCATTACTTTTTATCAAATTTTATGACTTCAGTTGGTAAGAGGGGGGGGGTTTATGAGCGAAAAAACGTACTCAGTGGTTATTATGATTATGAATTACTAATTGCCTGATGATAACACGAAGTGGTCTGATTACACCCTGTTTTGGGACGTCGTGCAATAAAATAAGACTTTTTTTTCTAATGCTCAGTTTGTTTATACTGCTTATATTTTTGGAGGGCTTAGTGTAAAAGTCATTATTATGCATCTATTCAATCTTCTACATCAGCTTTAAAAGACACTAGAGCCTGACTGATATACCAGTTATATAAGCTTATCGCAGATATGCAAAACAGAATTACAGTGCATTCATGAATGATGGGCTGCTTTGTTGTTTGGAGTTATCCCTTACTTTCTCTCATGTCAAGCATCTTTGTTTGGCATTCATAACATTTGATTTCCAGTAAAGTTTCGCATCACATTTTAAGGATCCGTGTCAAAAACAGTTTGCGAATGTGTTACAAATATATCAGACATGTAGATATCAGATTTGTATTAGTGCCTATGTCTTACTATGATTGTTGATCTTGAAGAAGGCAGGGGGCCGAAACATCGTCTGAATAACAAAAAAATGCGTATGGAGTGTGTAGTGTGCCATACTTTCTTTCCTGTGGAACTGTGGAAACTGATACGATAACTGTATCTCTTTGCCACACCTTATATGTTATTGTGCGTGCCGGTTAAGGTAATTAAGTGAAACCCAAGATAAAGTTTTACTTCAATTGTGGCTTCGCAGCAGCGTTTGGGCTTGGGACTTTTAAACATTTATATTGTTTAATCAAGCATTAAATATGACAAATATTGTAACTAAAGAAGAGCCCGAAGTCCAGAACGTGTGGTGTAATTTGAATTTCAAGCAGAGGATGAACAAAGATACTTATCTTTGATGTTCAAAGATGAACAATGTGCGGTTTGTGCCTTTATTTGTCTCAATTCATGCTTTGCAGCCTGATGGAAAATTGTTTAAAGCTACGCATTCAAAGTTTTTTACCTTTTTGCCTCATATCAAGTGAATATGAATTGACATGTTGAGGTGTTAAAAGTAAGATAATTAAATTCCAGGTTATTTTACCAGATTACAACTAACCCCTCACCCTTAAGTGTAAAACTGATCTCATCCAGATATTCTCTTTTGGCATGTCGTCCTCTACAGAGAGCACAAATGTCTTTTCAGCTTTAAAAGCTCACCTGGAGCAGTTAAGATGTCACTGTCAGGCTCAAGGACACCTCTGCAGCATGTCTTCATACAATATAGGCTCTTACCAGCACCCCAGCATGGAGCTCTATTGTATGCTTCAGTCATACTTGGCCAAGGTTGTAACATCATTCAGATAGTTGCAGCCACCATACCGTAGTCAGCAACAACAAAATAAAAAAACACCTACAAAAGAAATGTACAGTTTTACTGTATGAGAGACTCCCCTTCATCAAAAAAGAGCACTTTGAAATCACCTTTATAGTTTTAATCCCCAGGTGTGTTCCAGGTGCTTTTGATACAGTCCTGTACTTAAATAAAAAAGTTTTATGAAACTACAAATGAACCCCATTGCCCTGGTAGAAAGCAGGCTGATTTTATCACACAAAAAAGAAAGGAAGGAAATGCTAACGTCCTCAGCTTTAGGCCCTTTACCATCGACATTACGAGTCGGATATTTTATAATGCTATTTTCCATTCATATATAGTCTTATTATAATGGACACTTAGACTCAGCACCTTCTGTAACCTAACTGTAGTAACCGATGCCCCTTTCTACTTTGAAAAACCCTCCTTGGCATGGAACAACCTATCAGGCAATAATACCCCATGGAAGAGAGGCCCGATGTTAAAACGAACCTGCTATTCGCCTGGGTCCTGAATGACCATAAAGTGCAAGCTCTCTGTGCAAATATACAATCATCGAGCCAAGAACAATGACATGAGAGGTCTTGACGCTTGGAGTGCATGAATGGAACAAAGCCCTTAGCCCAAAGAGGGCCAAGCGAGGCAATCTGGAAAGCCACAAAAAAATTGGCACCAAGGCAACTGGCATGGTGATACACACTTGGGAGAGGCATTGTTATAAATGACGATCATACTACTGGCTAGGTGTGTATATAAATGGTTGGAAAATATCAGATCTATTTCACACCAGCTGGTAGACTCTTTGTAAGATGGGATATGTTTGTTTTTGTGAAATCACTCCAAGCTACTAATTTGATGGTTTGATATTTTTGTCGTTTTTCAAGGTTTCCTGGACAGCAGGCTATGGAAAAAAAAAAAAAGAAGAAAAAATACAAAAAAACAAGCAATTGTTTTTAAATGAAAGGAGAAGTGAGAACGTAGCTCCTGCTCATTCCATTTAAAGCGTCTTCTTTACCTAGAAACAGATTGGACATCTTCAGGAGCCAGTCCGCAAGAAGAACACGTGTATCACTTGTAAACAACAACTTACAGGGATTCATTACAGATGGAGTCATATCAGCAACAGTGCAATCAAGACTGATAGAAAAAAACAAAAGACACTTTGTCAACACTAGAATAACAACAAAGATTGTTTCTGTGAAATGTTTACAAGGATGCATCAGCTTTTGTTATGGTTGTCAAGCTTCTGAAAGAAACAAGTATGGAACATAATAGAATAAATGTCCCAGATGATCACCTCTCAGAAACATCAGGGCCAACAGGGTTTTGGCTTTAAAGAAAATACAGCACATATCGCAATTATTTACATGACAATGATTGCCTTAAAGCGAGTACGAATATAGATTTACAGTACTGGTACAACCTGAGAGGCAATTTCTCATAGTTGTCAGTTAAGGGCTTAGGGAACACAATATTCTTTAAAAATGTTGTTACTGTCACAGTAGTAAATGACACACAGTAACTTAGACATACAAGTTGGTTTTAATCATCCTCGGGACGTTGTTTTTTTACCCATAAAACTAATTGGGCCATTGTTACAATCCCTTTTCAGATTCTCTTAAGTGGCAACTGTTTTAAATTCTGCAATACGAGTGCATACGTTCGGAAAAACATCAACATCACTGAAGCAAAATTTGTTTAAGCTATTGAAACAGGAACATAAGTTATGTATTAAAATAAGGGCTGTGAGATTTATGTGAGAGAAATGAGGTATTGTGTTTATAAGAAACAGCTCAAAGCGTAGTTTGAACGTAAACATGATGAGTCGGTTTTTTATTCAATAGCTCTTTTTCAAATGTCCACATGTACCACTTGAGCTTCTTGTCTAAAAGCAAATACTTTTCCTTGTTGAGCAGGTAAAGACACTAACCCTGACAACGCTGCACACCCATGGAGTTTTAAGAGAGTGTAACATCCACATACGCACCATTTAACAAAGTAAAGCATTTACTGTTATTGTTCTGTCTCCAACACCTCAGATCCATTTCTGAGCTGAAAAACTCAGTTTGACGACAGGGAGCCTGTCTATTATTGAAAAAAAATAAAGTGCCTGTGTAATCAAAGAAAAGAAATCAGAAAAGTGACAGTAAGTGTTGCAAAACACTTTCCATCAAACACTTGGGCTTTGATCTCCAAAAGTTTAAATCATGACTAAACAACTTCCTAATGATAAGAATTATCTTTAAAGATGAGCCTTTCCAATGTGCAGAAATATAATCACCCACGGACATAAATCAACCAACTGTCAGTAACTGGGAGCTACGTCTTTTTGATGGAAACACGTTTTGGAACTACTGGATATCAAAGAAGTCTTGATAAGTCAAGGAAAGTTTATTCTATATTTTAATCAGATGTGAAATATTTGAAATAAATATTTCAAATGTTGAAATCAGAGGGAATTAAGAGCTGCATTTTGGCTGGCGTCCCTCGTACATTCATATGTGAGAAAGTAATGTAGTAACTGGATTTTCAAACAAATCTATCTCCGTACACTTTAGTGACATTTTTTCCAGGCATTTTCTAACGTAAAACATAGAAACTGGACGAGACGTCACATAAGGGTGAGTGGCAAGTTCAACAATATGAAATCTGAATTCTAAAGCTAGTTTTTTTTTTTTTTTTTTTTTTTGCATTTTAGGTGTCAAAGGGACAGTGTTAAAGTGTAGTGTGTGGAGAACTAGAGGAGAACTGGCAGGTGTCTTGGTAAGTGACCGTCCTGAGCTAACGGTACCTCATGCGTTAGCTAGCGCTACACTTTGTTAGCTAAAGATAACCAACACGTTAGCTAAAGACCTGATGCTGTGATGTTTCACTTCACAACGTTGTAAAGTCTGCTATCGCATTTCAGACAGTTCCAAAACTAGTAGTGATACTAGTAATATTGCTAGTGACATACTACCTCTCTTAGTCTGCCCTAACAACACTAAACTATGATCCAGCTTACACTTCTGTTTTCTTATATTTTGTTCATGCTGTTCCTGTTTTTATTGTATGTATTGTGCACGTCTTAGTTTTCTTTTGAAATGTATTTTCCGAATGTAATTCATTGCTGTTTGTTTTTATTATATGTACAGCCCGTTAAGGCATGTTTTTGAATATTGGGCTATAATAAACTTTGACTTGACATACAAGATGAATTAATGTGCAAGAATCAGCTAATTAGGTAGCCTACAGTAAGTTGTGTCTCACCAACAGATGTATAAATATATCTGGACACAGTGTTGAAGGCAGGGCCCTGTTCATTTCTATGAAAGTTGCTCAGTAGCACATGAAGACAAAAAAAAGTTTGACTGCCGGGTACGAAATTATCCCGATCTTCCGCTTCTATGGGACAAAAGAGCAAGCACACTAGCATTTCTTTTAACTGCTAGGTCTCGACTCACATGAACAACATGGCTAGTTAAATGACTGTGGATTCGGATAGTAGTATAAAACCTTTATGACATAATGATTTAAATAAGAGCTATTTCAGCGTTCATACTGGAAAGTTCATGCGCCTCAAAAAAAGAGAAAATCTGCTGATTAACAGACGTCTTTTTCCCAATGTAAGTCTATGGGAAAAAGTCTTTACGGGCCGAATGACAACATGTGACGGACACGGAAGTTCATATACCACGGTTTGGCCACGATGTCAAATGGGCTTCAAAGCCCGGCACTGTTCCTGTATCCAGTCCTCTTTACACATCCATGGTCTCACACAGATAACATTTCACACTCCTTTTATGGTGTGTACTGACAGAAAGAGAGAAAAAGTAAGAGAAAGAGACCATTTCCTTTCCTGTTAGGAAAAACTGTGGACCTTGTGCAGCTTGAACAAACACAATCATTTTCTAAGATAAAAATGTTTTGTTTTTTCTCTGAATTCCTGTTGTCATGTCTATTAAAAAAAAAAAAATACATATATATTTTATTTAATTAAAAATTTTTGTCCTCAGGTAAAAAAATATCAGCAATCAGAAAAAAAGATTCAGTTATTCTACCTAGAAGTAATAGTATGTTTTTAACATTAAATAGGCTCTAGAAATGGAACACTCTAATTCCTACATCGTCAACGTTATAAGAAGTTATTGTCAGGAGGGCGAGTCTAGCATGTTAACAGTTGAAGGAGCGTATGTGATAAATAATTATTTGGTATTAATACCATTTAATATGAAATTCATGATGATCTGATGATGATAATTTTTTACATGTATCTTCGGGGGTTTTATCACGAGGTTTGCCGTTACTTATTTGTTTAGTCTGTTCTCTTTATTTTTATTTTTTTTTTACTTTGTATGATTGTTGTAAATGCAGGAAAATCTTTTTACGCACACAGATGAGAATGAAAAATCCCCCTAGCATATCATCTTCCACAATATGTTAATGGATGCAGGTTGATACAGGTTCTGTGCACAGCCCAGGTTGCACTGTGTCAGAGACCTGGAGAACGTACACTTCCTTCCTGCTGCTGCCCTGCCGTTCCAGGAGATTACAGTGGGCTGAATAATTAACGAAAACAAGCTGGCAAACATCAAATATTGAAAAGGTAATGTTTATATGCTAACGATTAAGATGGCAAGCGAAGCACTTACTTGTCTAAAAGAGAGAGCTTGTCAGCCAAATGCATCTCCTCCTACCTACCTGGAATTTCACAACACTAAGAAGAACCAGGAGTCCTTCCCCCCCTGTTTTAAGCATTGTTCTGATCAATAATTAAATAGACTAAATTAATAATGAAGGCTGAACAACCACAGCGGTGAGACATCCTTTCTTGACCTCTCAAGCCGGGGGCCCTTTTTTCTATAACTTTGCAACAGGTTTTCAAATGGGGAGAGTTATAGTTCAGCCATCATTATGTTATTAAAAGGCACAATAACTCGAAGCACTAAAAGCACTCAAAGCATAATCAGAACGGGTACTTTAATTACAGCAAGTCTGAAAATAAAGCATATTCAGTTCAACAACTCATTCCATGTGGTCAGTTGCCAATTAGTAACTTTTCTGAATCGACATCCCTACCTGTCTCATGTACAGTCGTCTGCCGCTGTTTTCTCTCAGAGGTGTGACCCTGCATGCAAGAGAAGCACTTTTGACCTCTGCGTTGACAAATCTTGAAAGCAGATGGCCGATTCTCTCCGGACTACTGGTAATTCACTCCACTTGATGGGATTTACAGGCAGCTTTGCATATTCTGCACTCATCCCTGTCACTTCCACTATCAAAGCATCACATGGCCTTTCAGAGTGAACAATAGGAGGGCGGTGGGGTGGGGGGGGGGGTTCAGTGAACAAGAGGTTGTGGCCCCGGCTCGGAAATTCTCCCACATGAAATGTAAGGTACAGTATATAATGGGGTAAATACATTGTTGGCAGACAGACATACAGTACTGCAATCCGTGAACAACTATTCTAATTCTGATTAAACTGGACTGAGTGAAACTGGTACTTAGGGACGCATTCAGCAAGAGATGAATATTAACATTCTCAGCTTTAACTTGTTTTTGATATGGATGAATAAAATGGCACAAAGACATGAACTGATTTTTGGCCAAAGTCTGCAAGTGCACCTATTAAAGATAACACAGAGACTTCACTCAATTATCTAAAGTGATAGGCATACAAGCCAAAATAAATTACAGGCAAAATGCCACCAATGGCTTGACTGTGATGATTACACAAAATGTTGAATACACAGTCAACTGTGGCAGAAAGATATAAAACCCTGTCCAATTTGTTTGAAAAGAGTTGGCTCTCCATTTGGATTTACATGCATAGAAACTTAATTAATGGAGCACCAGCTTTTCCATGTAGGTAAATTAGCATCGTAACAAGACCTCAACCACCACATTGCTTATTTATTAACATTTGGCTGGTTGGTTTTAAAATGCTTTAAAGCTGCAATCATCAATATTTCTGATATCAAGAATGTGAAGGGTCTCGCTCGTAGTCCTGAACCCAGAGAGAATTATCACCTGACACTGCAGTTCCCCTCAGCTGTATTTTACCGTCTTTCAGCACAATGTTTTGTTTTTAAGGCCCACAATTTTACTGTTTTGGTTCAGTCTCACCGATCTCATCAGCATTGTTTCAAGCGGCAGCAGACAGCTGTTTTCAGCAATAATATAATCTGATAAACCAAATAACACATTTAGCGACTAAGTAGTAGGGTTTTGCCCGACAAAGAGTTGACATAGTCGAATCTGATTGGTCAAGTCTTGCCTATTGTCGACTGATTGTCGAATCATGTTTATGTGTTTTTTTGTTTTTTGCTCATCGATTGATGCCGTTTGTTGTGTGTGGGTGTGCTGTCCGTTGTCCTGAAACGGAGCGGGGATCGACAGACAGAACATGGTTTCATAGCCTCCTTGCTTTTCATGGTTGTAAATAGAACTTGCAGCCCTGAAAGTGCAACCTAGTCATACTATGGTGATTTATTCACGCACACTATGGGGATTGATTGAAAGCACATGGGTTATTTTCAAATGTTTCTAAACAGTATTATTAATAGGCTAATATTTATACCAAAATAGGCTAATATCAGACATTCGGCACCCCCATATAGCCTGATAGAAATGATCTTTTGTTTCATAACCACATTTTTCCACCACAGCGACGAATCAAATGTGAGATTGCCAGTAGAATCAAGCTCCTTAGATCAAATAGTCAACTATTCTGGGTCACCCCGATTCGTGTGAAAATAGTGGAGCACTTAGCAGCTTAAGAGACAGATGTCTCCCTTAGGAGTCGGTCGAGACCAAAGCAGAGCTAAATGGAAAGTGAATTTTGGACTTTGCCAGGTGTAATATGCCAGTGTACAGCGTGTTTCTGCTGCCCTCAAGTGCCCAAAAACACAAGTTAATGCAGGTTTAAAGCTGCTGTAGGCAATTTACCAGATTTATGAAAATGAATGCAACATGTTTCCCCCCCTCAAGGGTTAGGTATTTCTTGTATCATAATTTTACTTCTAAATCTTTAAAATTAGCATATTTTACTGGTTGATTCATGATGAGAAAAAGCACAGGTGTTACTGATAACATTAACGGTGGCTCCGTTCTAGCCATCAATAGTATCCCAGTAAGCCATGACAGTGTGACAAAAACGTTTCACAATTCAGTGATCCTTTTAAAGACTTGTGAAATTTTACTTTGGCACTTCCTATGTATAGATTACAGGCTTTCATACCCAGACATAACACAAACAAACACATTCATTTGTGAGAACATACAGCAAGTCAAGAAGTGGGAACAAATGCTCCTTTTTGTTACAGTTCCACTGATTCATGACTCAGATAGTAAGTGTTTTGGATCCCAGTGACACACTGGGTTCACCTCAGACATCTCAAGACCAAGTCTATCCCTGCGCTCACAATCGAACAAAGATTAACTTAGTGTCAAGATCCTCTGCTCTGTTCTGCCTCAGTGAAGCCTTCAATGGCAGTTGTTCATGGCCATCCACAGATGCAAACCAAACAAGAATGACAATCTTTGTCAAACCAAGTTTCCCCTCTATCTGTTTTATTCCACAGAGAAGAATCTTATTTAGCACTGGTTCAAAGGCAGCACTGCTGAAACTGGTACCAATCATCCCCATTTTAATGACACTACTGTCCATCATTATCTGTGTCTTAGCACTGAGGTGACACTGAACTAATCACCAAACAGTTTTTCCAGCCTGCCTCATTCTCCCTTGGCTGAAAACTGTCGCACATTAGTGTTGTTGTTAAAGTGCATGATATGCAGGAAGGAGTGGATAATTAAGCCTGTGCAATTACCGTCTGTTTTTTCTTTATTATTATTATTGAAAGGGATTTTCACGATAGACCACGTGTCACTTGTTCTATCCTATTAATTCTAATTGATGCTGGGTGCATGTGTGTGTGTGTGTGTATGTGTGCAAGCTTTGTTCTCAGTATATGCACTTAAGCCTCCTCAAGGCGTGTTGGATAAAAGCCTCGAAATGCATATGAGAGTGTGTCAGGAAGTGGGGAGGTAGGCAAGTGTGTGTTTGTACAGGATGTGTACCATCATTGGTTATTACGAGTAAATCATCACCACCAACGATAGCAGCAATAAAGGATCCTCCAACATTATACATTGTATGAAGAATCGGAATATATGATCAAATACCACGTACCACTGCAAAGTAACATATTAAAAACAGATGAGCTTATTCATCCGTACTACTGGCATTTGCAAAGAATTTTTTGAAAAAATGTAACGTAAAAAAAATGGTGCTTTTAAAGTGATAACACCATAGACTCTAAAGCTTCAATTTTTAAGAATTGAATTAAACACCAAAAATGCTTAAAATGATGATCTTCCAAGTGTTCTAAATCACGATAATAAAAAAAAAAAAAAACGTTTCTCATTTGGTCTTGTTTGGCTTTTAATTAATCTTAATTAGCCAATTACCATAATCACATTCATTTTAAAAACTTTGATATCCAAATGAGGTCCCTATCTTCAGACATTGAATTTTGTTTGTGGCAAACTGTAAATGTATATATCTATCTATCTACATCTATATTTTTTTTTAATCCTGCCAGCTCTTTCTTTATGATGTTTGTAATATATCATGAAAATGTCCCCCTTTCTTTAAATTAAAAAAAGACTCCATATTGACGTATGGCTGTTATGAGCTATAATATCAATACTGCTACTGCCCGTGAGTGTGTGTGGAATCGGCTTGGAGCTATTTTAAGGGTTCAGACTTGGACAGGCGACAGGGGAAATATATGGCGGCACAGTCGGCTGATTTACAAAGGCAGGCGAGGAGGCGCTGCAGCCCGGTCCGCTCCTTTTTTCTTTCTTTCTTTTTTTTTTTTTTTTTTTTTTTTTTTTTTTTTATCGCTTTGGGCACCAAGCAGAGAAAACAAGTTTACAGCTCGGTGGCCTATTAAAGAAACAACTACATTTTTTTTAATTTAAAGTAACACTTGATGGAACGCCCGGGATGCCAAATAAAGCCAATTACACTAGATTTCTCGATGCGATTTATTCCAGTTTATGGGGAATTTAAGCCAATGCTCTAACAGAGCTGTAATCAGTGTGAAACAGCCCAGAGTTGATTAGAACCATCAAGTTACACAGCGACCACATAAAGTAGACTTAATGCGACTATCTCCTATAACTAACAGTGTTGGTGTCATTGTTGTGGCGCACACCGCGTTATTCTGCCTTCCCAATCGTTCTCTGGCTATTCCCCGTTAAAATGACACTCACTGCTGCTGTTTTCACTTTGTCTCGGATCGAAGTCATTGATCCACGCTTGCCAGGTGATTATTCTGACATGATTCGCCTCGCAGTCATGCTCCGACACAAACTCAACAAGGCTAAATGCACATCAAGCGACCCCAAAAACTGTGCATCCTCTCATCACAGGGGCTTTGCGGAGCTCGGCGTCTCACTGCAGCCTATATGTGCTCCACGGCGGCGACACCAGACCCAGGCAGGGTTGCAAGGACACGCAAATAAAAGCCACGACAACAACAATGAGTGGTCTGTTTTTAAAAGAGCTCTTCTAAACTTTGATTCGGTCCTCTAACGCTGCTTAGTCCTGCTGGTTTATAACAAGCTTCACTTGCACATTAAGATAAGGTGAAGCCTGCAACTCTGCCTTCATGATATGACTCTCACCGGAGCAGTTCCAGCCGGTCGGCGTCTGGCAGTCGCTGAGGGAGGACGGGAAGGCGCGCAGCTGCTCCACAGGTAAAGTGGCGAGAAACGAGACGAGGGTGATCCGGAGCCAGCCTCCCGCCGTCCCGCTCCACTGGCGCGGCCGCCGGGGCTCCACGAGCGGTGCCTGCGCCGCCCCGGAGAGACCCATATCTCACTGGCCCCGACAGCACAGGCGAGGTGGGAAAGAGACGCAGACTCGCACCGACAACTCCAATCGCTGCAGGTTCAGCGGGGCGCCTAGAGACCGACAGCAGACCATTTTCCGAGCGACACCGTGCGCCCCATGTAGCAGTGCCCCCGTGAAGACTGACCAAATGGGTTCCGCCCGATCCAGGGGAGGCTGCTGCTGCAATAAGAGGACGACTGGGGTGGGGGTAGAACTGCCGAGGGTTGGTGAGCGATGGAGGAGGTTTTTGTGGGATGGGAGTCGGGTGGAAAAGTTAGCCAGGCAAAGGCAAGACGACTTGCGGAGAAGGCTGAGGATGCTCAAGGGTGAGGAGAGGGGAGGAAAGATGGGAAAGAAAAATAAAAGGGGGGGTGATACAAAAGGAGGTAATAAAAACTAAAAAACTGAGAGGATGGAGCCAGAGAATCCCACGGAGATGGTTTGGAGACGACGGCAGTTGTGTGATAGTATCCACGGGGCGAAACGAGCAGCACTCCTGCACGAGCGGAGCGGTCCTCTCGTTTACTTTGTATGTGCGGTGCGTTCAGAGTCGCAGCGAGTTTCTCTCTCTCTCTCTCTCTCTCTCTCTGTCCCCCCTCTCTCTCTCTCTCTCTCTCTCTCTCTCTCTGTCCCCAGTCTCTCTCTCTCTCTCTCTCTGCCCCCCCCCTCTCTCTCTCTCTCACCAGCAGCTGGTTTCTACTGTGGTTATGATCACGTGGAGTATGATGCTAAGAGGAAAGGGGGCTGCTCATGTAATAATTGGAATATCTCACTGGTGGAGTAGGCAACAGAGAGTTAGACAGAATGAGAAAGATAGATGAAGAAGAAAACAGGAAAGAGAGCAGAGAAAGGCAGAGTGCTCCAGGCCTGCTCCTATCAGTTGGTGGTGCCTGGCTACACCCAGGATAGGCAGCACAATAAGGGAGGATGCACTGCCTTTATAATTGGCCGGGAGCGTTTAAAAAATAAAAAAAAAAGTCTGCAGGAATCGATTCGTCCAGCCTGGCCTTGGATAATTGCTCCGCTTTGAAACGACACAAGCACTATTTCTGGGTCTCTGCCTCCAGGCAATCCAAAGAGACCTCAATATTATTCATATAGTTTTGGACATAACCTACTGCTGTCACGCGGTGCAGGATGCGACTGGTAATTGACATGCCTTTGGCCACGGAAGCCCTAGGAAGTGTACGGCATCTGCGCGAGTCCAACATCAGGTTGAGAACACTCACTCTCTTTGAACCAAGGAAATTAGAAGCCATGCGCATGGAAAAGCCCGGGAAAACAAAGGGGTTGTTGTTAAGACCCACAACGACTATAAAGACACTTGACCTCATGATTATAAGGAAGCAAAGATGCAGCTGCCTGTAAACAAATAAACCCTTTATTGCTTTTCACTTAAAGATAATTACATGGGATCCACCGGCTAATGGGGTCATGTTTTTCCTGCTGCAGCAACAGCAACAAGTCGCATGTAGACACACACACCTGCACGCTAGAGGTCTTCTATGGCATCACAATAAAGAAAATAATGTGGATTTTCTTCTCACAAACACACACACACACACACACACCCACAGAGGTGCTCCAGGACACGTCTCACGTGTTAGTGATGATGAGTGATGGCTGTCACAGAATGGCACCCATCAACACTCATGCTGCAACTATTCTCATGGCAGTGCAATCCACCACAGGAATAACAGACTTCATCCGCACATTATGATATTCCTAAATTGAGTGTAAACATCTTGTGTTGTAGGCTGTATTGGTATTCAATAATATTGTCATTGAATCAAATGACTGTAATGTGAAAGGGATCGCTTGAAGTGCAACAGTTAGTGAGAGTTATCACGCTACTCTGCATTTCTACAAACGTTTTAAGCCTCCTTTAAAGTAATAATCTTGAAGATGTTCATTTCTGTTGAATAACTATCTATCGCCGAATGAGGCAACACAATGGTGATTGAGCCTATGCCCCACTGATGAAAGTATTGGAATGTCTTTATATTCGCATTATTATAAACTGTGTGTCTGTGGTGACATTCCCGGAAAGAAATTCCATAATAAGTTACTGCTAATGCAAACTCAACATTTCCTACTGCTGCAGCTTCACATTAAAAGCTTTTAACTGGCCAAACACAAGTTGACTTTTATTATGAAGCAGTCACAGGAAAAGCCATGTGTTTGCCATCCAGCTTGACACTGACCACTATTGTTCATCAAAAATGCATCTTCTACAAATCAAGACTTCGGTCATTTTGGGCATTTTTCTGACTGAATCAGTTTGAAATATGTCATGGAGCGATGGCAGAGTCAGGAGCAGCCACAGTGTATGTTAGGTGAAGAGCTGCAGGCGAGAGGCTGCACACCTCCAACTTCTCAACCAGGTAACCAACGACTTTCACTTTCGCTGTTCGCAGACACACACCGTGTGCAGCATAAAATCCGATCACGTTTGCTTACACAATGATGAGAAATGGCTAATTATCGACCATTGCTTTGTTTTTTTTTACTGCTCGTACATTTACTGTATGCGTGAGACTCATCAAATCTCGCAGGTGGCCATTTCCAGCAAAAAAAAACATCTTGATAAACCCGTTGTATTCTACCTGCTCAACACCGAACAGCAGACAGACAGCAAAACATAGATACTGCTTTTTGGTTGTGTTGGTGTAAACCTGAACAGGGCGTACAGGAAGTGAACCTCAACATGGACAGATGACTTCTAATGTGTGTGTCTGCTGGATGTTTAAACCTGCATTAACTCATTTGTTTTAGTCACTTCGGGGAGCGGAAACAAGCTGTAAACACAACACTGATATATCATCACCATTTACTGTAGGTTAATACTGCAAACTCATTAGCAAACAGTGGATTATTTACACATCCAGTAGATATGGAGCAACATTAGCATTCAGTGGAGTCATGTTTCTGGATATCTGATGAATGTGAGTCTCGACCAACTCCTGAGGGAAATATACGTCTCTTTAGTTGCTAAATGCTCCACTATGTTCACCAGCTAGTTGCTGTCTGCTGTGCTGTTTGGTGCTGGGCAGGCAGTGCACAGTGGGTGTTTTTGGAGCTTTTTCACTGGAAACTGCTGCATCTGAAAATGATGCTGATGAGAGCAGTGAACCAAAACGGTGAAGTTGTGGGTCGTAACACAAAATCGAGTGAAAAGATGCTAATACGCTCCGTAGAGGTTAGAGGAACTGCGGGAGAACACAAATATAGTTGAGTTTAAAGGGGTTCATTGTTCAACTTGGAAATAGCAAAATATTTTAAGCACAAAAAAAAAATATCACATTTTCCTGAACTTTCAGCAACATCTCATGGTCTTCATTCGCGGATGGAGTTTGCTCAGTTGTAAGGGAGATAGTTCAGTTACTATTACGTGAAGTAAATCTGATAAAAGGTGGATGTGAATGGGGGAGATTGTAACTCCGTCTGCTGATAAAGGCCATAAGAAGTTGCTGAAAGTTCCGAAAAACTTTGCTGTACATTGACCTTGTGCTAAGATTATTTTTAAAGATAGAAATATAAATTTAGTGGGTAAAAATAATGGTGGGTTAGCAGCAAGCCCAGATGTTAAAGCAGGCTGGCCGTTAATCAAAGAGTTGGTGGTTTAAGCGGTGTCCTAGAGCAAGACACTTAAACCCTTGATTTCTCTCGTCGATATGTATTGTGTGAGCCAGAAACTATGACAAGGAAGAGAGAAGGCTAACTAGCAGAATAGTGGCAAGACAGCCCAAGGCTGCCTTTGTACTGGTGCTGTTTTAATTTGGAATTCAAAGCAATGCTTCTCTCTTTTTTGCTTCCAGCAGTCTTCATTTGCCCACTGAAGCATTTGGGCATACTGTACTGCTGCTGTTTTCCAGGCAACTTTGTGTATAATCTGGTGTGTGAAAAGGGAGTACAATAGAAGAAAAGGGAGTTAAATATGAGTTTGAAAGTAATGGCATTATAGAAGTTGGTTTCTCTGTTGGCAAAAGAGTCCTTCATGTGAAGTGTGTGCTTTTTCCAGCAGCACAGCTGTAGAGAGGAAGCTTTAGTCCTTGCTTACATCAGTGACACCTGTAAGACCAATGCCAAATTTACTTCTACTATGAGTCCTCCTGATTCCTGGCAGAAGGAGAAAAAAGCTACTTGCCAACATTCTGTTTTTGAGCAATCACCAACAGGACCAGACTGGCCATTTTGGACCAGTTTTCCTGGTGGGCAGTTTCAACCATTTTGGCTGATGCAACACATTGCAAAAGCAAGAAAGAAAAATCTCAACACCTGGGGTCTGTGACACTGATGGGTGGCCCAGGCTGGTTGTGGGGTGGAGAGAGATATCACATGGCCATAGGTCATGATCAGAACCTTTAGCATATGGTCATAACTCATTTAACACAAGGCCATGTCAGTGAACGTTGGCCAGTCTGAGTCAAAGGCCCGGGAGTATTTTTTATTCCCAGTCCATCCTGTTCCGCTTGCGTATGCGCAGAGGCCAGTCGCCACCATACTGTGATTTACAACTTAAGAATGGACTGGGTTCACCTTTTCGGGTTTTATTTTAGTGGCAGTAGATGTAAACAAAGCAGCAGTGTAGTGCTTAGATACTAGACTAGGCTGTACCACAGGTCAAAAAGCCAAGAGGAATCTTTAAAGAGTCTCCAGTCTAACTCAAAAGGTGAGGACCACTGTGACAGAGTCTGGTTCCGCTGCCTTGTACCACAGACATCACTGAGATGATGTCACATATACAAAAGCACACTTTTCTAGGCTCAGTGGAAGCTTTGCAAATATTCAATTCAGAAAAATCACAATACCCTGAATAATAACCGATCCTCCAGGGGGCCCTGTCAATAGTTTTAAAGATATGACTTTCATAACGGGGAAATCTCAAAGCTCAGCATGAATTAAACACTTAAACTTAAACAACATCCAGTGTATTATCATTACTGTGTGAGAGAATGTCGAGGGAGTAAGGACAGGAGGAATTACTCATATGATATGAGGGAAGGAATGCAGTATTTGTAGTAGGGATGGGAATAATGGAATAAATTAGATCAGGAATAAATGAGATTTTATCGAGCTGATTCTTTATCGATTCCTGATAAATTGTTGGGTGGGAAAAGAGTACATACAGGTTTATTAGTGCCACGCTTTTGAGCGTTTTTTTCTCTCTGCCTTGGCTCCGCTCCTGAACAAACTGAAACATGATACAGAGTCACATGCACACCTGAGAGCATCGATTTCAAGAAATTGATGGTCATGGAGGCATTGGATTTCAAGGAATTGGACAACTTGGATCATGGTTGCAATTCACACTTATACAAAAACTATGATCAGAAAAAATCCCTCACTAGTTTGTGATAAAAAAATAAAAAAATAATAAAATGCATGACTTAAGGGCAAAACACATCAGCAGATGCAAGTCAAAACACCCACTCCCATTGTTTTCTTTGTAAGCCTACACGCGGATGGTGTCTTGAAACTTGTCATTGAGGGTTAATGCATGTCATCTCTTCAGGATATGCAACTGAACTACTTTCCAGTGTCAACACACGTCAGCTTTCCAGAAAAGCACCAGTTTTATTGCATTCACTCCTGCAACAGCTGGTGTAACAAAGCCAGTTTCAGGTACAACGCCACCCAACCTTGTGATTAAGAGACGACCCGCTCTACCTCCGGAGCCCCAGCCGCCCCTTCAAGAGAGACATGTACCAACCTAGCTAAAGCAATGATAAATTGCTTAATAATGACTTTGGTGGCAGCAATGGAGCGAGCCTCTGGCTAACAGAGTAGTTTTGTCCCATCAGCGTTGCGTCTTGACTAGAGTAGCTCTAAAAGTGCTTTTTTTGCCCAGTTGAGGGTTGACCAACAACCAGTTTGTCACACACACTGTATCATGCTGGCTCAAGGTTAGAGGTGCCCTGCTTGCTTGAAGCTAAACCATCCATCTTCCTTAGGTTACCTCTACAGACAGTTGTCTCTCTTTTCCTGATATAGCAGCAAAGCACACATTGAGCGGTGAATACCTTTGTTGCAAGCACGATTGTACTAAAAACATTGGTCTAGTGCACCATGCTAACTTAACCAGGCTAGCTTAGGAAGAACACATTAGATCAGACTTTTTCTAAAAAAAAGTCATTGGTATCAGAAGTTGGAAGTTTTGAGTCATGCACAGTGAATAATCCATCTTTGAGGAGTAAATGTGTCCTGGCCCTCATTCTTGTCCTTGCAGGCAACAAACAAGAACATTTTGTGTGTCTAGTCTTGCCACTTCTGGGAGTAGAGATTTACCTTGGAGGTTGGCCAATCCAAAGTGTATTGGCCAACCCTGCATTATATTTTTTTCCATGCAGGATGCTAAAGGAACTGATATTTTTTTCCTTCTCATTTCACATCTACTTTAGTAGACGCAGCTACTTGTGTTTCTGTGAACCTGTGTGTTACTGCAAAACTGGACTCTCATGTTGTTTCTTTCCTTTCAATCAACCGCTTACTCAGGAGAGCTTAAATATAACAAGGTTTAAATTTAGTTTTTTTATACGTGATTGGTGTGTGTGTGTGTGTGTGTGTGTGTGTGTGTGCGTGTGCGCATGCGACATGCACGGCCTTAAACTTTCTTTCAAAGGCCTGGAATGCAAATTCATCCTCACTTCAACATTCTTCAAGCGGTCGAGAGAACTTGGTCCAGCCTGTGTAGGTGGACCCTTGTAGGGCGATGCCTTCCGCGCTTTGAGTCAATCTTTGTTCAAAACTTTACTCACATTGATTTGCAAGGGGGATAATGAACAACCACGTTCACGCACGTAAGCTTTACCTCAAGGCCAGGCAGTTGCTATCCCACACAACTCCAGCAACACAAATAAACAAAGGTCAGCACAGAACCTGCTTTTGATTCCTCCTGAAGAAGACTGTTGGCAGCAAAATTGACATGTATCTCAAGATTTAACACGGCGGCGATGGAATACATTTTGCACCGCAGCTCTTTTATCCTTGAATTAGACTGACTGAATACCTAGTCCGGTATCAGTGACGCCCATGCAGGCGTTGTGAAGAGGAGGTCGGCCTAAACGCAGCCTCGCCCCGGGCTAAAGGCTAATTACATTTCTGACTTGCTGAAATGTACACCGTCTCCTGAGAGAGCATTCTGGAATAACACTCAAGCTTGTATCAGATATCTGATGATTGATTTTTACCTCATAATTACTCTAATGTATTAATAAATCATCCATTACTTTAGTAAATCTAGGGGATGACAATGTCAAGGGAAACATTTGCTGGTGTATATTACCCGTGCCGAAAGTTGAAAGGTTAGAGTGCATATAGAGGCGTACGGTATAGAAGTGCGTCAGCATGTTATGGGGATTGCTAAGATGCATTATTACAACATGATACTGGGCTCTTGGAAGCATTTCTTGAGTGCGTGTATGTGTGCGTATGTGTGTGTGGGTGTAGCTGGCGAGCCGAGCGCTTGTCAAGTTAAACTTTTGTCTCAGCACACGCACTGATTAGAGTCATGACTCCGATGTGTGAGTTTCTCTGCTGGCGTAGCTGCAGTACATTCGAGCTATGATTAAGTGCACGTTCTTCAGAAGCGAGTAGGCTTCCATGTGGAGACCTGCTGTTCCAAGAGTTGTCATCATCGTCGTCACCATCACTTCAAGCCTCATTATTCATCATAATCGTCACGCTTATTGTAATTTGCTTTCCACCTTCTCAATCATTATTCTTATTCATGCCCTCACTGGCCACAATATCTGTCATTGTCGATTTATTCATTCAAAAAGGCTTCTTGCAGCCTGGTGACAATAACGCAACACATTTTAAAAAGTCACTCTCATTTGAGTCGTAGGCAATTGTACTACCAAGAACAACACCGACATGTAATTACATCATTGTTATTATTATTAATATTATTATTATTCGTATTGAGATTGAAAGAAACTATTATGTACATTATGTGAGCGCACAATACATGTGTGTGTCTGTGTGTTGTTTTTCGAGGGCTCCAGCACAAAACTGGCTTTCTTATGATGGTGCTATTAGCATAACATAAACTCCTGGTTATGGCAACACAGTCTAGTAGAAATTATGTGTATATGCTACTGATTTGTTTTCCCACTTGTATTTGAAAGGAATGTAATTGCTCCCTGGATCATGTTCCCTGGATACATTTTTTTTTTTTCCGAGTGTAGGAAGCGCTTTTATGTAGCGCATGCGAGTTGTAGGAATGTGGTGTGGATGGATGGTGGGCGTTCAAAATGCAGGACTCTGATACCAGCGACTGGGGTATCTTTCATGTTAGGGAAATACATTAACCATAAAAAAAAAAAACAGAATGCTTTGGTTGCTACGGGTGGTTATTGTAGGAAAACAACTTAAGAGAGATTTTCTTTTGATTTTCTTTAATTACAAAAAAAAAAAAAAAAAAGCACAAACACAACAACAGAAGAAAAGAAACAAGTTGTGCAGGTCAAATAAATAAATAAAAAAAGCCTTAGAGGCTTAAAGATATACAACATAATTCTCTGTGACATTGTATTGTATCATTGTAAAAATCTGCAAATTTGGTTTAATCCATATATAGTGAGTCCACTGTCCTTTGTCCTTGGCAAACACAAGTTCTCTTCACAAACCAATATTGAGATTTTCACTTTCTCTGAGCCGAGAAAAGCCTAAAAAAAACAAAAGATGCAAATCACTGTGCATATATCTTTAGACCAACAACCAATAGTTTGTTTTTCCCCAGATAAATATTTGCCTCATCATCCTACTTTCATCCATATCGAGTAAACGATTCCATAGCTGAGCTATATTCCAACGAGCCTCGCATGATTCCCATCCTGCCTCCTTCTATAGCCATATTTGTTGCAATTTTTCACTAGTTATATCTTCTATTATGATATTATAGAAGGGATCTCTCCTCAATAAGCACTATGAGCAAATAAAGTCAAAGTCATCATCAACAAGCATAAAAATAAAAAACATAAATGAAGCAACGCAGTTCAATCCCAATCATGAAATAAAGTCTGTGAAATATCAGTGAATATTTTGCTAGTATATTTAATGTCAACATTTATTTGAACTTCATAGAAAATGTAATCCAGGTAGTATATAAACGTCCTTATTAGCAGACAGGGTTGGTTACAGATCTCAGGGCAGAAGGTGTCTGGAGGGACGTTTTTAAACTTAAATTAATAAACCTGTGCTTTTGAATTAATAACTAATCCCCACATATTAATTAATGAATTCACTCCTCTCCATGGTATTTGTACTATTCCTGCTTTAATTACTAACTGGACTATCAAGACTTAATAGACTGGAGTTAATGAGGCTAAAGTCGATATTCTCTTATAACAACAATGTATCAAAAAACAAAGTGAAAACGACGTGACAAAGTGAAAGTGATCGTATCATGCAGAGCATTATCACCTGAAACAACAGCTCCGCTCGACTTTATGGAGCTTTATGGTGAGTTTCATGCCATTGTTTAGCTGTCAGACGCTCAACTTTACTGTTTCAGTTGACTCTCACTGCTCTCATAGTGAGGTTTTTGGCCAAAGAAGGCCCTCTTTTCAGCAAAAAGCTCTAATAACCCACTGTGCACTACCTGCTCAGCACCAAAGAGCAGACAGACACAGTTAGAGAGTAGCTGATGAACATGATGGAACATTTAGCAGGTGAAGAGACAGACATTTTCCTCAGCAGCTGGTGGAGACTAAAACTAAATCTACTTCAGAGCTAAAAGAGAGAGAATTTGGGACTTACATTCGCCAGGTGACCAGAAACACAACAATTTAATAATAATGTTAATAATGTGATGATGTGTCAATGTGGTTTTCAAAAATGTGTTTGTGCTGTCACCAAGTGGCCAAACAATCAGTTATAGCAGGTTTACATTTAGATTGAGAAATGTGGATATTCATCAGGTTTGAACTTTGATAGCCCATGATCCGATACCCTCAGCTCTATATATTGTAAGCACAGCTACTAGACAATCACGTGCTCTAGAATTTTAACATTGTTGTTGTTGTTTCAAGCAGAAAAGAAGCGTACCACAGATGCTTTATTTATTTATTTTTTAACAAGTAGGTATGCTCGGTCCATGAATAAAAAGAGGGACGAGTGCATCCATCCCTGACACAAAGCCATTCAGTCCATGAAATATCCATCATAAATATCCCAGTGCTTTCAGTATGGTTCTGCTTGAAGGAATGAATGAGGAAGTAGCGTTTTCCTCTTTCCCACTCATGGGAACTAATAGAGTTAGCCTGAGGGTAATAGCCTGCGGTAGAGGAGAAAGGCAGCTGCAGCACAGTAGTAGCAGTCAAACTATACCACTTGGTGGATACTTACACCTAAAGCACCACAACGAAAGATGAGCCCTTACATTTTTAGTATGGATGGTACCAGTGGGAGTAAAGCCACGGCTCCCGGCAGTATTAGTACATCTATAAGGCTGTACAGGTCCACACAGTTAAGGGATTTTTTTCATCTGAGAAAAAAAATTAATTTGCCATTTCCCTGTGGGCAATTGACATTGAGATGTGCCTCTTCAGTTTTGTACAGCACCCACAATTTTCCTTTATTGAATCAATCCCGTGCTACAATTTTTTTCTAACTATCTGAGTTCTACATTCAGTTTTTTAGTTGGTGGACAACTTTGTTTAACTCACTAATAGTTCAAGCTTCAAATTGTAAAACATGTGTACATAGAGCCTAAACATACTTGGTAAAGTCTAATTACATGGCCTCTAAAAATTCATACTGAAAAAAAAAATATATGATATGGGTCTTGGGCTTAAGTGTGGCAAGTTGGCTCAATAGTAACCTCTAACAATTTTCAAAGTAAAAGCCCCAATCTTTAAAATTTACGTAGATGCATGAAATTTGGTAGGTATATGTACCATGTCCAGACTTAAAAACCAACCTTTTGGAGGTATACCGTAAACCCAACAGGAAGTCAGCCGTTTTGTATTTACTGTTCAATTTTAGGACATTTTTCACATGGCGCTGTTCTTTAACAAACTCATCCTAGAGAATTAATCAGAGCGACTTTGAATTTGGGTTTGTTGTTAAAATCTTGAGTTTTTCAAGGTATAACGTTGCCGTGGCGAGGCGGCCATTTTCTGCGATTTGCTATGAAACAGGAGGAGTTGTTGTAACTCAAATGTGCATTGTCCAATCTGCCCCAAATTTATCATGCTTGATAAGAGTTCAGGCCTGAGGACATAATCATAGCGCTACCTACTGGGAACAGGAAGTTACAGTTCTATACTTTGGCATACTACTTTAGCAGGTTAACCCTGAAATTTCATCTGCGAGATGTTAAGACCTTCCCGATGCTAAACTGCTAAGCTTTTGAGTATTCGTGTAACGCTGTTGCCATGGCGGCCATATACACTAAATATTTTATAGTCACCGTTGGCCATACATACACTGAAGTTAGACCTAAAAACATGCTATAACTCCAATATGCATATGTGACAAACCTTATTTTTTTGTATGTGCGTGTAAGCATGTGCATATAGAGTAATAAAATGCGATGGGATGTGGACAGGTGCACGTGTGTGCCACCCATTCCTTCAAACCGGCCACCTCTCTCTTTGAACAGTGATTTTAATGAGCAGGTGCTGCCTGGGCAGAGGGACAAAAGGCATTAAGCGGCATGTCTCTCCTGATTGCACGCAGCCATGCTCCTCTGAGTTAGATGCTGAGGGAGGGATACACTTGTACTATCCACCTCACTGGGTGGGGGGTTAGTGTGGTTGGGTATTCTTGTGTTTATTGTTGACGTGTATCATAATTTCTTTGGAGAACCAAACCTATGAAGGTGATCGTGGTATGTACCAGTTGTGCTTGATACATTTGATTCCCCCCAAAATCGCATGTGGCCCCAGCATTCATAATGGTCTAAAACCGCCAAATTTAAGATGTCTTTATGTTAGGCCTACAGAAATTAACCAAGACAACAATATTTACAAGTTAAGCCACTTACAATATGTCTACTGATAGTTCATTTAAATTTCAAAAGTTTTTAAAGTAGTTTCTTATTTATGCATGTTAAAAAAAAAAAAAAAATAATCAAATGATGAATTTCAGAATATATATTATATCATCAAATTATAATTATTGATGCTTTTATGTGTAAGAATCACTGTTGCAGAGGGAAAAGGTAGGGCTCATTCTTAACCATTGTATATACGAGCGGGTAGCTTAATCTAATAGAATACATCAGAATTAATTTTTTTATATTTTGTATTAATCATCCAAATCAGCCTGTACACAGCAATGACTTTGGTCTTATGTACACAATTTTACGTTACGCTAAAGTTCTCAGACACCTATATCACTGCATATCTTTTATAGTGAAAAGGCCAACTGCACGATCAACCTTTGATGATATTTTGAAATGTACTGGTGGATAAATCTATATCTTGTCATTCACAAAAACATGCAAACAAAGAAGTAGCCTCCAAAAAAAGTTACAGAGGTGGAGACCTCAATGGTAGCAGTTGATTTTGAAGCTAGAACTGCTCTTAACATTATACACAATAATATGTCATAGGAGGTCGTGGAAGCTGCACTTAGATGTACTGTAGACACTAGCCAAACATAATATTAAATGGACTTATTGCCAACTATTTCAATTGAGGTAGAAATAGGAAACCCAAAACTAAATCCACATTTGTTTTCTTTGTTCCTACAATACTGCTACAAAAATGCATCTCTTAGTGTGCACCACCAGGTTTTCACTGTAAAAAGCTACTTGCTTTTGTGTGTAAATGTAAAAGCATTCATGGACAGGATACAGGTTGAATCACTATTGTGTTGTATCAAGCAACAACAACGAGTGACAAAGGGAAATGTCACGCATTATTATTCAGAATGTCTTTATGTGATAATAAAATATCACTTGTAATGTCAGCAAGGGCATCAGCAGCATCAGAACCAAGAAGCAGAAAATGCTACTGATAGAGTTCATGATCTTGAAACGGAAACACTATACAGAGTGAAGCGAACAAATACAAACTGTCTGTCAGACAAAAAAATTTCAGAGTGCATTACAACAGAAAAATGTCAAAATGAAACAAATGCTACCAGAAGAAGCAAAAAGGTAAATTAATCAAATAAAATACAGCCATGATAACAAAAAACAAATGATATGACGATTGGTGCATGTGCATGTTGGAGAGAGATGCTTCACATGTCTTCCCATACAGACATGATGTGTCATGTTGTTGGAAATGGGTTATTTCTAATAGGAAGATTCATTGACGAAGTACAGGTACATCAGAAGTCAGAATCCAGTCAAACGTGAACTCCATTTACATTTAATTAATCTAAGGTTAAAAGTGCATGTTCAGATAATAATATATGGATGCTGATGCAATTGTCTCAAGACATTCTAAAACCTGTCTGATCATATTTGTCAGGGTTGAGGTAAAGGGAAGGACCCAAATGCAGAAGCAGGCTGTGTGTTAACAAAGAGAGAGCTTTATTTAAACAAAGCTAGAGTAGAGGGTGGGAGAGGGTTTGGATAGGGGGCTGGATAGGACACAGGGAGAGGGTTCAGACAGGGGGCTGGATAGGACACTAGGAGAGGGCTCGAACAGGAGGCACTGGGGTCTGCTGCACCTTGGCAGTGGGATCGGGAGACTTCCGCAGCTCGGCAGCGGGATCGGGGTCTGCCGCACCTCGGCAGCAGGATTTGGGGTCTGCCGCACCTCGGCAGCAGGATTAGGGGTCTGCCGCACCACTCTTCAAAGAGACAAACCAAAGAGTAGGAAAGGTAAAAAACTTCCTCATCAAAAAGTTCTGCTGGGTCCATTCTTTTGTCAGTTCATACTTTCGGGTTTGAGGTAAAGGGAAGGACCCAGACGCAGAAGCAGGCTTCGTGTTAACAAATAGAGAGCTTTATTGAAACAAAGCTAGAGTAGAAAAAGTAAAAAGCAAAAACACAAACCGGGAGGACACGAGGGAACACAGCATGCGCGACCACACCAGGAACAGGGAAGACGTAGGAGTCAAAGAAGCCGTAGGAAACATTGAAGACAAAATAGGGGTTGATAATAACTGGCACTACAATGAAGTAGGTGCATTAGGTTAAAATTAGAAGATCAGAAGGAATGAATAATGATCAATTATTATATTTAATATAATTGTTAATTATATTAATTAGTATAACTTAATTTACACCAAGTGACCTAAATAGGGGAAAGGTCTCCTCATCAGAATCTCCTCATCAGAGGAAAATGATAACCAGTCAATGTAGTCTCATACAATATAGTAGACAATGAATTATGAAATCTGATTAATAATTTACGATAATCAAATTACCATATTAATAGCTAGCAAAGGTTGAAGGATTTCTATGAAATTCTTTCATAGTAGAGGTTGGCAATACTCACTCTTGTACAACATTAAACAAGCCAGCATGTATATTCTAAAAAGCATATATTATTAAGATAATAAATATCAAAACACATAATATCTAATACTAAGCAATCAAAAGTGAATATGTACACAAATGTGAGTGTGTGAGTGTATCTGTAGGGGGCGTGGCAAAAAGAATGTATGCACGGTCATGTGACCATCTCCACGTGCTCTGCGTAAGTGTGCACATATGTGTGTAGAACAAAGGGTACATATAAAGCGGGAGCGTTGAGTCCTTATCTCTGTGTTTGTCGCTATGTTAAAAAGGGCAAATTAACGAAGTATTGAGATAGTAACGTGTATGATAATGGTGCCGGGTTAAGAAGATGGTTAGTGGGCATGCGTCTGTGTGTACAATACTAACACATCACCTGGTGAAACAACCTAAGGTTACCCATTAGCTCAATACAACAGATTACACAGTACAATTCAGTGAATAAAAAACAAATCAACACTTGCAGAAACATTTACAACAGCATAGCAGTTCTATGCTTACTTAGCCGTGTAAAGTTAATGTATACTTAATAATATACTATGCCCAGTGGAGGTTCAGTTCATGAATGGGAAGGCTACTTACTTACTTGCTACTGTTAGCTTAGCTGGCAAATTCTTTGGGATAAATGAAAGCAAGTGTGCTGTCTTTGTTGGTGGCAGCGTGTTGCCAGTCGAGTCGTGTCTTTGTGCTGTTTACAGCTCGATCAGCTGTGTTCAACATGGAGGAGACCGGTCCATCCGTTTGTCATCTTGCAGAATACAGTTAGCTCTTTGCTAACTATCTGTTGCTTCTATTGTGGAGGCTAGACTGCTGTGGAGAGCCGCTGCATGCGATAAACTTGTTTACTTTGGAGAGGCACTTGTGTCCTCTTCCATTAAAAGCGTGCTTTCCGCTAGACCGATGCCGCGTTTAACCGTGGTGGCAGGAGAGAGAGAGTCGAGAAGGAAAGAGAGAGAACAGATGGCTGTGTTTCGGTTTTGTCAGCTGAGTTTTCACACCTACGTGCAAAAATGTGACGTCAAGTTGCAGGAAGTGAAGGAGGGTCTCGACATAAAGGATCACAGGAAATTGAGTCCAATAGCTTAATCTACATACTAAGAGGATCCCAAAAAATACATTCTTTAAGTTGGTGTTGTGAGGTCAAAAATCCACCCATCCATTATCTCTAACCATTCATCCTTAGAATGTCACGGGTGGCTGGAGCTGATCCCGGCTGACATTGACAAGAAGTGGGGAACACCCTGCAGGTCA
Organism: Bovichtus diacanthus; assembly: GCA_943590825.1. Lineage (NCBI taxonomy): Eukaryota > Metazoa > Chordata > Actinopteri > Perciformes > Bovichtidae > Bovichtus > Bovichtus diacanthus. The sequence goes on from CALSBV010011748.1 coordinate 3,889,390, forward strand.
GCACTCTATCACACGGCGGCACATGGAGACAGACAATCATTCGCCATTTAACCTAACCTGCTTTGGACCTGGGAGGAAGCCAGAGGACGGTGGGTTCGAACCCAGAACCCTTTTGCTGTGAGGTGTATGTTAGTGCTAAGTCAGTACAAGAGTGATTACACATCCCAGGCTAAAATACATGACAAATTGTCGGGTATGGCTAGTTAGCTCTATTATAGCGCATTACTATTAAAAGAAATGTGCATGACAATAGAGTGGTAGTTCTGTCCAAAGCAGTCTTTTTGTTTGTCTAGTATGTTAAAAAATGCTTTAAAGCTGGAGTGCAGAACTTTTGTTTCCCCCCTCTGGCAGTGAGAGTAATTACCATACGGACCATAGTGACGGAGCAGCAGCTAGGAGTATGGCGGAAACACTGCATACAGCAAGCTAAACTTTACCACTCACAGTACTGAGTGAGTTTGTAGCACTATTTAAGGTTATATATGCTTCTACTTATATGGCTAGCAGTTAGTTTGGAAACATACAAAAGTGGGTGGGAGAAGGCGTTGGCTTTAGTCAGTGTCAGACTTTACAATGTGAGCATTTGGGTATTTCCTGGAGTTATAAGTACCAGTGGAGACCCTGAATGAATCCAAGCCAATGCTCTGCTGCTCCTTGGCCTCGCAGGTAGTTAGCCAACATGGCTGCCAAATTTTCAATGAAGTTTTGAGTGACATAATAATATTATTATATTATACAGATTTCACATGGTCATCGTCAGGCTCATCCAGATTACATTGAACATTTCAGCAAACCTCTGAAGGAAAACATTTATTTATTAAACTAAACTGAACTGAACATGAGAACTTTTTACCATGTATTTTGAGTTGATTTTCCCTTTCATTTAAAAAACACAACAGGAAAATTTACCGTGTAATAACTTTATTCAGACATTTTCATATGTCCAGGGTCCTTCTGTACATTTCAGCAAAACTATTAAGGAATTCATTTTATGACAGTTCAAATATGAGGACATTAAGAATGTTATAATGTAATTTAAGCTGCCTTCCCTTTTCATTTTCTCAAGAACTGTACAGTAAAATGCCTTGAAATATTGCATGGTCATAGTCAGGGGCATCCTGAAAATGTCAACAAACCTCTGATGGATAAGATTTATTTATTTAACTTATGAGATTTTAACAATGAGGACATCTCCAATGTGTTACGGTAGCATTTGAGCTGACGTTCCCTGTACAGTCATGCACACTCAAACTACTTTTATATGGCTATAGTCAGGAACATTTTGAGCAGATATCCATTGTGCTTCTCAGCAAAACTATTATGAAAACTGTTTTATCAAATTAGGACTTCTTTTCTAATTTATCTGGTAAGAAATGTGAGAAATTATTGCTGAAAGTTATTCTTTCTTTGTAATTTTTGGCCACTACAAGTACCTACACTGTAACAATATAATAGTAGACGCATATTAAAATCTAAACAATGGCTTTTTGGTTCCATGTATTGCTCCTACTTTAACAACATACACACCGTTCGGCATGTTGAGAAGATTCAAAAGCTTGACAGGCCTGTCATGCCTATTTATAATATCATCTTTGTTACAGTATGATGAGACAATCTGTGTTCTGAGAGGGTCTATTACTTTACAGTCAAGAAAGAAAAACCAGCTCTTCAAATGCACATTGTTACTACTGTTGCGATGTTTTACATTTCTTTGAGTTCACCTTCCTAAGTGAATGGGTTCACCAGTTTGAAGCGTGACAAAAAAAAGGAGATTAAAATACTGGATTTCTTGCTGATTTCATAATGGTGAGCGATTGGTGCTTTTATCAACACATTGTAAGGAATGAGAACTCAGTGGCCTTTTCCCTGTCAAAAGCTTAGCTGATGACTTTCTGTGACATTTCTGTAGGTAAGCTCATTATAAAGTCTTCCTTTTTTACTATCCTTAGTGGGCATTGTTATCTATGTCACTCTTATAATAGCCTTCATGCAGGAAACTGGGATAATCAATACAGTTTATGTGTGATTGTTAGATTGTTTTTTTGTATCCCAAAAGTGAGCTCTTTGTCCTGTTTCTGCAAGAGTGAAGTGACACTAAAATAATTTGTGCTGACAGTATAATCATGTGTGCTTCCCATGTAAGGGCTCAGGAGATAAGGTCATACAAATTGGGGATGGGGAGACCAATTATTTTAGCAAGTGGCAAATAAAATTCATGCAAATTTGTTCTGGTTTGTGACAGTATGCAGGTAAAAAAGAAAAGAAAAGATAGATGGTTCCATATACTGCATACTAGCTGGAGCAAATGAATTATGCTGCACTACACACACATAATCATATACATCTTTTGTAACTTTTGAGATCCTTTACTTAAGTAAAAGTACTAATATCACACAAACACTTATCGTATTGAACATGTTCCTTAAGTAAAAGTATGCAAGTATAATCAGGTATAATATACTTAACGTATTAAAAGTAAAAGTACTCAATGCAGAAAATGCCCTCTGTGATTGTTGTACTATTATATATTATATCATTAAATAGATTTAAATGAAAAATAATTAAAAGAAAAAGCAGTAAATGGTCACATTTGTGAAGTTGGACCCAGGAAATGATTTTGCTTAAAAAATGAATTAAACAATCAATAAAGTTGCTAATTAACTTTGATCATTGTCACTCGATTAATCAGTTAATGGTTTCCGCTGTACTTCATTTGTAAAGTAACAAGTAGCTATAGCTGTCAGATGAATGTAGTGGAGTAAAAAGTGCGATGTTTCCCTCTGAAAAGTGGTGGCATATAAAGTGGCATGAATAGAAAATACTCAAGTTCAGATTTGAGATACTTGTACTTTACTTGAGTACATTACGTGAGTAAATGTACTTAGTTATACTTTCCTATATCATTTTCATGAAACTATGCAATCACAAGTAGAGGTTTGTGAAGCAACACTTGGTTGAAGCTGTGGTTATTGCCCAAATAATGACCTCTTTTAACTTTTTGTATTTTTTATTTGCTTATCTGCTCAGATAACCTTGTCCATGCACAACACAGCCGTGAAACCAAATCCTGAAAGGTCAGTGAGGACAGGAGTGAACAAAAATCAATACTACTGTCTGTGATCACAGAGGACATTTTGAGTTACAACCGTTTTGTCAGTTTTGTGGCACAATGTGGATATGATATATTATCATTTGTGGATAAGTGTGTGTGACCACAATTTAAAACATTAATAAAAAAGGAAAAACTTTTTTTTTTTTTTTATCGGATTTTTCCAATACATTAGAAGAGGCTAGCACTGAGACTAGAATGTGTAGATGTCAGCCTAACGGCTACATATATTAACAACAGCGAATGCTTTGGCAGTATCACCTTCACTACAGCATACTCTCTAATGAGGTTTGTAGGGCACTCAAGTTTTGAGTGACAGCAGGCAGTTATGAGAAATTAGTGCAATAGCCAATGGCAAAGGAAAGAACTATATTGAGATGATGTTATCTAGGCTACATTGCAGACAGAAGGGGAGAGAATCTGTTGTTGTCATGCTTGTATCTTCATTTTCTGGGTTGACCTGGTTGACTTGTTTTTGGAACAGATGACCTTAACTAATTTCTCACACTCATGGACGTGGCAAGAGAGACAGACACTGGTCCCCTCGAGGCTTAAAGAGAGTGCAGGGGAGGTATGTTTCACTCTCTTTGACTTTGCATTGAACGCCCCTCGTGTACAGCATGATCACTACAGGTCACTGTCACTTCGTAAGCAGAGCTGCAACGAAAAGGCGACTATTCAGGTAGTCGATCGACAGAAAAGTAATCTATTACATCTATCAACTATTTTGATGATTGATTAATCCTTAAAATAATTTTTCATGCAAAAAAGGCAGAAAATGGTGTTTTCAGCCTTCTCAAATTCTTCCTGCTTTTCTCAGTTTCTTACGTAGACTGTATAAAATATGGACATAAGGTCCGTGACGTCACCCATAGGTTTCTGAAGCTCAAAGTGGGTGGCTTGGCAGTGACGCCACCATCTAACTCCCAGCTAATCCAAAAATAGGCATCATCAGTGGAGTTGAGTTGAGGCGGGCCTGGGTCACCCAGCAGAGCAGACAGCCAGCGGCTAGTAACCTGAGACGTGTCACTCAAAGCGCCCTAACAATGCACTACTTTAAGCCTTAATATAATTTAAACGAGTGAGTTTTATACAAATTCATCCCCTGTATAGTTGTCATGAAGAGGGAAAGTAGCTATCGAGACCAAAACTGCATCTGCTGTAAAGTTGGGCATTTAACATGGCGATCTATTAAGATTGACTCACTTTAGATCCAGCCTCAAGTGGACATTCGATGAACTGCATTTTTTTTGCAATTTTCACTGCTTAGACCCGGAGGTTTCCGCTTGTTCTTTTTAAAATCATATTTAAGATTCTTGGGTTTTGGTCTCGAAAAAATATTTATCGACAATGAAAATAATTGTTGCGACCCTATTAGTAAGTCATTTTAGATTACGATGAGAACTGCGTTTTATAGGCACCGCAGGTCATTGTTTTGTCCGTCAAAGGTCATGTTCTAAGATTTATACCTTGCACTATGGGTTTGTAAAACGTCATTGTGAGGACTTCACAAAATGTGACAGTATCAAACGTAACTTCGTGCAACAAGATTAAGGTAAAGCATGGAAAGCCCTTGACAGCCACTTCAAAACGATTCGGATGGAGTCAAGCCAAATCTGAAGTTATCCAAACTAAGAAGAAGAAAAAGAAGAAGAAGAAGAAGAAGAAGAAGAAGAAGAAGAAGAAGAAGAAGAAACACACACCGGCTGTTGAGGTTCAGGCCTGGAGCAAATTATTCACTGACAACACATTCGGTGTACAGAGGTTTGCTCAAAGGTCAGGGACATACTGAGAATAATAATTCCTTCAACAACATCCAGGTCCCCCTGAGGCTCAGGTAACTCAAAGGAGAAAAGCCCTGTGGAGTCGTCACACTGTATACAGCTTTTCAGAATCAGACCAAGCATGTTTACGCGTTCAAGGAATTTGACCCTGAATTTTTAAGTGTTTTTAAAATGCACTTTGCTTGAAGGACATGTTTTGTTGTGTTGGAATTTCATTTTGGAGTTCAACTTAGGATATGACACACCTGTGCACTACCGCAGCACTCTTTAGACAACACTTTTTTTTTTTTCAGGACGGCACATTGGAAAACCATAATTCCGTAATTGTAGAAGTCAGCTTTTGGTACGGTCTAATAATGAACTCTCTGGCATTCAGGGAGTCTAAAAAGAAAACTAATTCCTACCAATGCTGTTAAAATCAACTGTTTGTAGAATATGTAATCTTTATTTTCAGTTATTATATCTGCAGTCTATGGATTTTTGATGCACAATGCGTCACTTGTAGGCATGCTCACACTGTGGGCACAGTCTTTACACACTACAGGTGATTTTGGATGAGCCGTTCCACACAGATTCTAAGTTTATACAGTGAGAGCATTTAAACAGCAGCCAACTTCTCCACCTCCACACCCCACATTTTTCAGATGTTGTGACCTTGGTTAGAGCTCGCACTGCATGAAAGGCAGCAGCAGGGGTTGGTCACAAAGGACAGTGCATCAGAATATCCATAGACTTCTCAAGCTAAAACTTCTGAAATATCGTCCACTCCTTCACTGTCCATCCGTATACTTTGTATGATCCAATCACTTATTATTTTGCTGAAATATGGCTTAATACTACATTTGTTTGCCATGATCACAGGGGGTATGTTAAACAACTCCGTCATAATCTATTATGAGCTGTCACAATTGTTTTAAGTTAATAAGACATATTTAATAGCATTTAATTTTCATTTTCTGTATAAAAAAAACATTTTATAATTATTATACAAAACAAGCCCATATATTATGCATTTATTAGGGCATGGAAAAAAAAGACCGTGCTGAAGCAGAGGCCACTAAAAACACTGCGGTCATGATGCCTAAACAGGCAAATGAACAATGCAATTTTACAGAATTAGTTTTTGTGTCTTTGCCTTGGACAAAATGACTTCACATGGCCGTTCAAAGTTTGTTGTGAAGGCTGAACCTGCGCTCTGCTGCCACACTGGAGACTGGAATTAGCAGATGTATGAAGTTGGGACATTTCTCCAAGGGAAGTGATCACAAGTCGCCAAGACTCTCTGAATGTGGGATTTCCAAGGAGCATGCGCTGAATTACCTGAAGTTATGCTAAATCGCCCTCAGTGTTGTAATCTGTCAAATTCACAGACGGCCTTTCCATCATTGTTAAAAACTTTCAGTCAAAATATTTTGTCAACACGATCTCCGCTAAAAATATCTGTTAAAACAGCATAATTGCCTAATTCCTGGTCACGCACTACATGCCACCTTTTAAACTTCCGAATGTCATACCTGCTGCCTCTTGTCTGTACTACATTTAAGTGGGTTTCCCGAGCCTTGCCAGCATATTGTACACGTGGCACACCTCTAAAATTATATCTGTAAATTAAACAATTTGGGAAAAAAAAAATAATATGATATAATATATTATTATGGTTTCACAACAAATCATGTTTTGTTTTGTTTTGTTTTGTTTTGTTTTGGTTTAGAGAGCTTAACATTTCAACTTGATTTGATTGAAATAATTTGTGCAGGAAACCTGAATTTAGTTAGTATTCAGGGACTGATGCTGACCCATCTTTGCTTCAAAACTATTGAGAAACTGCAATTCAAAGCTGTATGCTGACTTCTCGGGATGACAACATTACAGTTTTTATAGCACATCCATCCATTTACAAAAGATCTTCACACCAATATGTGGATCCTTCTGGAGACCATTTATCCCTGCACTCAAGGCCAATGCTAGAACGTAGCAAGAGGAAAAATAGCATAATAAAAAGAAATAAGCCTATCTACTTGATGCTTAAGCAGAGGTTTGAATTGCAGCTATTATAGCTCTGAATTGCATCATTATATAGTAATAAGTACAAGCTTCACAATCTTTTTCCAATCCTCCAAGCCATTTCAAACTCTTCAGGAAGTGCTCTTGTTAAAGTCAGCTCTTCTGGTACAGGTCAATTTAAGAAATTCAATTGTGGCCCCAGAGGGCAGAGAGGCTACTACATACTTCCAGGCCCCTTAAAGTAATTAATGTTGCAGTTGGCTCAGCAACTGAAATCCTTCTTAAATCTTCTCATCTGCGAGGGAGGGATCCTGCAGACCTCAGGGCCTCCTGCAGCAGTGAAGCAGCCACAGACTGTTGTTCATGTCATTAGCTTGAGCAGCCCACTCGGCTAATTGGTAAGGCAGAGTTCATTTGGCTTCCTTGCTGATTTGGCTAGCCACTGGGGATAGGAGGAGTGAGTAATTAGAAACCCGAATTAAATGTAGTTTTCACAATTGGCTCGGAGGAGACCAATGGTACCCAATGTTACTGTAGGTTGGCGTGTGTGGTGAAGCTGTCCTAAAAACCACATGGACACAATTTGCAAGTCAATTACATTGAAAATCGTAATAAATGAGTTAGTCTTTTTAATTAATTGAACTTTCTTAAACGAATGTAACTCGTCAGTTTCGTCACCATGAATACACACGGACTGAGCGCTGTGGACTGCGCGCTACGGACTGAGCTCTGTGGCGCTCGCTGTGTGTGTTGTGTGTATTAGAGAGAGTGACAGTGAGAGGGGAAGACAAGGTGGAAGGTGGATTCATGACTTAGTCGGATTGTTGCTTTGTCACTCGCCCACCCACACCTGTGATATTTTTGGGTTTTTGGTCGACCCACGCATTACTACTATGCAGCTGCTGCTGGAATTTGATAATACTAAATTATTGATATTAGTGTAACCTACTCTTTCACTGCAACTGTTCAGAAACACCAGGTTTAAGAGTAGAAATGCAAAAAAAGCTGTGCAGCATTCCAATGTTGACTAAGACTTTGAATGTTATGTATAAAGCTTTGACGCTTCAAACTATTTGGTCCAACCCTAATGCTAGGTATGAAGCTATAGCCAGCAGCAGCTTAGCTTAGCACAAATAGTCGAAGCAGCTAGCCTGGCTATGTCCAAAGTAAAAAAATATATAGTAAAGTGTTGCAAAAAATACTTCTGCTTTTGTACAGATGAAACAAAGAAGATATATCTTGGTAATAAGCGAGCTTTAGAGGTGCTGGTAGGCATATTTTGGACAGAGCCAGGCTGGGATAAGCTAACTGTCTCCTGGTAGTAGCTTTATCTTTAACATCTCTTTAACATCTAACTCTTGGCAAGAAAGCCAATTAGCGTAATTCTCAAAATGACACAAAAGACAAATTTTTTGTCTTTGTGCCAGGCAAAATGTGTGTATGTAATAGTTGCATAAAAGATCAGCTGAATGTCCTTCCAGCTTACCTTTTTAATAAAGAGATTAACGGTACAAAGTTATTTGTCCAGCTTCTCAATTGGTGCTCTTCCTTCTCATATTACTCCATAAACTCCTCAGTTAAAATATTTACAACACTGCGGCGATGAAGGCTTTCCCCTTCATTTTGTATTTTCATCCAACAGACAACCGAGCAGCTACCAAGGCCGATAGACTTTATTCTCTGCTGAATGTCAGAACTTACTCTCTTACTCTCTTTGCTCAAACTACACTTTTCTTCAGATCTGAAGAGGCTCTGCATTCCGTGCTCAGTAGAGGTAGGTTTTAATAATGTTTTTGCACGTTGAGGATCCAGGCCACTGCATGTCTTTTAACCAAACTGCATACTGTCAGTTGCTCCTAAAAATAAAGATGCTAATCAGTGGACAGAAATTTGACACCAGATCATTTCTCAGAGGAAGCTGAACACTTTGAGGCTGGCTCTGTGGGAGAGAAGAGCCGTAATATGCCCCTGCAGCCCTTCCACAGTAATCTGACATATGCAGCGCTTTGCACTATTACAAGCTTTGAGGCTCTGATCAAAGGAATGAGCTCTAACAGGGTCAGGAAACAAGAGAAAAAAACAAATGAACAAATGATTTTATTCCAAACCCAGTTTGATGTTTACCTCTTGCTCATCATGGCCTCTCCGCCTACTGCCTTTACACAACCATCTCCTTATCTCATTCTCTTTACAAACCATATCCTCCCCTTCCACCCTCTTATCACCCTTTCCCTTGTGTTTGACACAAATGATTTCCTTCAAAGGAATGCCATAGAAAGCTTCTGGACTTCCAGTCTGTGTGGTCGTGAGACTGCGTGGCACACATCACTGATTGAGTTCAGCTTCAGAGCATATTAGTTACAACTCTTTAATAACCAAATTTAGAGAATCCGCACAAAAAATATTTGCTAATGTTATGAGTTTTATGTAAAAAAAAAGAATATCCGCTGATATGTAGTTATCAAATGTTTTAAACTCTCAAATATTGACCATTGTAGCAGCAAAATGTGATATTTCAAATCAAACAGGAAAGGCATTTTATCAATGTAAAAGTAACATCCATAGTATATAAAAAATATTAAATATAAATACTTGCTTAATACTGACCACCTTCAGATGCTCACCTCACATGCAACCCTGTCTCCTACAAAATTATGTTCCCGTACAACTAAACTGCTTTCTCAATTATTTTTCGAGGGGAATGTATTTTATCCCGGATTACGGTCGCAGTTTTAAACACATGGTTATCGTAAATTGACAGAAAACAAAGAAACACAACTACTTGGTTATGTTTAGGCAACAAAAAAGGTTCGATTTGAGTAAAATGTCATGGTTTGGCTTAAAATAAGTATGTTTGGGACATAAAGGGTTAGGGTTTCAGATTCAAATTAAAACAAGTGAAGTTTTGGTTTCACACGAAACACCAACACCGGACTCCTGGGTGAAGTCCTGTGCTTGTTTAACCCATCCATTCCCCCAGGCCTCCTCCCCACACAGACATCCGCAAACTTAATCTGGGAGAAAACACGTTTCCATCTAAAAAAAACGAGAGTGCTGATTATCTGCACCTCTATGGTCCGACTCAGTTGGAACTCCTGCTTTCCCGGTGCCAGCGTAAAGAACATAACAACCACAGCTGCACAGGTCATCCAGGACCATAACTCCGCCACATCGGTGGTCGCACAAGCCGGATCAAACAACATTAAGAACAAAAAATCCGAGACACTAAATGTTTTTAAGCGGCTTGTGCACAGTCTGCTGGACACCGGAAAGCAGGTGGACATTTCCGGCCCCATCTCCCCGCCGTGAAAATTCAGCCACTTATGCAAACTCCACATTTGGCTATAGAGCTACGGCAGGAACAGAGACACCCGCTACCTTTTTAAATGGACCTAAGCTTTTTAAAAAAAGATGGCCTTCACCCTAACCCTAACCCAGGGAGGCTTATTCCTTGTATCAACGAACATTCACCTGACCTTGCTCTCTTGCGAGGCCTCTAACAGCTGACAGCAAGAACAATAGACAATTTATCCGACTCTTTTGCTTCGGGAACTTTTAAAGTGGCTCAACTACATGAATTTTACGCAGCATGTTAATCAGCCTAGTCACAACAAAGGCCACAGCCTAGACCTAGTTATATCCTATGGCCTATCTGCTATTTCATCAGTTGTGGACATAGGCATCACAGATCATTTTTGGGTCTTTTTAAAATTTTTTTTACCGTAAATGGTTTTATACAACAGGTATTCCAGAACAAACTTTGAGGAAACGCCATCTTACCACTGAAGTGGCTGCAAATTGAATTGATCTTTTACGTGGAATTCCTGCAGACATTTTACCCTTCTCTTGGGATTTTATTGTAGATAGTTTTAACAGTGAGCTAAAAAAACAACCATTGAGACGGTGGCACCATTAAAACTGAAAAATATGTCCTCTAACCATACACCACCCTGTAAAAACGAGGAAATAAAAAAACTAAGGAGGAACTGTTGAACAGAAGAAAGAAAATGGAGAAAGAATAAATTAACAATTAACTGTTAGATTTTCAGAACAGCTGAACATGTACAATAAGGCCATCAAACTTGCAAGACATGCTCACTTCTCAAAACTCATAACTGACAACCAGAATAATCCAAAAATCCTTTTCTCCTCCATAGATCATTTAATTAACCCTGGTCTTACAAAATGTACAAGTCTTTTTTTTATCAATTCCTAATGTGAAGAATTTGCTGCCCACAGATTAAAAACATTAGATATCATTTATTTCAAGGTCAACTCGTGAATTAATATCGCAGAATCTTTTTTTTTAATGTAAGGAAATACTGGAGAACTTTGACCTGGTTGATGCTGAGATGCTTGACAAGCTTATTTCCCAATTAAAGACCACAACCTGCTTTTTAGATCACATTCCCACGTCCTTTTTTAAAACTGTTCATAGCTCTTTTAGTGAAGACATACTCAACATCATAAACCACTCGCTTCAGACGGGTGTTTTTCCTACTGCCTTAAAGACTGCCATAGTGAAACCCCTTCTGAAGTGAAACTATTTAGATGTCTCAAATTTTAACTACAGACCAGTATCAAATCTGCCATTTTTAAGTATAATTTTACAGGAAAATTGCTTTTAATCAGTTAAATGATTATATTAATGCTCACGGTATTTTTGAAAATAACCACTCTGGTTTTTACGCTAATCATAGCACTGAGAGGGCACTAGTGAAGATAATAAGTTACTTCAGGTGTAATTCAGAAAAGAACAAGCTCTCTGTTTTAGTATTACTCAACCTAACGGCTGCTTTCGATACTGTAGACCAGGGGTGTCAAACATACGGCCCGCGGGCCGGAACCGGCCCACAAGGAGGTTCTATCAGGCCCGCAGGATGAATTTGAAAGTGAAAAAATCCATAAAAGACTTGGATTTGATTTTTTAAATTAAATGCTTTTCAAGAATTATCCGCTAGGGGCGCACTGTTTTGGTCAGAGTAGAAGACACGCCGCATCACTGAGACAGACCAAACAGCAGATGGTATCAATGCGCCATCTGCTGTTTGGTACAACGTTGTTTCTACCCTGTTCTCTACCTTCCCGCTACACCCTCATTAGCCAAAATGTCATTATCAAAAAGGAGAAAAGTGGATACAGAGTGTAGAATTTTCCAAGTAAAATGGACCACGTCTTATTTATTCACGGAGATACATGGGAAACCTTTGTGCTTGGTGTGTTTGCAACAAGTTTCGGTACTTAAGGAGTATAATATTCGGCGCCACTATGAGACTCTTCACGGCGAAAAATACAACAGCTTGCAAGGACAACTGAGAAGAGAGAAGATTAATGAATTGCTGGTGGGTCTGAGAAAACAGCAATCCACTTTCACCCATAGCCGAGAAGTCAGTGAAGCAGCAGTAAAAGCCAGCTACCTAATTGCTAGCGAAATAGCATTAGCATCAAAGCCGTATTCCGACGGTGAGTTTGTTAAAACATGCATGATGAAGGCGGCTGAACTCGTATGTCCCGAGAAGCGACAAGCTTTTGCCAATATTAGCCTGACGAGGAATACCATAGCAGAGAGGATTTCGGAACTATCGGCAGATTTAGACAACCAATTGAAACAGAGAGTCAAGTCATTCGTTGCATTTTCCATTGCAATTGATGAGAGCACTGACATCACAGACATGGCTCAACTGGCCATATTTATTCGTGGAGTTAATGAGACATTGACTGTCAGTGAAGAGTTTCTTGAGTTGGTGCCTATGACTGACACCACAAAAGCCGAGGACATTTTTGCACGTTTGTCTAAAGAAATCTGAGGTGTTTCATGAAATGTTTTGTAAAAGAATAGTTCATTAAATATCAAGTTTTTCCTAATGTTCTTGTACTTCTTTACACTAAAACAAAGGAAAGACATGACATTTTTGTTATTTATAGCTGAGTATGCTACAATTTTAATGGTCCGGGCCACTTGACATCTTCCTAGGCCGTATGCGGCCCGCGATGTGAAATGAGTTTGACACCCCTGCTGTAGACCATTAGATTATTTTAAGTAGACTGGTACTGTTTTTAATTGGCTTAAATCTTATCTCACTAATAGAGCATTTTTTTCTTAAACATGGATGAATGGTCATCTAAGAGTTGTACAATTAATTGTGGTGTTCCCCAAAATTGAGGTCCTACACTTTTTAATCTACATATGCTTGCACTTGGAAACGTCATCAGGAGACACGGCATACGTTTCCATAGTTATGCTGACGACACACAGCTCTACTTTGCTGTGTCTCCTGATGACTCAGCACCAATAGATGGACTTTTTAACTGTATTTTAGATATCAAGCTATGGCAGAGAATGTTCTACTGCTCAAGCAGAACACAATTCCTGGTTATTGGTTCTGATGCTCAGAGAGATAAAATGGGTTCAAAACTTGAAAAACTGGGGTTATATTTGTTTCAGAACTCAGTTTTGAACCACATATTGGAAATATAACAAAATAGCTTTTTATCATCTCAAGCATATTGCCAGAGTACGGCTGTTTCTCGGTCAGGCCAGTACAGAGACACTTATGCATGCTTTTATTACCTGTAGAATCGATTACTGTGAATGCTCTACTTTCTGGTCTCCCTAAAATACTATAGATCCACTACAATTAGTGCAAAACTCAACTGCAAAAGTATTAACAACGACCAGAAAGAGAGCACACATTACTTACATTTTAAAGTCTCTGCACTGGCTCCCTGTCTGCTTCAGAATTGGTTTTAAAATATTAATTTAAATATTTTATTGGTTTTTAAAGCTCTTAATGGTCATGGTCCTAGCTATTTATCAGCTCTGCTTTGAACCTATGAACCCTCTAGAACCCTCAGGTCTTCTGGTAGTGGCCTTTTAATTACACCTTAAGTTAAAACAAAGACCCACGGTGAGGCGTCTTGTTTTTTTACTACAGCCCGCAACTGTGGAACAGCCTCCCAGAGAGTGTTCATACTTTTAAGGGGGAACTAAAGACCCACCGTTTTAGTTTGGTTTTTATTTGTATGTAGTCTTGTTTTATACAGTCCTATGTTTATTGAGTTTTGCTGTTTTTTAAGTGTTTTTATTGATCATAAAGGTATGTGTCGATCTGTGTATGGATTGGTAGGTGGGGGGTGTTGGTATTGTTTTTTTTTTGTTCTTTGTGAAGCACTTTGTGTTGCCTTTTTTTGTGTATGGAAAGTGCTCTATAAATTAAGTTTGATTGATTGATTGAAATTGCAGTATTGTTGTATGGGAAAGATTTAGGAGGATGTCAGATGAGACCTTTGTACGCTCTTCGTCAATAGGCATCATTCACTTGACATTCGCATGAAACTGCAACGCTTTCAGTGCACTTTTCAATGCAATCGTCAAGTTGCTGTCTGTGCAATCAATGCGTTTCGTAATGTGTTTTGTCATCATCTATCTTGTTAATATTTGTCTAACACTGAAGACGTCCTGCTCTCTCACACACAACGTCTCAGCTGAGCGCCGCTCACATACACATATAGAGCATGTGTGGGTGGGACTGATACAGACAGATCCCCCCCCCGTAGCGGTTGTGGACCTAAAACAACTGCATATATTGTTAATGCCAGCGGCCGGCCCTGCTTTCATAGATTACGGAATCATGGTTTTGAGAGATAGGATTTACATTATTATTATTTTTCATTATTCATTTTTTCTAAAAGTACCTCTTTTAGTTTCTCTGCCAGATTTATGTTTGTGTGCCGCTCATACAGGCGGCACATTTGCAGAACAGGACATTTTATTTTCCACTCAGGACTGAGGTAATGGGCTGTCACTGTAAAGTAGCTCTCTGTACCTCTAGAGGCTCATCCATACGGGTAAAAATGGTGGGGGGGGGAATGTAGTGCCTGTCCTGTCCTCTCTGTACAGGACAGGCACTACGGGCTGACTGAAGTGCACACTTCGGGAACAGTCTGTACACACTCAAGGACTTTAAAAAGACATTAAACTCTGTGTTCTCTATAGCTGAGTACGGTCACACATCTGCAGTGGCATTTCTATGTCGTTCACTGCTGCTTTGGATAAGTCTGAATGTGGGTGCTGTGGTATTTGTATTTTTCACCAAGGGCTGTGGAGAGAAGGCCTAAAGCCCACTATGTTATTACTGTCAGGACTGGCTTGATGTTGGAGAAGTGAAATGTTTGATGGGTGTGCCTGGACTAAAGCTTAAATTGTACTTCCTGTCTGCCACGCTGTCCACTTCAGTGTCAGTCTATCAGGGCCTAAGGCAGGTGAAGGTGAGAGCCATTGCCCAAGAAGGTATCACAGAGCTGGGATGTATTGACCATAGTAAAGTGGTGTTAGGAGAGAGTTGGGCTCAGTGAAACAGGGGGCCGGTATAACTTGTTAAGGTGACCCAGAGACTAGAGAGACAAGTGAGACCACTAAAGGGGATCCCTGAGCACTCGAGAAACAGGCAGGAAAGCTTGAAGGAGACAGAGAGAACCACTGAAGAGCCAAAAAAAAGCCAACAACACAGCCCATTTAAAACCAAGCTATCTAGGAATTGCAGAAATCAGCAGGTGGCAAAGCTAGACTCCTGAACCAGGATTGAACAGAGAAAAGACACAAACAAATTAGTCTACAGAACTGAATGAAACTGAATATACTTGATGTATATTATATACAAAGCCCCTTTGTCATGAAAATTGGGGCCAGAAGTGTTTAATTGTAATGCAGTTTGAGGGTTCTTTCACACCTAACCTGTTCGGTTTTGGTTAAAACGCTTAAAAAAAGCTGAACTACTATTAAATCCATCTGTTGATTGTCCAACCCGTTCTCATTACCAACTCTTCACATAGTGACGCTTGGTCAGGACTCCTTAGCGTCACTTTCTAACGCAATGGATAGCGTTTGTGAATTCAAAGAAAAGCTCTTGGTATTTAGGTATTTATTTAGGTTCAGGCAACAACACTTCGTGGTTAGATTTAGGAAAAGATTTGGGTTGAATAAGTTTTGTAATGTGACATAAAGTAAGTCAACGCCGTGTTTTTGGTTTCTCACAGGATACAAACAGCGGTGTCCTAGGTTATTGTTGTGTTTTTTTGACCCACCCATCCACCCATGCCACTTTGTAAACACCAGAGAAAATAAATGAAATGAAAACATAAGGCGCAGGAATGTGCTGCATTACCTGCTGTCAGTCAGAAGAATTTTGTTTCCCCGACATGGGTCCACGTCACACTGATGGTGCAGGATGACATTCAGCAAAAAATGTCCATTCAATGCTAATAAGAATTTATTCCTCTGTTCTTGTTTGTTAGAAGTCGGTATGAAGACAAAGTAGACCAAAAACTAAAATGCAACAAAGTATATAATTCCGTTAGTCTGGACCAAATGAATTGTAAAGAACTATTCACTCCACATGCTTGCCCCTCCACATTTCAAAAGAATTACCGATTTATCTATGGATAATAACCCAGAATTAATTTCCACAAAGTATGGATCAGTTATGACATCCTGTGTGCCGGTAAATAAAAAATATCAGGCTTTAATTAACTTATATAATTAATTTTTTTTTAAATTATTATTATCAACAAACAGCTGATAACGGCAAAGGGTTTCTCATGTGTAGCTTGGCACCGATTCCAGCTGTCATGATCAATTTGAAATTGGGTTTCATCACACCCATAAAGATAAATTTGACAATTATCTACCCTCAAAATGTGAACAGTGTCAAACAACAATAATGAATTACACTGCATCTGGCCACAATGTACAGTGAAAACTATCTTTCCCTCTGTTTTTTTTTGCTAATTTTCTAGCTGAAATTCAAGCTTTCAATTTCATACACGCTTTGTATGTTCAATAGGCTTTATTGGCATGAATGTGGATTATTGTCAAAGCTAAATTACATACAGAAGGGATTAATATATTTTCATTAGAAGCATAGAAAAATGCCAGATATCTTAAAATCATCACTTGTGCTGTGTATTGACACGAATCTGGCGATGTGATACATATCATTAAACAGGGGTTACGATTCAATATATTGCAATAAAAAGTAATACTGTATGCAAGATGATATATTGTGATGTTTTATACCCAATTTTAGGAAAACAGTCATAGTATAAAGAACACAACATATGCATAAGAGAGACTTTCTGTGGTGACTATGATTTGGATTGTGATTGTTTGTTTCGTGGTTGGTGTCACAAACTTTTTGTATGCATTTAATTGTATAATTGCTTGTATAATGCTAAATATTTAGTAAAGGCTATATGTTATTGTTTGTTGCGTCAAAATTAATTAGCACCTGCTATACATGACCCAGCCCGCCGTAACTCCCGTGCTTGCTGTGCATTATGGTTTGCGGTCAGTCGGTCCATATAATTGCTGTTATGAACATAATTATGTTATCCTTTGTTCTCGTTAAAACAAGAATGATCGTTGGTCAAACATTAGCCAACCCTATCCTCAGCCTCACCCGTTTTTTACAGTTCATTTAGCTGACGCTTTTGTCCAAAGCGACTTACAATAAGTGCAAACAATCATGAGGAAACGACTCCGAACAGTGAGAATCTTCAGAATCAGAATCAAAATCAGATATCCTTTATTAGTCCCACAGCGGGGAAATGTACATGGTTACAGCAGAAAGGTACATCAGCTTCAAATAGGTGAAATCATTTAAGTGCTGAACAATAGCTTCAAATAAGCCAAACCAAAGTAAGTGCAACATACTGAAACAATAGAATAAAAATTCAACCATTAGCTTCAAATAAGCCAACCAATTTAAGTGCAAATATTTTTTTAATTTTTTTTATTGACTGTTTCATTTGAGTCCCTAACACTCCAAAACTGATCCTAGAGGGGTACCCAGAGTTTCATAGGTTCAAAACTTTTACATGTGAACCATAGATTATATATTTCAGATAAATTAGTTTTTTTAATTAGTTATTGGGATGACAACATGATTGACAGCTGTGATTGACAGCTGCTCCGAGTGAAGTAGTCGCAGAGCCGCAGGGAGAAGACATGTAACTTTATGTTACTTTACATGACCGACATGAGTCTGTGTAATAGAACGTGCGTCAATTTGATCATATTTGCATTAATAGAGATATTATGGTTAGTTTCTTTCTAGCCAAACAGCTACAGTCGTGCTAACGTAGCAGCTAGGTGGCTCATGCTAACAAGGTGTGGTCGCAGCTCACTACTGGCTCTAAATGACATGAAAATCTAATGATAGCAGCTCCCGTATCCGGGATATTTTGGCTTCACTTTTGTATAGTGGGAAGAAGTTGAGACAATTCGTCCATCTATATATACAGTTTATGATGTAAACTAGAAATGTAAAATCGATAGTGTTTTTGAGCATCGATACACTATCACAAAACATAATATTGCGATACTCAAGTGTATCAATAATTTTCTTACACCCCTGAGCTTACCTGGTTCACATCTCCAGGTCACATAGATACATACTACGAGGACAGACGGACAAAGTGTCGACATAGCGTCATGTGACCCGAAAAACACAAACACACACATTCAGTTCTTTCACTACTCTTTTTCTCCATCAACTCGTGTCCATGTCTCTGTCCGCCAAATCCAGAGGTGTAACATATCTGCAATGCACAGACCCGGTTGTAATTAAACACCTCAATGAGCAGATTACGAGTTTCCCCATTTGGAAATTTCATTACCATTTCCATAATTGGATTCCAAATTTAATTAGTGCTCCTGGGCTAAACAGCATGTGATCCGAGGGTGAATACAGATGCTGTCAGAGTTCTTGAACACCGGTTTAACCCTGCCTGCTCTTTTGACACCTTGGCAAGAAACAAACTGACCAGTATAGAACTTTCACTTGTATTTCTTTGCCAAGCTCCCATTTCAAAGGCAAAAATAATGCTGACGCTAGTACTAAAAATAAAATGTCATAAAAAAAATGTATCACAAACACGAGTTACATTTCCTGTCACGGCACTCTTTGTTATCCTCTACTAATGCACCTAACTGTAACTTCCCTCAATCTAATTAACACCATTTAACCGAACTATGTTTATAACTTAGAAAAACTTGTTTGTACTTAAAAATGTGTGATTAAGAAATTCAAAATTAACATAACTTAACATTGAAATCTCTTTTTGTGAGGCTCTACTTTACTACAGTGACGTTTTGAGCTTAATATGTAAACCAGTAGGATTCATCCTTTGGAAACCATGGATATTGTTACCAAATATTATATTATATTTGTTGAGATATAGAAGTCTAGACTAAGTGGTGGACTGCCTGATCGACAGACCCACGTCACCATCCCTAGTGCAACTAGTGTAGCTGAAAACAATTAACTAACTTTATAACTTAATAACAAAAATGTTCAACTGAGGATCCAAAAACTGTAAAGTAATTAGCTTTGCTAGATAATTTTCAACATCTGACTGAGAAGGAAATTGAATAAATTCACTGGACTTCCCCAGTCCAATAGATTAAATGTGATTATCCCGAATGGCCTGTGCAGGTTGGTGTAATTGCATGTGTAAACCCATAACATATTTTATTTGAAGGAATAGTTTGACATTTTGGGAAATATGCTTATTTGCTTTCTTGCTGAGATGTTATAACCTCAGGGCTCAGGGGTCAAACCAAAGTTGGATGAACCAAATTTCACATCACATAACGGAACTACGACGGAAATAAAGTACAAACGAAGTAGTGTGGGGAGAATCCGATATTCCTGCTGAGAGGGAGTGAGGGAGTTGGAGGAAGTGCCTGCTGCAACATATAACCACAGGGCAGGTACACAGACAGATATACTCTACAGGAAATAACAGAGAAGATCGTAGCTTTCTTGTACGCTAGGACGTGAAGCTAAAGCCAGCTGCAGGTTAGCTTTATGCAAATGATATGCGATGATGTCACCACTTTTAGCTACCTTTGGAGATAGTACTAGCAACTTTTGGGAAAGAGTTGGCAACACTACAAATCTATCAAGACCTATGAGTTTACATGACAGCAGAAAATGCATTAGATGGTAAATGGATGGTAATAATAACGAGCACGTGGGATTTGTAAACAGAATTTTTCAGTAAAGATTAATGGATGCACAATTTCTTACATGTGCTTTGACACTTTGGGCGCCACAATAAATGCACACACGGACAATTAGAGGTGATTTTTCCATTATAGTGATTGTTCGTCCTTAATTATAAATGTATACAATCCACATAGACACACAGTTACCGGTTTTCTCTTTTATCTCCTCCATGCAGAGCTCCACACTCACTCTTACCAGTTTCCCAGAAAGGCACCATTCAATTTCCAACTTCTTGGCCAGTAATCAAATAATTCGTAGTCAAACGCTCTACCCTGAAAGAAAAGTATGCATTATGTAAGCAATCTTTTCATTCCCATAGGGGCCAAGAGTAATTGTAGAGCCATCTCCCTTTGAAAAGTGAGCATCCCATTTGTTGCCTTGGAATGATTATAATCATAAATTAAATAAAAGGGTCTCGAGGAGAAGAAAACTCCCCACCAAAGTTAGCCCAGAACTCAGTGTGCCTCTTCAAATTAAACCACAATGTGTGTGTCTCAAGTGATTGCAAAGACCCTGCAATCACCTGAGATACATAAAACCCATGAAATGTGTTTCAGGGAATGGGAGGAAAAAAATAAACCATTTTCAGTTCTTATATGCATATGACTGAGACTTTCAAGAGGCTTTAGAGCCCGGAGAGCTGCAGGCCCAGACCTGACCTTCACAGGAACCAGGCCTAAGGCAACACGACTGTGAGGATGTTTATCTGAAACATGGGACAGGTTGGGGTTACACATCAGAAACACATTCCAGCATGTAAACGTAACCTGTCCACCAAACACTGAATCAGCCCATATGTCAGGTGGATAGACGTCTTGAGTATACTGAAGTGATGATATGTGCTTTCATTGCTCTTTCGAAAGAGGCCTTAAAGAGGTAAACAAGACGTTGGTTAGAACTTGCCGACTGTCTTGAACACCCGCTTCGCTGTTTTCAGCCCATTGGATGGGCGTTACCAGTGGTTATCGGCCTCATAGAGGGTCGATATCATCTATTCACATAATTGATCAACGATACAAATGCATGACCTCTAATTATGACAGGAGATAAAGAGGTAGTCAGCTGATGTAGTATAAACATCGGAAATGTCCATGTCAGAAGGAGATCTGGAGGGACGGATGGGTCAATCAACACAGGACTTTAACCCAGGAGACCTCTGACAAACCAACACATTGACTTATTTGAAGTGACGTAACGTACTTAACTTAAGTACGGAAGTTAAGTTACGTAACAAAGGTTATTATTTTAACCCAAACTATTATCTTTTCCAACACTTAAGCAAGTAGTTGTGTTGCCTAAACCTAAACAAGTTGTTTTGTTCCAATTCACAACGTTAACCACGTGTTTAAATCTACAACCGTTTCCCTTTCATTTTTGCAATGTGCAGGTAAGTGCAATGTGCCAATTTCTCAAAACATCAGAATGGTAGTGTAACGACTGACAATAGCCTGAATCCTGAAAATAGATTAATTTAAGAAAGACAGACAGACAGACAGACAGATAGACAGACAGACAGACAGACAGACAGACAGACAGATAGATAGATAGATAGATGTTGTGTTAGTATCTACAGCAGTGACAACACCCAGTAATACTTGTTTTCTGTTCTATTAGGTAGCTAATTGTAATTTGCATCAGTTTTTTATCTTGTTAAGATGACTATAATTAAAACTTGCAAGCCTGAGGGCCCATTGGACCAGCAATAACAACTACCCCACAGCACCATAACGCCAAACACATTCAACACAGCATGGGAGTGATGTCATAAAGAATATAAAGTTTTGCACAATGTTGTTTACACTTCAGTTGTTCACTCAAACGCTACTAAACCTACACAGGTTTGGATAAAGTGATTTTATTTATTTATTTATTTATTTTTTTTTAACCCTGGAGAGAAATGCTATAACTCTTCTCCTTTGCTGCATGTCTCTCTCACAGAGCAGAGGTGTCAGACAGCTTAGTTGCCTCCGGCAAAGTTTGAATTACTTTCAAGTGACTTTGTTCCATCCCTGCAATCACCTTAGCCTAAACTTGTCTTGAAATATACAAAGAGAGGGAGGGAATAGAAGCAGATATTGATCAGTGTGCTTCTAATGAAAGGCTCCGAGGTGAACAGTAAATACTTGTGAAGGACGCAATAGAACATTATTATAAGATGGAGAAAAGCGTCTTCATAGACCTCTTTCATTATGTCTAATGAATACAACAAGACTGTAAGTAGGTGGTAAAAAGGAAACGCAGCTTCTTAAGGTTTTATGGCATCAGTTAATTATGCGGCTTCTGTAGCTATCTAGAGACAGCAAATCCGTGTTTATTAGGGATAGAAAAGCCTAAGTCCATCCAAATTGAAACATACCTTTGACTAACCGATTTCAGATTGCAAAAAGTGTAATGTTTGCTGCCCCTAATATCTCAATAATAAAGAAAATGTGGTATAACTGGTGTTCAAGCGGGCTACATGTACACTCAGACCTTGATGAACCCTGAGCTATCTGTGCAGATATGACTGGGGCTTGTCTTTCTGTTCTCCATTGCCTATGGCGGGTCTGGTAAGCCTCTCGATAACCTATGACCTCAGGCTGCCAGTTCAACCAGATACCCTTTGGTTGTCAAAAGTTCCTGATCAATGTTCTCACTCACAAGTCATATGTCACTGCTTGCAGGCAAAACAGAAGGTTCTCAGAAATCCCCACATATTTGTGCTGGTGTTCTTGAAAGGTGGGTTATTTCCCTAATTTCAATGATGTGTAAGACATAGAACTCAACATATGAAATGTATATTGTTACAATAAATATTAAATTAAGATAAGCAGAGCTGCATATGTCCTCTGTGTGAGCAGCAATGAATTTGATGATGATGGATGACTCCTTCGAAATTGGGTTGCATCAATTTATGAATTCAGTTCAGCAAGGCAAAGGCATTAGTATTGGGCTTGTTGAATACGATACTTTCAGTTTTATGACAAGATTTTCACATGTAAAAGAATTCAGGAAATCTTCTTGTTTGTGAATTTTTTATCTGATAGCCAGGTTCACCCCTGGTTTTTCAGGATGGACAGTGAAAAAAAGAAAAGTATCAAAATCCATAAAGCAGAACCAGAGATATTGTCTTTCTTATCCATGCATTCTTGTTCCTTGTTCCTATTACCTGGCACCTACATTACCCACAATGCAACTCGACCACCGACCGTTCGGTTGGAGATTCAGGTGTGTTGCGCTAGTAGCTGAGCTGCTAGCCTCAAGCAGATTTGGGCTCCAGAGGTCTTGTGAGCTCACTGCTTCTTCACTGCACACCCCAGAAGTTTTTCTTTTCCTTTTCAAAAAAAAATTGTAGTCTTCAGCCTCAACTGACCCTCACTCAAGTCACATCAATTGAGGCAATTTATCACATTTCACACAGTCCCTTCCCTCTGTAGCCACAAAAGGTTTCCTACAACCTTTCCAAATATGCAATAAAACTCCCCAACACCTGTAAACAGACTTTGATGTGCAAAACCGAGTTCTTCTGTAAGTTTAGGCAACTAAAACTTTATTCGCTTTGGGAAAGATTCTTCCTAGATACAAAAAGATACTAGTATTGAGTGTTGGGATGAGACAGGATTTAAACTGCAGTTACATGCTCTTTAGCACACAGCAAGCCAGTGTGGAGTGGAATGTGACTATGCTGGGTAGTTTAAGTGGAAAAAATGTATAATTGCTTTGCCTAAATGCACCTCAACAACAAGATGTTAAAACTAGTGCTCTTCCTTTATTTTTCTTCTTCCCATCTCCAACCCCAGCTTTAAATCACATATTCCAATTCACACACACACACACACACACACACACACACACACACGCTTCTCTTTACTGTACATGACAGCATTATGCCACCCTGTCTTAATGGTCAAGCTGTCATGACCTTTGGGTTTCAAAGAGAAGTCACTTGAAGCCCCTCTGACCTCTGGAGTAACTCTCTCCATGAGGCTGTAACAATGCATTCATACTTTTGTTCAACACATGTGTGTAATACCACCACTTTCCTTAACAAGTGTGCCAACACCCTCAATCAACACTCTATTACATTCACCCAGTAGCCCTGAAATCAATTTATATCCATCAGCACACTATCCATTGGTGCTCCCACTTTGAAGCATAATTAATATGCAACAATAAAGCAAGGATAATTAAATTTTCTTTCCATTTTCACATTGCAGCGAGTGCCATTCAGCGTGACACTTGATGAAAGGAGAGCTCCTGCTGTCCACATATGCTGACAGATGTGTTTCAGAGGAATACTCAGAATAGACATTGGCAGAGTGACTTTTCAGCTGTGCAGAGTTTATCCTCTGTCAGGCAAAAATAAGGGGAAAAAATACAGAAATACTATTAATCAAGTTTTATACAGCTTGCTTTTGCATAAATAAACAATGCAATGTGCTACATATCAAGTGGAAGGCTGCGGAAATAGATAGGTTCAGGAATTAAAATGCATATGCTGTATAAATAAATCATATAAATTAAAATATCAAACTAGACTGCAAGGGTAAAGTTATATGAGATGTTTAAAAGTGATTTGCTTTTGAATAAAAAAAATAGCTGGCTTCTTGTTTTTTCAACACACTACCTTCCTTTGCTTCTTATTTTTTAATGCAGCAAGTCCTTAATCAGCAGGAGGCTTTTAAATCATTGTGGTCATTCATTCTTTAAGTCCTCCCACATTTTCTGCAATCCTACCTAAAAATGTGTTCAGCTAGTGTGTAATGTGCTCATTTCTCCATCAACATCACACAGTAGGCGAGGAGAACAGTGAAAGTTCAGTGTCACGGCCTCCACTTCGGCCTAGCCTGTGTGTGTGTGTGTGCGTGCGTGCGTGCGTGCGTGTGTGTGTGATTGCAGTAGTGGAGACAGGTGTGAGGGAGCCAGGCTACCAGCTGCCAATAATCAACTCCGCTATAACGCTCCGGTCTTGACTCCTCCGCATCGCCACATCGTAGACTCTACATTTACAGTCAGTCAAGGTCTAGCTCAGTGATTACTGGTCTGCTAGAAAGTTCTGTTCCTTACCCCCGATTTCCTTGTGGCTGCAGTTTCCTCCATCCTGACTCCTGCCTCTGTCTCCACACCTCCTCCCTCTCCTGGATCCTGTCCCCACTCTCCCTGGCTTTTCCCACCGTGCCCATCCCGTAGCTCTCCAGCCTGCTCGGTCGCCCCTTGGCTTCAGCCCTAAAACCCCATCGCTCCATTCCCTGGCTCCACGCTGCACCGGACCTCCTGCAGCTCCAACTGAACTGTATATCATTAAATACGATTACTTTGCCCAACTCTTTGCCTCCAGCCTCTTGTTCTGCACTTGGGTTCTCTGGTAGCCGTAACATTAAGTGCAATACATCAGCTCAGGTCGTGCTGAGTGCACATGCCACAAGAAAAAAACAGCATGTTCATGACTGCAAACGTATTTATGTCAAGCAGTGATAATAAATCACTTTTTTTAGTTTTTGGAAACTTTGGAGATATTAAAAGCCATAACAACCTCTCCCATATATATAGTTGAGTATGGACGTTTATCTACAGTATGTACTGTTTGCATAACTCTCATAGAGATGAGAGAAGATGAATCATAGTTTGGTGTGCATCAAGACACCCTAGATGATTAAAATCAGTCAGTAGCAGAGCATTTTAGGTGATCGAGGATACCAATTTATTTGAAAAGTCAAAAGATTCACGGGGAATATGTTTAACAGCGACTGAATGATAACTGAAAAAAAGACAGTTTAGAGAGGCTATTACCTTAAACCTTTTATGTGGATGTCCTATCAGTGTTGATTGTAAATGTAGTGGATTGAAGCAATACATTCTTGACGTGACGAATTTAGGAAGAACTAGAAACTACTTCAGCTTGGTTTCTGCCTCTGGGGAGCCAGGGCTGCTGTGCTCTAGATGCCGCTCGGAAACAGAACTTCCATAACCTGTTGTAAGCTTCGTTGTGTAAACAAAGTTAAAAAAAAAACACCAACAAAAAAAAACAGAACTTCTTCGTTCTCTTCGCTTGTATTTCAAAAACATGCTACGTTTCTAACAGCAAAAATGGAATCCCAAAATATGGGTGCAGAGGATGTTAGAGACACATTTTACAGTGTTTTGGCTGACTCGGCTATTCAGCCATCTTTATTCAAACCGGAGTATACGGCCAAAGAAATGCAGCAGAGAGAGGGTCGAGGCTGCATCTGCATCAGCCATGTTAGAGGACATGGCCTCCCCCAGCAGGAGAACTCAGCTTTTGGTCAATATACCACGCACTCAGGAATGTAATGCTTCAATTGACTACATTTACAATCAACACTGATTGGACATCCACATAAAAGATGGTGAATATTCCTTTTAAGATTTTAGAACAATATTATTTATGATAAGAAGACCTTGGGCCACCTTAGTATAACGCAGTACATTTCAGCAGCACAAACTACAGCCTGCAAAATGATCTTAATGTTGGATCAACACCTCTATTAAACATTAAACACTATAGCCTTTATAAAGGTATGATTTATTGCAGGACTGTTGTTAGGCCACATTGGTTTAGCTAGGTGTACCTCATAAACTGGCTACTGAATGTATTTTGGGCGAAATAAGTTTTTAAAAAGTGACTTGTTACATTATAGTCATCATTCACACCACAAGTAGAACAATTATATATATATTATAATATTTCAAGAGTTTTATTTTGTCAAAATAAAGCCAACATATTTAGTTTCCATCATGATTTATGCTTTTGCGTTGCACTAAAAAGGTTCAACAAAACTTCGCTAATGATCCCTGCAGTAATAGTCAGAATCTCAGAGTCCAAACATAACAGATATATAGTACACTGCCATTGTGCCTGTATCGTGTGCATTGTCGAACAAAACCTTTAACTGCAACTAAATTAGATTGCTTTACTCTTTAATAGCCTTTTGAGATGACAAGAAGATGAAATTACCAGGCGCCTCAAAGGAGTGACACGTGATGCAAAAGGCAATCACCAGCCGTGTTCATGTAAACCCTGCGGTTAACTCGCGCTCCCCTGCATTTATATGGTACTGCTGGCTCGAGGTGGTACTGCTTTGTTTTCCATGCATACATACATACTAAATGAGGTGTGCTCACCCACTTCTGAAAACCTGAAATCCACCTCATAAAAATACAGAGTTTAAGATAAGAACAATAGAATCACTGGTGCAGGACGTCTAATATCTAAACATTTGCACTTGACGACAATAACGAGAGTGTGGAGAAGTGCAAGCTTTGCATTAGTGTGAATTATAAGCTTATCTGTATTTTTGGTGAGCGGGAATCGAGGCCATAAGATGAGCTAAAGGCCTTTCCTTCTCCCCTGGTGATGCATGCTCGTGCCCCGCTAATGGTGGCCAATTTGCTAGTGAGGCCTAATTGGGTTCCGAAAGCATACGCTCGACGGGAAATGTGAACACCAGCAGAGATGTGATAGCAGGGCGAGGGAGACTGCACCTGTGTGAGTATGTGTGTAGTTTGCATGGCTTGCTCACAGTGTGCGCGATATTACACATAGTAGATCATGGCCGTAATGCGGTGTGAATTTCTGCAGTGTGTATTCAACAGTATTAGTCTTTTGGAGGGTTTCGCTACTGCCTTTTAATGATATTAATGCGTGTGTGTGCGTGCGTGTACAGTCTCTAATAAGTTGTCTTTATGCAAATGAAACTGTGGGATACGAAGACAGGCTTCAAAGCCCGCCTTGAAACACTAGTGGAAGCATACGCAGGATGCACACCAAGCGAGCTGGTAAGGGATGAAAAATCTTCTTATTGACCAATAAATTCAGTGCAAGCACATGAAAGTGTTATGGAAGGTGGCCATCTTTTTACCCCAGTGCTGTAATGTGCAGCTGGAGAATGCTTAATTGCCTGAACCAAATGACTCATCCCCAGGCAGGTTTACGTTTCCAACATGAAATACTGTTCTCTTCTGCATGTCACATGAGCACGCGTCGCGCAGTAAAACATTTCAAGCATTGTGTTTCTTCTTCTTTGTGGAGTATTCTTTGCAAAAAAAAGCACAACGCGTCTATGTTTCTGATTTTGACACATCTAACTAAGCTAGTTATGCATTATGCTTGTTGTGTCCCTTACCAATAGCCGGCTTTGTTCCTACGAACAGTTGAGCACATGGAAATTGAATTGTGTGCCGCTGATGACCCCTAAGTTTCACATCTCAGTCAAAATAACCTTTCCACCGCTTTTACTACTTTTCCTGACTCAAAATAGAAAATTTGTCTCCAACTGTGTTGATACGGAGGGGTGTGCATTTCATTGTCTCATTTCTGAGTTGCGGAGCTACTTGATGTCTGCCATACTCAGTTCCTCTTGTCCTGCTCAATTACACACACCCGGAGAGGCTTGAGGTACCTCGCTCACTAAGAGCGCTCCACTGAAACCTCAATTTGTGAAAAATGAACTGTGTTCAAAGTAGTGATGTTACTTTCTGCTGCTTGACTGACATCTATGACGCAAGTTGTTGTTTTTCCCAGAAAGTTAAAAAGTATTGATGACTGCGTTTAAGTTTGCTAAGACTTGGCTCCCTTTTATATCAAATGTCTAGAATTGAAAAAATATGTCTGGCGAGTCTTCATCTCAGTATTCTCACACCACATTATTCTGCTGTCTAGCATGTCCACCATTACTAAAAATGTAGCCTTCAAGATTGATTAAGTGCTGGTCTTACAAAAAAGGAAAAGTGATACAGTTGCCAACACTTAGGGATTGGCCAGAATTCCATGGACTTGCCAGAGGCTTCACTGAATTATGAAAGTAAAATCTGGGAGATGTTAGATGTTTTTTTCTCTTTAAAAGCTTTGACATGTGAAAGCAAAATTCACTTTTGTGTCTTTATTTTGACAACATTGCTCTTATGAGAAGAATTGACTCGATGAATAGATGCGAAATGTGTCATTCGCACAAATTGAAAAATGTCAACTTAAAAATGATTTTAGCCGTCTGTGGGCACTAGTCATCAATAATAAACATCTTAAATGAAGATGAGTTTATATCATTTTAGATTTTTATCGAAGTCTATGAAGAAAAACCTAAAAAACAAACATTACGTTAGCACGTTAGATTACGTTAGATAATGTTAGCAGAGCCCTGATCAATCCGAACCCCATACAGAAATCAAGCATTTTAAAAGCTGTTTGCGTGTTCTCTTGCTGACAGACCTAACAAAGCCTGAATAAAGACTTTTTAAAAGTAGGCATCATGATGTAGTTATTTCGGCATCCTTTTGATCGGTTTATTGCAATTAAAACACATCAAAATCCGTTTATTTTCGGTTCATCAGTATGGTATTCGACAAATTAATATTTTGACAATGATGGCACCAGACGAAAATTCCTGGGAACATCAAAGTTGTTTGTGTGTGGCTAATTTCACTACAACTATTCATTCAAAATATAAAAGGCAAATGAAGGGCAGCATTTTTTATGAAAAACATGATTTGTGTTGCTGGTTCTCTGTTGTGGTTTTTGCGGTGCTGAACAAAGAGTTCATTCATGAACTGCACTTAACAAGTATCATGTAATTTTCTGCAATACTGTGTTATTACTACCACAGATGTGGGCCTAGTAATCTTTTTTTAGCTCCCTGTGGCTGTCACTCTTCATTCTGTTTGATCTCTGTGCTATTTGAGTGACACATATTGTGATATTGCTGCGTCTTTTAAACCCCCAAATCCCCTGCTATAACATCCCCTGGACCGCTGTCAGATAGAGTTTGCAACCTGAGTGAAAGATATGTTTGCAATAGTGTTAGATTTAAACCAAGTTAAAGAAGCTGCCACCTATGAACCAACAATGGCCAATGTGATTGGGAAAACATCAACCTGATCTTATTTTCACAAGATGTTTGAAATTGGGTATGGATACATCTGCTGTGCTCACATCAACCTGGTATAGGAACAGGTATACATCTAGACAAGTAAATGGAGTTACCGCTGCCTGTGTTGGATACACAATAAAACCTTTTCAGATATTATCTTCATCTTCTGGAAAACTCCCATTGCACCGCTGCACTGTTGTGTGTGCAAGCAAGCATGGACGATCTTAATGTGTGTCTCAAGGCCAGGGGACAATACTATGTTTGTGTTTCTCTCTTCCTCTCTCTGTGTTGTACAGTAATCTGTTATTTAAAAAGATTCAAACATAAAAGTATTAAGAAAATGCGTGCGCCTACACTCATAATAGTAAGCTAAAATGTATGGCGAGATCAGTACATACATGTGTGTTCATGCACACTGTGCGTATACCCGCTTGTGCATGATTGTGAGCATGTGCGCATCTATCGGCATAACACGGTGTGTGTCAGGCTGAGAAAGGCTCAGCTGTGGGTAGGTGTAATCAGGCCTCCTTCCCCTCAGCTGACAGCTCTTTTACTCTCTCTTGTCTGAAGTCAGTTTCTGCACTAGCAGCCAATATATTACAGTTGCCTGGCCACAGGGTCGTCTTTGGAGAGTTTCAGGCCATTTCCGAAATAACCACTAAAACTCTGTGCCTGCAAAATCAGAAAGTCACCTAACACGACATCTAGTTTGTTTCACTTCTGGTTGAGACAGTTTACTGCTCTTTGGCTGAATTGCTTTTGTAATTGTCTTTGTGTCCTCTGTGCTACAGTAACCTCAATACTTAATATTGAGATGAATCCTGTATCTGTTGAATCCACAATTTTTACACAAGCATTACACAATAAGACATTTGTGATTTTATGATAATATTGTATCTTCCAGGGGATGCAAGTCAGAAATATTCTGTTGTATAGTTGTAGATCCCTCCTTACCAAGCGGTCTGAAAAGTACAGCCAATGTAGAAGTTTCTTGAACTTGCATTCTTTCTAATAGCCAGCAGGGGGCGAGTCAAATGTTTGCAAAAATAAGTCTGATTGTATAGAAGTTTATGAGAAAATGCTTCCCACTTGATTTATTACCTCAGTAAACATTTTCCTGACGACTTTATGTTCTCAATTGCTAGTTTCAAGTCTTCTTCAAAACAGCATGATGTTCATTTACTAAATTATGGTCCCATTTAGAGTAAAATAGCAGCGAATGCTTCAGGGCGTGGCTACCTTGTGATTGACTGGTCACTACCACAGTGTTGTCTGTGTTTTCAGTTCATGAAAGTTACTTGTAACCTTTTTATCGCCTAAAACTGTTGTCAACAGCGGTCGTATTTAGCTCAACCCTTTTGAAAAAATGCCAAACTCGAGGCTTCAATGCCGTAGTCCACAAACCAATGGGTGACATCACAGCCATGACGTCCACTTCTTACATACAGTCTACGCTCCTCACCTTGCACAGCAGTCGGATTCTCGCAATATCACAAGATCATGCGATAATCCATCTTGTCAAGCTGCAAGTAATGTGTTTGTGTCCAAACCACCAGTGTCTGGACCAATCAGCATCCGGAGCTACTGGTAGCTACGGGCGTGGTTTAGGTGTAAGAGACAACATGGAGAGAAGACTGTTTGCGCAAAACAACAATGGTGGCTCCTAAAGAGGTTAGCGTAGATGCTACGATAGCATCAGTTATATTAGTCCTTGAGTGTATTTCTTCATTGAAAGAAGAGCAAAGAACGACTCTTCTCCCGACTGGCTTTGTTGTAAATGGTGATAGATATTCCTCCCATTACCTGCTTAATATTTTTGAAAGTGCCAGCACTTTTCCAAACAGTTTCTAATGACGGTCAGTTAGATGCCTCACGCCTGCTATATCAACCCCGGCAAGTGGATAGCATCATATAGAGTTGTAAAGTTGGAGATCTGAGTCCAACATTTATCAAGTGCAACTAAAAAGGATATCTGGTTAGCACAGAGGAGGGACATTAATTTCCTACAGACCAACAAGAATTTATTCATTGTAAGAATATAAATAGTTCAAATCAATTTATTTTCTCCAGGAATAAGCTATATGAGCATACAATATGCCTCCAGCAGATAGCTCTGATCACAGGAACAAAGTTTCAGTTCCAGACAGACAGATGTCTGAAAACTGGATCAGTATGTTCCCTCTTGTTCTAAATAAAATCAAATAAACGGATAATTTAATTTGGTGCCAGTTGCATGAAAGCTGGTGGTTGTCAATTGAATACATACTAGCTTGCTTGCAACTCATCCAAAGAAAGAAGCTGAGTAGAAGTTTGATATTAATTCAACATTACATATTATTGAAGATAAAGATATGTAAATAAATATTAAAAAAATTGGTAATAATTAGATGTCAGAGTTTGGTGTTTGAAGTGATTGTTTTCATGACATGTCCAAGAGAGACGTCATACAATGTACATCCTCCTGTTTCCCTCCATCTTTGTTTGATGAGAAATCAAACCATCTTAGCTTGTTAGCGCTCAGTTCCCTGTTAGCATAAGTCAGTTCTGCTTGCAGAAGCCTAATTGTTAAATGGGTGAAATACTAATACACATACTACAAATGCAAAACATTGCATGTTTATACAATGCAACACATGGATATCATACTTTCTTTCTTTTTTTTTTTTAAATATAGCAAAATTATACTTATCCAGAGCTAACATTTGTTCACCTTTCCGTCTATAAATTCCTAGTTGCGGGGTTCCACTTGGGCAAAGGGCTACATACAAAACCAAATTGACAACACTGCAAAGGACTTAGTAGTGGTTTTGAAAAGCCCATTTGTGTAGCTTTAGTATAGTATCGTGTATACTCAATGACAAAGTTATTTTGAATATTAGTTGCATTATGGCGTTTGCCTATGTTATTACATAATTAACCGCCATGCAAGCCACAAATTAAAGCTTGGTAAGCACAGATGTAAGGAGTAACATAGCCTCAAACCCTGGTTTGCCCCTCACATCCAGCAACTTAATTAGCTTTGAAGTTATTATACACTATTTGGCAACATCCCATAAAAAAAAAATAAAAATTCTGCATCAGCTTTTTCCAACATTTCGTTGAAATTATACACACCTAATGATTATATAAAATAGAATATTCTAACTATTCAAAAGGGTACGTTTTGGGCACACTATAAAAGCCTAAAAGGTGCCTAAACAGCATAAATTAATCATAACACCTCTGAGACTATCACTGAGTCAGTAGCCTGTTGAGCTTATGGCTGTGCATCCCGCCAAATAAATACATAAATAAGAAAATAGCAGAATAAAGCATAGTGTTATTTGTTAACGCCCCATGAGCCCTCAGATCCTCTTCAAAGCCCTTCAAGCTGTTCCCAAATGCCACCTTGTTACAGAGGATGATGGCTTTCACCGGATGGGGCTCTAAACTGAGGAACTTCTTGGCTGAGGATATAAGACACAGATTGTTCACTCCAGAAAACTAAAGGCAAAGGTAGCTGTCTAAAAAACTGGTTCCTACTCCGCAAAACATCCAATCAATGTAAGCATATAAACAAAATGCACTTCTGTGACCCCTGATTGACTCTATTTAAAGGTTGAAAACTTCTAACAATTACTGCTTCAGTGTTTTGGCAACTATATTATTTATGTGTCTGACTATAGCAGTGTCTGCACAAAACCTAAAACTGTTTTTGCAATCAGTCAAACTCTGTTTTTTTATTTCATTCATATTTATTTATTCATATGAGCTGGGTGATTTAAAGACTTTTGTGAGATGAAATGGGTAAAGGTCTGACATTATGACACTTAATGTCTTTGTTGACTTCATTCATTGTGTTCATGAGACTCGGGAGGAGGTTTTCTTGGATCAATGATAAACGACGCTACCTCATCGGACTCATTTTCGGATTCACACTAATGTACAGCCTCACGCATTTAAAAGCCTTCTTGCATAGGCTACTTATCACAATAGCATGAATCCTTGCTATTGTAACAGCAGAGTCTCGCCATGTCTTAACCCAAGCTGGGAAAACAAACCACTGCTCCTTTGTTATTCTGTCGGTCATCTTCTTTTTAAAATTTTTTTTTTATGTTTTGGCTTTAAAACAGAAAAACATGACACAGATGAACGTTTTTTGCTTTTCCTGTTTTTTTCGTTCTGGCTTTAAAAACGAAAGCTTCGATTCGAAGCGGAAAACCAAAGAACAAAACTATACACATATTAGTAAAAATAGATGTATGACTATTTAATTGCTTTGTTTGAATTCCCACAATTTAAGAGCAAATGTTTATTTGTACAGCATTGATAGAACTATAAATATATTTTGAGCTAAAATAAGTGAGAATTTTGGAGAAGATTCTCCATGTAAAGTGGATTAACCTAAAAGTTTCAGGAAGCAAAGTGATAACAAGAAATGGTAAAGCAAGGCAGAAGATCAGTGTAGGAAAGAGGGAGTGGGGTCTCCTTTTGGGGACGGCAGACTACAGGAAGCATGGAGGATGATGATCACGGTCAAAGACGAGCAGAGCATGATGGATGGGGGGATGTGGCAGGACTCTGCGGTGAGAGCCACTCTCTTTGATGGAGCATGGAAAGGAAAAGGCAGAAAATAGGAAAGGTTGTCTCCTACAACCTACAATACTGGCCCAGTCTTCTTGTGGATACTGGAAGGACAAACACCATTTGAAGTTAACTGTAGCCTGTGGACAGAGCTTAATGGTGTATTTGATTTGAAAAGGGAAAGATATTGATCGACTATCTTCTTGCGTGATATTTCATTCTAAGTACATTTTAGGCACAAGATGTATGATTACTGGTGAATTCCTCTGAAACCTCTTAAGTAATTAGATAACCAGTTTGAATAGAGGCATGAAACACCAAACCACTGCTATGACAGCTGCAGGGCGAGGATTTTCACATAAACACTTTCAACGAAGAAGGGAATGAACAATCGGGAGTCAAACACGAGGGTCTCTCTTTTCAAGAAATATGTCAAGAAAATGTTGAAGTGGAATTCAGAGATGCAGAGCGTTCTTCTCCTCCTTCTGCTCTGCCTTTTCTTTTTCTTTTTTTATATCTGCTATTCCCTCTTCCCAACACCTGAAAAAAAAAGAACAATCTAGATTGTGAGAAAACATTAAAGCTCCAACCCTGAGGACAAACCCCTGCTGGGTACACCTGTCAATCAAAAACTCTCCCAGCGCAACTCGCTGAAGGATGAGTTTCTGTTTGCGGATGACATCAGCGATAAAAAACGTCGCCCATTTATCTCAAGGCTGTGCTTAAAATTACCAACATGTCAGTGTTATTTGGGATATGGTTTGCGCTGATCCTTGTCAAGATGAGACGCAGTGAGAAAGGCAAAGAGACAAATTAGATCTGTTAAATGTGATTTCAGATGAACCCCACTCTCAGAGCCTTTCTTTAACTATACGGAGACTGTGACTGCTACTGCAGCGGTCATTGTGTTACACACTATCCTCTGCAAGATTCCAAGAGTAGAAAGCTTCTTCCTAATTTCCATTAACATTTTGTCATATTGTAAATCGCGCTAAGTAGAAAATGATCCAGGCTTTATATTCAAACTTAAAACTGCTGTAAATATTTTTGAATATAAAAATGGATCACACGACTACTTTTATGTGAAAGGAAATAATCATCTATCCGCAGGTCCCCTGAGCTCTAAGGAGCTTTGTAGCTGGTTTCTGGACTGAAACTTTACTGTTTAGGTTAACTCTCACCGCTCTAGTAGTTTTTGAGCAGCAGCAGACAGCTGTTTTCAGCAAAAAAAAGCTGTAAAAACTGAGTGGATGATACCTGCCCAAAATGACAGGCAGTTAGCAACAACACAGACTTCCGCCTCCTGTCTGAACCCCGCGCTGCGGATCTACGTGAGGCAGTGAAAAATGGGCACAACGATAAAAAGAACGGCTCTCAAATATGACTTGGTTCCCTTCTTTCGCAAAAAAGAAGCTGTTCGGAAGAATCGGCTCGTTCACCAATGTCGCTACTTAAGCACAAGATATTTTTGCTCCATATTTGCCGGACCTGTAACTAAGAAACAGTTGGCTGAAAAATTACGCTTATAAACCTAAAAGGTGATAACAACAACAAGCTTTTTTCGCTGCCCATAATTGACCCAGATAAATCAGTTAGAGATAGATTTACGTGAAGTTTTAACCTACCACTTAGCTCACCATTTGTAAAATGGATGGCAAAATGAAGGAAAAGCCCAGATTTTCACATGATATTATTTATTGAACCTTTTAAAGCAACTTTCAAAATGGTATCAAGTTAATCTCCTCACAGAAACCTTGAAAATGACACTTTGTTAATAATGCCACCAGACCTGAGTTTGTTGTTCTGACTACCCTGCTTCCCTTTGTAACATTCTGCAGGTGGAGCCATGGAGCCCTGACCACTGATGCCACGACCACCCTCCCAGACATTGCTGCTTTCTTGGTAGATTCTATCTTTACCAGCCTACTTGAATCCATTCCTGCCCGTCATTCCCCTTGGTGATGCGATAGCTTCCAGCCTTGGCAACTAGGTATATAAATGTGTTCTAAATCAGTCAATTAGGTCAGGTCTTCCTCTTATGGCAGGCATGCAGCTCCTCACCTACAAGGCCTTACATGGCTGTGATCCAGCCTGTCCCATCTGTCTAAGCTCTTTAGCGCATACTTGCCTGACTTGCTGTTCGCCTCTTGTCTTGGCCTCTCATTGCTTCAGATTTTGCACACTGTGGGAGTTAGACTTCTTCAATGGTGTCCATCACTGACAAATGTTCAGTTGTCTATTTCTTTTTTTTTTTTGAAGATAATGGAAATATGTTGTAGCATGTGGTGCAACTAAAATTAGTTAAAACTGGTAAAAAAAAACAATAATCCTTTTGTTTTTTTCTTCAAATGGATTTTTTTGAAAAGCAAACACCATATATTCACTCTGTGGGGCTAGACTATGAGGTGAGTCAATGTAGTAGAAGAAGAGGGCCAAGGTGGCCTTGATCCGCACACTGCTGTATAAAACAGCTGGGTGTTAATTGAAGGGAGACCCTCTGAGGTACTGGACCCAGCTGCTGCTGGGTTCAGGCTTCTGCAAAATCCCAGGGTCCCAGGCCTGCTGTTCTCTTCTGTAAGCCGCAGCACAGCAGTCAGAGGGGGTCAAGAGTTCCTTGAGCAGTACAATCCAGTATTTCCCCTTAAGCATCCAAAGGACCACTAAACCTGAGTGGTATTACATTGATAAAATAAATAAATACAGAAAAATATAATCAGGGATAAGAAAAGATGACCTTTATGGTTTTGGGTTGGTCTTGTTTTTTTTTTTTTACCTATGGTCAGGTGAAATGGAAACTACATTTTTGCTGTGCAGAGGGTGCTACCCTTTCTCCTAAAAAGTAATTTATATACACCTAAATCCTGTTGTTTTGCCAAATATATTTAGGAGAAAACATCATTGTTGCCTGGATTAAGCCTTAATAATTAATTCCTTTAACATCAAGTGCAATTTTGTAATTTTGAGAGCTGGGATTTTTGATTTGGACTACAACTCAACATAATGTGTGAACAAATGTTTCATCTGTGATCCTCAATATCACTGCTGTAGTGCTGACTGTTGCCAGCTAATGTAGTTAGCTGTAGCTAATTGAAGCGAACGAAAAACTTCACAATGAAATGCTGTTTTCAGTTAATGTGTCTCACGATGCCAGCATTTGCTATTAATGCTCAGCAAAGATGGCATCGTTGAGAAAAAAACAAACCGGTAAGGCTTTCTCTAGAACTTCTAGCTAATACATCACATTTTCAGGTAGCTAGCAGCTAGCTTGTCAGTTGTCAGTGTGGATGACTGACAGCTGGTGGAAGGGAACAGGCAGTGTCCAACATCTCTCCCTACTTACTATACGGTACAGTGCACTATATTTAATGTCTGCCATTATTTTTGAGTGTCTGAATTTTGAGTGGGAAATGTATGCTCTACTTACCGTAATTTCCGGACTATAAGCCGCTACTTTTTTCCCACACTTTGAACCTCGCGGTTTATACAATGACGCGGCTAATTTATGGATTTTTCCCGCTTTCGCAAGCTTCATGTCGCCAAAAAACTGAGCACCGTCACATAATGATACGTAAATCGAGCGCGCTCAAACTTCCCATTCATTACGGTAATTAACTTTTTTACGAAATTTCTCGGTGTTTCATTCAGTGTACCGAATGAACCTCTAAAAACATTATGCCAACCTTCAATTGCATTATTAGTTCTTGGAATGTCTTCAGCAGCGGACATTATGAACAGCGGACATTATGAACAGCGGACATTTTAAACAGCGGACATTATGAATGGTCACGATTCTGATTACGGTCATGTTGTCACCCTCATCATGGCAAAGACACGGAGAAAGGCATATGATGCAGCTTTCAAGTTGAAGGCGTTTAAAGGCCTATTTATTTTGTTCCAAGCCGTGTTTTGTTAAAGCCTGTGTAAAGTTCATTTGTTTCAATGTACCGGTAGGCACCTGCGGCTTATAGACATGTGCGGCTTATTTATGTAGAAAATACATATTTTTAAAAAATTCAGTGGGTGCGGCTTACATTCAGATGCGCTGAATAGTCCAGAAATTATGGTATACAGCGTTCCAGACAACGGCAAACTCGGAAATTTTCGACCTCCCTCTGGAAAAAAAACTTCAATGGAATGCCACTCAAAGTCAGAGTTCCTACTCGTAAACTCAGGGTAAATCCATCTACCCCGACTTCATGGAGAAGAAGCTGACTGATGTCACAAAACTAAAAAATGTGCAGGCTGCACTGTGGAGAGTTCAATTATGTGTACACTTGCCAAAGAAACATTAGTTTGTCACAGTCAGCCATGGCTTTGGTTTATGTTTGGCATCGTGCACCTGGAACGCTTGGAGGTCAGAAGTTGGAAATTTCATTTGGGAAAAATTCCGACCTCCAAGTTATCTGGAACGCAGCTTTAGTGCCTCAAATACGGTGCACACAGTGTTTCACTCATGATCCCACAATGCACGTCGTCACATTTATGGGGCTTTGGGATGTGAAAATTACGATTGTGTGACTCTTGTGATGATACACTGATGATTCATAAGTGAGCAATATTTAATTTTACTGCTTACTAAAGAGTGAAGTAGTGTGGGTATTACATAGGGAGTACTGAATCAATGTCAATGAGGGAGTTATTTCCGACACAGTCCCAGTCAAACTCTAATGAGTTTGTAAAAGACCTTTCTCACAGCAGACATTTTGACATGTTATAGAGGAAAAAGCAAAGGTGTAGCTAATAAAAATGACGGTTAACTGTGAGGACTCTGGTCTTGTGCATGCTGGCTCACTGTGACACTTCATGAAACTCATCACTGTTGAAATTAGTTTCACTTGCACGTTCCGTATATCAGAGGTCCTCAACCTTTTGTAACTTAAGGCTCACTTTGATTCTTGAGGAACACATTCCCAAATAAAAGAGAAACACGACGTGAAGAAAAAAAAAGGAGAAATATAGGACAATCCAAAATATCTGAGGTAAATCCATAATTTTTATTTCAAACCGTGTTTAATATTAGAGCACAAATACAGGCCAGAGATTAGAAGAAATAATCTCAATTTAAATTCCAATGGCAATATTGATTAAAACGCAATGAGACATTCCATAAATTGTTCAGCCCTAGTCTGGACATGTTCGCTGGAAATGAATGACAGTGAAGGCATGGTTTACCCTGATACCCTAACCAATCTCACCCCTCATGCCTAAACCTAACCAATCCAACCAACGAAGGCA
>CALSBV010011748.1:3929027-3942974 GCA_943590825.1 Bovichtus diacanthus
CAATAAATACTAGCCAAAGAGACAGAATAGGGCAGGTCATGCCTTCGCCATAGTGTGAAAAAAGTATTGCCGTCATTCTGCATTTATTAGCCGTGCGCAGAGAGAGTGTGTATTTTTGAAACAATGGGTGTTTTCGGGGTAACGGGCTGTCAGAGAAACAGGCTTACGATCCAGTGAGACAAGTTTGTGACACTGTTGCTGTTTCGGAAATAATGGGCAGTCCACAGGGTTTACTTCCTGTGTCCTGCACATTTTCAGGTTTAGGCCAGTAAAACACTGAAAGTTAAAGTTAGAAGACTTGACTCCAAATATTTCCCCAACCTTAACCAAGTGCTGTGAGTGAGTAAATGTAGAAACCATTAATCATGCTTTGGTCTTGCTGGACATTGTAGGGAAAACAGATCAAATACACTGGCAGTGCATGGTTTACAGATGTCTTCATTATTAACATAATGCAACTTTGCCTCTACGTTTCATAAACCTCAAATAAACAGAAATAAAGTTGACTCACCACAACAATGAAACCTCAACTTTCAATATGTAGTGTAGAACTGATAAACGGAAGCTGCTTTGGCTGATATAAATGATCTAATAGCAATAGATCAGTGATGTAGAATATGTTCAAACTAACCATCGCAGCTGCTTTCTCCCTGACACGGGATTCTTCAGTGTGTTTTTCAGAACAGGATGATAAATGGAGAGGCTTCATACAGTTCAGCGGTTATAATACAGGTAGAGGCATCACTCCTCATCATTTCTTCATTTGTCACATTTATGGATTTCTGTCTGGGGCTAAATTACTCACTGGAGCCACAGAAAAAAAATCAAGCCTCAGGGTTTATTTACAGATACTCCCAATAGACATTTCTCATATACATTCCTCCTGTCTTGTTTGCAGTCGGTGCCCTCTGCCCATCAGCTCTCCATTAGGATCCAACACTTCTCGAGAAGCAATTGGAAATATAAAGGCTTTGTGTACATGAGAACCACAGTCCCAGGCTTATAAATCCTTTTCATGTTTAGACACACATACCTAAATGAATGTGCTGTCAAGTACGGTGTGCCAAGAGCATTTCAGTGAGTAAGTCGCTTTCATCACATAGCTTCAAAGCGTCTGCCTATATGAATGCATTATACTCATGTAAGAACAGATTGGTGGAAAGTCAACATTAAGTGGTCCAAGGCTCCAGCACCGTTTCAATGCTACTTAGTATAGAGTGTTAATTCTGTCACTATATCCTACTTAGCATATAGTGTTAATGACCTGAGGGTGAATACCACAGGTGTGACAAGGAGCGTATAGCAGTATGCAGTCTCAGCAGTCTTCCAGAGCAGGTTGAAAAGCTGTTAATTGACAAGTAGTCTGACTCATAGGATGTAGGCTGTGTGTATAAGCCTGCAATTGGCCGCCCAAGTCAATTGTGATTGATTTAAAGAAATACAAACAATCGAGGTTTTTTTTTTTTTCCCTTACCAAAGGATTTATGATGGGTTCAGCCAGACTTTTGTCCAGCACTGGCGCAGCGTGTTTAAATAGGGGATAGACTCCTTTCCCATTGCCAGTAGACCAGTATGCCTTTCTGTTTTGGTAAAGCAGGGTTAGTAAAAAGTGAAAGATGGTTGTAAACTTTCCCACTAAAGACAAAAGCCTGATGTTAGTGGGTGTACGTGGGTTTTTTGTATCGAGGGGAAAAGGATTGATTGACAAGCAACTCCAAAAATGTTTGACTGTCATGACAACTTGGAAGATGGACAATAGTTATTTATGTCAGTGTGATCTCCTTTTTTTATGCAATGGGACCATTTAAACCAATCCTAAACAAGGGGAACATTGCGAGTTGTTATAGTGAGAAGTCATTTTAACCTTAACCATAGTGTTGTCATATCATAAAACAGATTTTTTACAGTGATTTGTTAAAGTTTTGGAAGGCACTGACAAATGAGATCAGAAAATGTTTCTGTGTGGTGGTGGAGGGCATGGACAAACAACATATTCTGTTTCATTTGGAGGAGCTGTTGGATTGAACACACAGTCCGTGAATATTTGAACTTAACTATTAGTTGAGTGGTTTCCAACCCCAAGATGAATCTGAGGGTTCGTGATAAACAATATAGGAGAGAAGAAGAAAAAAACATTTACGCTAGACAGAATAAAAAAAAAAAAAACGTTTTCTGACTTTTCTGAACTGTATTTGCAAACATTTATCATCTTTGACAACAATAATGAGTTAATGTTTTTTTTAAATTATTTTTACCACCATCACTGAACTGTTTTGGCAGTTTTGGCACTGATTTGAAAATAAAGAAATTAAAGAAATTATTGAGGTTCAGAACATGGATATATTTTCATATCCAAAATAACAAAAGGAATTTCATTTAAAACCAGATGCATAGCTGTACGTATACAATACATATTCCATGTATACTACATTCTACGCAATTATACCATGTCATACAAGCAGACCATTCAAAACTCCTACTGTAGCACTTTTGATCCCCAGTAACGATTATATAAAATTCCACCACATTGATTCAACTGGTTTAGTAATGCCCTATGAATTTTGCAAGAAGCAGTCATTTTTTCACAAGTTTAAAAAGCGTCTCCCTGTATGATCTCCCACTTAATTGGCTCTTCCCACTGAATACCTAATGAGTTAGTTTGTTTGAGGTTTGTGAGCGATGCTATTGTGATGCAAATCAACATTGCAACCAGTGCTTAAAATCAAAGAAAAATCTGGAATACTGCAGATTTTTAAAGTCTGTTGTGTTGTGATTTGTTTTTCAAATAATCTCACCACACTTGCCCACTTCAAACACTGTAATGATATCAAAACATGGGGAGCTTTGATATGCAAATGTTGTGTAAGGGGATATAAAACATTCTGTTTTCCTTCTGCTCACCACGTCGGGCTGCGACAAAGATGGTGCTTAGTCTCGTTTCTAACACAAAATGCTCCATTAAATTCTATTTAAAGATGGCTCTGGTGAACCCTTTTGACAGCACCTCCTACACTAGAACCCACAAAAGCTTTTAAGTATGATTCTGCATTGTAATCTTGTGCACGTATCATTGTTTCGCCTCTTCTTCTGTTGCCAGTTGCACAATTCTTCCACAACTAACCCATGACTGTTTTCTAATCAATAAGCCCTTTTAAAACAACATATATGAGCCGTTTCTGATCTGACATCCGTATCAGCCGAATGACATATTTTGTCTGTGCTAAAAAAAACAAAAAAAAAAACCCTGTTGCCAACCATTACAAAAATAGGACCTTTTTTTCTGGTCTGCAACCTGTTTAACGTTTGCGTAGGTTAAGGGAGAACTAACAAACAACGAGCTCTGCAAGGTTGTGCTTTGAGCTAAATGCTAACATCAGTATGCTAACATGCTCACTATGACAACACCAATATGTGGATATTGAGGAGGTTTAATGCTTATCATGTTCACCACCTTTGTTTAGCATGTTAGCATGCAAATATCTGTTCATTATCATGACACCCCAACCTCAGGCTGTTGGGAATGTCATTAGCTTTACTGGTATTTAGTCATAAACCAAAGTATTGGA
The DNA here is from genome assembly GCA_943590825.1 of Bovichtus diacanthus. Classification (NCBI taxonomy): domain Eukaryota; kingdom Metazoa; phylum Chordata; class Actinopteri; order Perciformes; family Bovichtidae; genus Bovichtus; species Bovichtus diacanthus. The sequence goes on from CALSBV010011748.1 coordinate 3,932,594, forward strand.
GGATTAAGTGGAAACTAGTGATTGTGATTCATCCTGAGGGGGACATGAATGTCTGAGCAAAATGTAATAATAACTAATAATTGCTGAGACCTAACCAAATTGGTGTCCCAGCTGACTTACATCTAATTAACTAGAGCTATGCTGCCTGCATGGTTAACCTAGGTAGTTAGTGTTGGGAGCAGAAAATGTTTTGGGAAAAAAATATATATATTTGTGGTCATGCTTAAAATAATAATTACTCAGTTAAAGATATAGTTTGACATTTTGAAAGATATGCTTATACCCCTTCTTAGATAAGAAGATCGATGCAACTCTTATGTCCGTCTGTTTTATACGAATATGCATGCAGTTAGCATAGCTTAGCATAAAGACTGGAAGCAGGGGTGAACAACTTGCCTCTCTCTGTTATAAGTAATTAGCACAATATATTGTGTTCTTTTAATATGTACAAAAACTGAAATGTGAACACAAGATACAATGTTGTTCATTCGTGAACTTCTGATCTTTGTTATTCCTATGTGTAAAAATTCTTATTGTCTGGAAATTTGATTAAACACTAGAATATCTACGATGAGAGCACTACGAGGACACTTTTCTCAGTCGATAAAGCAGCGTTGTGATGAACTTCAGATGTTTCATTATACCTGATAAACAGACTGGGCCTCCATTTAAGCTACTGTAAACAATGCTTCACCCCATCCCCAATAATACTGTATCTGAGGCTTCCTGTCAATAACTGCGCGGGGGAACGTTACTTTCCAGAAGGTAGGTAAGGATGACAAAGATACACATGAACCCCTTAGTCTTAAAATAAATACTTATAATCACTGGTACACTGTAGTTACTGAGAAACAGCAGTGGCTGATCAATCATACTTATTGCTCTAAATACAACTGGCTTTTAAAACATAATTTGAACATCTTGGTCATTTCTTCCCTACTTTCTTCCAAACATTCATGGGGACCTAACAATGCTGTTAAAGCATAAACATGAGGAGGATGGAGGATGAAGCTTTGGCCAGACGGATAAATGAACAGCCAAGCAATCGGGTTTGGCGGTTTTCCAAAGAATGGTTGTCTAAGGGGCAACTGGATGAGATGAGCGGAGACGTAAACACACATATGCCTCCCTCAACAGAGAGAGTGATAGCACAGCATGCCACTTCCTCTTTGATAATGGCTTTGTCTCTTGCATTTTGCTTCTTTTTTTTTTTTTTTTTAAAAAGACACAGAAGCCCTGAGCTCATGCATCTCAAAAAGGGAGAGCAATAGTGGAGCATAAGACATTAGTCTTGGGAGTGTGTGTGTGTGTGTGTGTGTGTGTGTGTGTGTGTGTGCGCGTGCGTGCACGTGTGTAAGTAGGGTTTTTGTGAAGCTATATTTTGTATAATTTGTGCCAAGCTGTTTATATGTGCAGTGACGTGCATCTGGTGGGTAAGCAGAATAAAGGACTTACTGGGGATTGGTGGGACAGGGGTGTTGGGGGGTAAATGATGTGTTTGGGAAAGGACTAATGTTGGAGTTCTGTGGAGGGTTTGAGCTGGAAAGTGCTGGCAGAGTGTCATAACTGGCACAGCAAGAAACAGAGCAGTTCCCCGAAAGCTGTGAGATCCACACAGCCGGGAAGACTATTATCTGGCTGGGGATGAGACTTGTTTACTTCTGGCTATCACTTACATCACTGCTAGCGGGCAACATCTCAGGATAGAGTCACAATGTAAGGAAAGCAGTGACTCAAACAACGGGGCATGTAATGGTTTAGCATACTGTAAGCAAGGACATTTGTGCTAGAACGGCAAAGCATAATCTCCTATATCATATTCAAACATGGTCGACATTGTTGCATTTAGCATTTTAACATCCATTAATCACTACCATGTTTTTGTACAAACCATGGGCAAATAATACCAAGGGGATTGGCAGCCTTGACGTGCTACAAAACATGTTGCCTGGCAGAATTTCGCAAGAATGCGGTTAAGTTGATCTTGGCTTCTGTTCTTCAAAGTAAACAAGACAGAAGCTTTCATTATTTCTCGCTAAGGGCAAATTATAAATTGCCAGGAAATATCCTTAACACCTTCATCTTCTTCAACAACACATTTTTTTGTTCCCACCCTTTCCACCAGTGAGAGGTGAAAGGTGCTTGAACTAAAGACGAGATCATTTCACAGTTCTTTCAATGAGCTATTTAAAATACCTGAGAGATGGGGAGTCCTGGTGGCGAAAAAGAGTTTAACACACGTAATCCCAACCCATGTAATCGCAACGTCAGGCTGGAAGCCCTCTTCTCTCTCCGACCCCATGGATGTATAAAGAGAACTGGATACAGCGTTGGAGGCGAGCTCGGGTTCATTCCTTTTATAGTTGCTCAGTGGAGCAATAAGCCGAAATGGCTCGACTACCGAGTGATAATGTTACTCTAATATTCTATGGGCCCATGCGCACTAGCATCTCTATGAAACCTCACCTCCCAGCCGCCGGTCTCATTCACATGAACGGAGGATGGAAAATGGGTCTGAATTTGGGTGTAAGTGCATTTTACAACTTTTAGGACCGAATGATTCAAGTTAGGGGTGTCATTTCTGGGACGTCTCTTTCCCAACGAAAGTCAATGGGGAAAAGTCTTTTTGGGGGTCCAATGGCATCACAGACAGACCCAGAAGATGTATTTTTCAGTTTGGCCACGACAAAAAAATTGGCTTCAAAGCCCAGCCCTCTTTCTAGGAGCTTGCTCCAACCCTGTCTCTTAGAAATGGTGTTCATGTATTATAAATGTGTTTTCCCAATTATCTTTTCAAACAAAACTAATAATTGCTGCCTGCCAGACATTTGTTTTCTAGTGTAGAAAGCATGAAATTCAGATATGGAAGCTGTAGGGTGGCGGTCAGGACGCTGAAGACAGGGGTTCATGTCCTGAGTCCTGTACTGTTTGTGATTAAATGCACATTTTTCTGCCGCTAGGAGTATCTCATTCGAAACACTAACAACAGACAAAGTTTGGTGCGTCGTGAAGTAGCGTGGGATCATGGGAGTTGTTGTCTTCACCACCGCTGCAGTCAGCTTCTCCCAGTTAGGATTCTTTCATTGTTCATCGTTCAGGAGGTTTTATACCCGGAGCTAATTTATGAGCCAAGAGCATTACACGGCATTACATTTGTCAGTGTTTACAATAGTGTTTACAATAAAAAAAATTTTTTCTATTAATAAAAAAATGCAGGAATGCTTCCAAACATAGACACATTGCATGTCCGCATTATCTGTAAATATAATGACACTCATCTCCTCAAGTTGGAGACAATCCATGAAAAACTAAGTTGCTAATTCAAATCTTCTCTGAACTGTGCTCTTAAAGCGTCTATGGAACTCAGGTTGTTTACATGATGTGGAGAACATTGAGTCCTGATATGTGCTGATTGTTCTCTCCTACGAAGGGTTTAGGCCTGTGCCATCATCAGCCTAATGTATATTCAGCGGAGCAATCAGCTGGCACTTCTGGTTTTTATTAGCTTTGGTTTCCTGCTCCTTTTTTCTTTTCTTTTTTGAGAAACTCAACTCCGTATTGTAATCCTCAATTGTAAAGATGGATATTCATTCATTCATTTTATTTCTGTATCAAGACAAACATTTGGCCCATCCCACTCGGGATTACTAGAAAGGACTATTTTATATACATCGTCCAGTATTGCATATACAAAGCATGTGGAAAAGGAACAAAAGAAGAAAAGAAGCACAAACAAAAAAATACAAAAAACTAAAATCAGTATCGCAAATGAGCTGTTCACATATTAAAATGATTAAATATCTACAGATTATCTTTGTAAAGAGCTTGTTTTCTCTTCTCCCTGGCTGAAACAGCCGTCTTAGTCTTTGTGCATCATCCATACTTACAAAGTCGATATCTATTTTAGCATCACACTGTTCACAATAAAAAGACAAAGGGGAACTCCTTTTCTATACTGTTTGGACGAGGCATCGGACACATCCACGATTCTTCTTCTACATTAACGTACCTTCCAGTTTCAACAGTCAAAGGTAAAACACCAGATCTCAACTGAGCACATATAGATGTTTGCTTTATAGACAAATTATATATGACATGATTCTCCACACCATATTCAGTTCTTATCACTGTAACAATCTGCTATTTTGGTTTAGTCCAGCCCTTTGATATAATACTACAATGGCAATGATACAAGTTGTAATGGTCTGGCACAGGCCAGGATGAGCAGTTTTCTATTACCATGTCTCCTCAGGCTGCTAAGTATATATAAGTAGATCTTGAGCTGACTGCAAAACTAAAGCAAACCTCATGGAGAGGATTTTCACAAAGCATTTCTACATGACTCAGAAAACAAAGTGAGTGAAATCATTAAACAGAGATCAGCATAGAGTGTCAGAATGTGGGGGATGCTGTTCCTGTGCGCTTCCCACAGCCACAACGACAGTGGCGGCTCAAGCTTGACTTTGACACATTCTCCACGGGGTTACTTATGTATTACTTTCTTTTGAGTCATACTCAGACACTACGGTATGTGGGAGTGAGATGCATCTGCTATTGAACACGTAGAAAACATCTATGTCTCAGCCAAACCCTGTTGGGAAGAAATATCATTGGGATGTCAAAAAAGTTATAAATTCATCAAGTTACAACATGGCAAAACACATGATCTTGATTATGAGACAATGGGCCCCGGGGCACGGACATGCTAGTTGCTTTGTGTGTCTTTGAAGTCTTTTAAATTGTTTTTGTGGTCATTTTCTGTCTCTTTATGGTTGTTTTGGCCCTTTTTCTAGTTAGTGTGTGTGTGTTTGCAGTTGCTTTGCATCTTCCTGTGGTCGTTTTAGGTTTCTTTGTGGTCATTTTGAGTCTCTGTAGTTGTTTTGTGTCTTTTTGTAGTGATTTTGTATCTGCGTTTTGGTCATTGTATGTTTCTTTGTAGTCATTTTGTGTATCTTTGTGGTCATTGTGTGTATCTTTGTGGTCATTTAGTGTCTCTTTGTGATTGTTTTGCCTTTTTCTGGATATTATTGTGTGCGTCTTTGCAGTTGTTTTTCTTCTTTTTGTAGTCGTTTGAATTTTCTTTGTGATCATTTTGAGTCTCTTCCTGTCTGGTTTATGTCTCTTTGTGTGACATTTTGCAGGTGAAGGCCTGGCGGGCCTTTGGGCCTGTGCCCGGTAAGCCTGTTCAGTATTTCATCCATGTTTTTTGTGTTCCAAAAGACCTGCATTTGAGAGATATTTAATCATTCTGTTTGCCTTTGATACATAAGCAAGAAACAATTCAGGAGTAAGTGATTTTTAAGACACAAAAAGCACAAAATCATATTATTTATAGGTTGAAAGTGAAATATGACAATACTGAAACGCAAACTTCCATGACTAATGAAAGAAAAAAAAAAGACATATAGCTCAATTTGTTCCTTGGCTTCCCTTCAAGATTTTTAGGCGGATTATCCAAAAAGCTCACAAGAACAGGCCCTTCCCCACCAACCAAATAGCTGCCAAATAGAAAAAAAATCTTCTTGAGTAATCCCCTGTGAAAAAAAAAAAAAAAGGCTAATCTACTTCCCAAAACCTGCTAATTGTCCATTTGGTTACAGATCTGGGTAAACACAAAAGAGCAGCGCTCTCTCACTGAGCACAATTTACACCCACCCAAAGATGTCTTGAGAGAGATCAATGCAAAATGCCTGCAACAGCTCAACACTCATTATTTCTGAAAACACATTCTAAATAAAACTGAAAGAAGCACCCGGTTTGAGTAAGATAAAATGCTCAAGGTTTGATATGTCTAAAGCAACTCCCACATCTGTATATGTTGTATACAGGGAAATTATTTGAAGAATCTCTTTAAAGAGTCTCTGAACAACGAGCTTTGAGGTGCGAGTTCCAATTAAGCTGTCAGAATAGCAAAGAGCATCTGGTACAGTAATGTTCTGGATGTAAGAGTTACTAATTACTGTGGCAAAGTTCTGCAAATGAAAAATGAGAAGGAACTGCATACCATTCCTTCATTAATTAACCTGAGATGTAGTTTGCAAGCTGGTTTGATGGCTACAAAAGCAAAAAAACTCCTGAGTAAGAAACATATAGAGCTTTTCATGGCATTTTAACATTGTGGGATAGAGTTAATCCCTGCTTACCAAGTAAAGGGTAGTTTATTATAATAATATAATAAAGGCTTGTTGGAGGTGCTGCAGCTGAAATGTATAATGAGAGATAAAGCATCCACACACTCGTCGCAATTTTTCATTTATTGGTACAAGCTTTTGCTCTAGCATCAACACCATATTTTAATAATTAATTTTAAATGAATGTATACCTGGAAGGGGCTAGACGTTTAAGAAATGGAAGTTTACTCAGCCGTGAAGACCCCCTTGACACCAACACGGCATTCCCACTTTACTTATTGAAGATAGAGAGAAATGTATTTGAAATGTGTAACACCCACCATGAGTCTCTTCTAGAGATCTGAGTTCTCGCTTATTTTCCCCGCATTACGCGCGGCGTTCCCATATAAAATACAGTGATAATTATCTTTTGACAGTATATTGACATCAAACCGGCAACATTACTACAGCTACACTGTCTATATCTGTAGAATATGTCAGACATGAAAGAAGTGTTACTTTTAACTCAGCACTTCCTTCAAAATAAAAGACCTCTAGTGTTGTTCTATTGACAGAATCCCTTATAAAATTGATTTATAAAAGGCAAACTCTATGGAGAAAGAAAGGTCTGGCACTATAGCCTGTACAGGCTGTAAAACCCACTGAGACAAATGTATAATTTGTGATATTGGGCTATATAAATAAACTTGATAAACTTGATAGCAGCAGAGTAGCACTGCAAGTTGCACTACTGAACTAATTTCTGCACACACATAATTATCCTGCAGTATAATCTAAATCTGATTGATCCAGTCGTATGCTCCCTACTTCCCAAGCACATGCATTTTTACTAGCATTTTTACTAAAACCTTACTATTCAAAAAACACTTCCGTGTAAACAGTCCCACGCTTGTGTAGGCGCGCCTCATCTGTGCTCAAGAACTGCTTATTTCTGGATTCTTCGATTACAACAAAGTTTTCTTCACAAATTCAAGGTAACACAGGGTGAGAATACAAATGATCATTTTGGGGCTGAATCATTCCTTGAACTGGAAAGTTATTATGTAATTGTTTGCATTTATAAATGAGGACAAAAGAAAAGGACAGCAATAGTAAGGCTTAGCTAAAGAGCTTTGAGCTAGGGTTATTTGTGTAGCCAATTAACAAAAAGAAAAGATAAAAAATGAAAAGAGGACTTTAAAAAACGTTAGCTGCTGTGAAGCTGGAAGCCTGCGGCTCTGAGAGACAACTGATGTGGGGAAGGAGAGAGGAAGTGTAGTGACAGCAATAGTGAGCTAACATCGTGTGTGTGAGTGTATGTGTGTGCGTGTGTGAGTGTGTGTGAGAGAGAGGGAGAGAGAGAGAGAGAGAGAGAGAAAGAGAAAGAGAAAAAGAAAGTGCTACCTAACGTTATCTCCACTGGGAAGATTTTAATGTATGTAGCAAAATGCATTTCCGTTCTCTATTCTTGTAGACTTTAATGCAAATCGAAAAATTGTCAGGATTTAAAAACTCCTGGTGAAATTCACTCCCTAGGTGTTGCCTCAACTCCCTGGAATACTGAGGTAGGCCTACAGACACTACATTTCTGTAATACATAAAATAGAAAAAAAAGATCAAAAGTTTGTAAATTCTAAGTCCGTGACTGGTGTTTGATTGTCCATTTCATTTGCAAGTAAGTGTGTTATAAGTGGAATAATACCAGACAAGTTGTGCGGAGGCCAAAAGCCCAGTGCAAATCAGAGGGGGTTTGCCTCATTGAAATATCTCCTTCTCTTACAGCTGTCTATGCGAGACACATTTCCACATTGTTTTTCATTTGTCTGTCTTACGTGCAGCTGATGAAACAGATTTGATTCATTTTTAAATAATATACCTGTCCTTTGTATGTGTAAATGCTTTGACATGTCTGAAGCTGCAGAGCTGCTAATGTGCTTCTTTCACTATGTCGGTGTCGACAAGATTTTATTCATTTTAGGTGCTTATCATTTTGCCTTTATGAAGGACAAATTAAGCATTTCATTTACTATACCTTCGCAACAGCAATGTTATACAGTCAATCAATTTATCAATGTACATTTCAGGGCATTTTTTTGCACATTGTGTTCAAGTCAACTGTTAGAAATAAAACATACTGTAAGTGCAAATATTAAATACACACAGACGTATCCAGCCTAGAATCTTTGGCTAATCTGTCTAGATTAAGATCTGAATTCTGAGTAATTTGTCAAAGCATGATTACATCACCAAGAAAAAACGGTATATAACATTACATAAGAAGAGCTGTGAGTATTTAATTTGTTTCATTTGTGTGGGTTCTATCATGCATGATGAATAAGATATGTGTTGGATGGAGGTGTCTCGGTTATTCAAAGTGCTGATTTTCAAAAGTAACCTCCGGGATGACTTCATAGTTCTCCTTGACCTTTTATCTTTTCCAGCAGTGACGGTATGTGGTTTAATTTGCTATGCCTAGAATGTGATAGGGATTAATTACGTTACCTAAATGATGTACTTAGCACAATGGCCTTGTCTGAGGTGACTTCTCATTTTACGCAGTGCTTATGCTAAAGAAGACTGTGGTTTAGGGGACGGATAGACTCCAAACCACTGAAACGGTATCAGACATCCAACCTGGGACTTGATCAGCCTCCTCAACCACTTTATTGACCTGTGTCCTCCAGACAGATGACATGCAGTCGAGGAAAACTAAAGAAAACAAACCATAAACTACAGCATGCAGAAATTTAAAGTATGGTTTTGGGGAAACTAACACACACTTAAAGCCTGTTCTTTTCTGGGTTCCAAACGAATCGTTTGCGATAATAGCCCCACCACCAGGTAAGTAACTTAACAGATGTCTTCTAAATGCCAAACTGAAAATACATTCAGCGATTAATTACTTCATTAGCCTGCTGCTGTTCTAATTATTGCATCAATAGTGCTCATTAAATGATCTTGACCTCCAGATTTTTTCTTTTCCCTGTCACTTTTTCCCTTCTGTCTCCCTCAACCACTGTCTTTGTCCACCAACCAGGACTTCTGTGATCAATTAATCTATTCTGTGCGTCTGCCCGTCCACAGTCATTTCTCTTTTCATTAAGCAGAACAATAGCCCCAATGCTGCTTAATTTATTACACTCAAATCAAAAGCAGAACCTCAGGGCCCATTTAATTCACTTTCATTATTAACATTACCACTATTATTATTATGCTTTTGTAGAAGGCTGTGACGTAGTGTGTCATTGTATTGAAATGTTAATCCACCCTTTTGGCACATGCTATTTTCTTACAGTTCTCACAACTGACTGAAACTTTGAGAAGAATGTGTCACAGTTAACAATATTTGGTATGGTAAAGAAAACAATTAAAATGTGGTTATAATATAATTCAATTATTTGAGTACAAATGTATTTGGCAAAGCAAAATGTATAGTTGTGCCTAATTATGTAATAGAATACAATAGCTCATGCAGAAACTACTACATGGTACCACTGCAATGGATGGTGTGCTATGCCCTGCCCCATTTGTTATTGTTACTTTCTGTTAGACCGCACATACTGTATGCAGTTTACAACAGAGGGCTGCAGGGATGACGTAATTTTGAAGGCCAAATCCAGAAGTTATCATTGCCCTGTTTCCTTTGCTAAAAAGCCGATGCGATTTTTTTCATTCGATTTTGGATTCTTTCACAAAATGGGGAGATAAGGGTCGCGGCCGGATTCAAACCTGGGCCACAGTGGAAAGGAGGTGAGCCATGGGGGCTCCCCCAGCAAGATCACAAATGAACACCACTTTTATGATTTCGAAGCGTAAATGCAATCGCCAGGAGTTAAAAGCAAATGTTGGCTCGAAGCATATAAATCTCCAGATGACTTTTCAATGGTTCCAGCCTATGCAATTTGAAAAAAAAGAACCGAGCTGAAGCGAGATTGTCACCAGGAGGTTGTTGGTAGGGAAGGTAAAAAAGCAACACTTGCCCCCCCCTCATTACCACCTCTGAGGCGCTCTTGTGAAAAGCCCTTGACACCGTGTGAATGTGTGTGTGTAACTGTACGAATGTGATCTGGGTGTTCCTGCAAAAGAAAGTCTTCCTCTCAGTTAAACTTTCCTGAATAAATAAGGGTTTAAAAAAGAAAGATCACCTTCAAAAGGTCTTAAACAATATAATACAAAAACATTATTGTACAAGTAGCACAGATTGCAGACTTTTGCTTTATTGTTCGTCCATCCATCCATCTTCAACCGCTTATCCGGGGTCGGGTCGCGGG
>CALSBV010011748.1:3943374-3985432 GCA_943590825.1 Bovichtus diacanthus
GCAGGGTCACACCTCCTCTTTTGTGATGTTTCATTGAGGTACTTGAACCATTCTTTGTCTGGCCCCTCGCCTGAGACCAATTTGCCATGGGAGACCCTACCAGGAGCACTAGGCTCCCGACAACACAGCCCTCAGGTTCATAGGAGCACCCAAACCCCTCCACCACGGTAAGGTGATGGTTCTCGGAGGGGCCTTTATTGTTCGTATTCTCAAATAATATGTGTCACTTATACAGAAGAAAAGACTTTGAGGTAGAAGACGTGTCAACCGAGGAGTTTGGCAAATGTAAAGTCATCTCGAGTGCACATTTTGCCAGACTTGTCAACTTATACTATTCCTACTTTAGAGAATTCAATAGAGAGTGTGAGAATAATCAATATGTAAACTGTTACAATGTGCCTTATTGTGTCCTTATTAAGATGTAATATGTGATATGTAAGATGTTATTGAATTAAGTAACTTTGTGGCCAATCTACTGTGAAATAAGATGCAATATTTGTAAACTGTGAAGCGGAAGAGTACACCACCTAAAAGGGTGACTGAAGATCTGATTGGAGCAGAGAAGCGCTGAGAGGCGTGGCCACGCCTAAGTGCCAACAAGGGGCCAATAGGACCTGGCCCCAGCCTACCAATGGGAGAAGACTATACCTGAAAGGCGGCGGGTATAAAATATGTTGTAAACAAGAGATCTGTGAGACAGAGAAACTACTTAAATGTGGTCTGTGGACAGTGAAATGGGTCCTCAGCTGAGTACTTTTGCAATGCTCATCATATCATCATGGAATAAATACAGTTAATATGAAGAGAAGTTTTCTGAAATTGATTTCTATGGGTCTCTATTTCAAATTAAAAGAACACAACAAGAGCAGGACAGGGCTATTACATTTCCCAAAACTGTGGCATCTTGTCCACTACACAGTGGATGTGTGGGCCTTGAACAGGGCTTATTGTAACATAACCTTGATCCTTGGCTGTGAAAGTAGTTTATAGGGAACTGCCCATTGTTTTCGACGGCTCATTATTTTCCGAAATCCCAATAGTCCGAAAAATGTCCCATTGGACCGAAAGCCTGTTTGTTCGACAGCCAAACAAACACTACGGTTATACAGACTCTCTGTGCAACAAACAGAAGCACATAGCTTATTATTATGCAGAATGACAATAATGGGATATTTGTCGGACTATTGGGGTTTTTGGAATAATGGGCTGTCGGAAACAATGGCATGGCACCAGTTTACTCATGGTTGTAATAAGCTAGTTAGCCGGGTATGCTAATGCTTACATCCTATGTCAGCGCAAATAAACACACTGTTTAAGCCATTCCTTTTATTTTTACTCTTGTGTTTCTGTTTTTGGAGAGACAATAAAAAAAGACATGACCCTTCAAAGATAATGTCCATTAATAGAGACAAATTTACACCACTTCGGTATGAGGAGACAGACCTGTGCCTAGTTACTGCATATTCGCTGTTTGATAAAGGGATTCAGGGAAACCGTCAATTAAGGACAATCCCTAAGCAGGTAAATACATTCAGCCACATCACTACACCTACTTATGGCCTGGCTGAGCATGTAGGTTTCTTTTTCACGGCGTATGAACGGCAAGGTGACAAGGGTAATTGTTTTTAAATGATTGGTTTCCATTCCAGTCAGAGCCACTGGTGTCCATTAATTTCTCACAGTATGAAGATCAACTTGTACTGACGAGAAACTTTTTTGAGGAAGGTAATCTATTACAGTGAATATATGCTTTGCTATGCTCAGCTTTACATTTTTGGAATTGATCAGATTCTATTGTCATTCATGAATGCAATCATTGTGTTAATTTTTTTCATGGACTTCAGAAAAGGTTTGATTTTTGATTGCCCTAAAAAAATGCTTTTCCCTCCTGAGATATTATGTATGATTTAAATAATCAGAATTAAACAATTAAGTCTTCTTTTCTAACTCATGTCCTTTGCACGATAAAAAAAGTAAAGAAAAGAAGCCATGGGCCAAAAATAACATATCACCAAAAGTGAGTTAGTAAATTATTAACATATAAACATAATTTGAAGAAGACAGCATTGGTGTAACACACAGCAGTGACCCCAATAACCAAAAGCAATGCAGACACCAATAAAACACATTAGTAAGAAAAGACTTCAAATCGTGGAACCTTTTGATCAGAAATTCTTAAAATCCAAGCTCTACCTGTTGCTTAATTTCAGAAGAGTTAGGCACAACATAAGAGGAGAGCTTTTATCCAAAGCTCTTCACCCATTATTTACTTGAACACTGCTTCCTGAACTGGATATTAAGATTTTCTCCACACATATCAGATGACTACTTTTATACATCAAGGTTTTTTTGTCTCTTTGTACAACATGAAATAAATAAGAATCCTCACAGTAATGGAGTGGAAATAGTCCCAATTACACTTGATAATTAGCAGTTTAATAAAGCCATGTTAAAAGGATTGCTCCCACAAGGACATTAAGTCATGTACGCATCTTTAGTGCTGTACCACATGGGGCTAAAACCATTTTTTAATTATGGCATGTGACCTCTGAGTAAAATTAATGAAAAAAAAGATTCTCAGACAGGTTGTAAGTCTGTATACCTGATACAATTATGGCTGAAACTTCTTTTGAAGTGTTACATCACTGAGGCTCAATACAATATATCTTTCTTACACTCGTACACCATGAGCTGCAAACACGCACGTCTTAAAATAATCTTTATTTCATCTTTCTCTGATGCTGATGCTTCTACATAGCCAGAAATCTAATAGTCATTTGGACATGCTCTTTCATATGCATGGCAATGAATCAGCCCGCAAATATGTGATTCACGGTGTGTCAGCTAGATTGATGGTCAACTAAATATACACAGACAGCACATTAAAGTCATAGATAGATGGATAGACCACTGGATATAAAGACAGACAAGATAAACACAATAAAATCTTTACTGTGTACATGTGAATGAGGCGTTCCCTCATAAGCGCTGGGGATATTCAGCCAGGTTAAAGAGAGCTGTTTCTTGCATTTCTCAACTGCATGGGCAGGCACAGTCTATTATTCAAAATGGTGCACTGATGCAATTGATACGATTTCTTAATAAAGCTGCAGAAGCTGTGAAGTAATGGGAAAAAATGGACAGGGCTGTCATGGTTGACCAGCTCATGAACCTTGTATGGAGCTATATAACATTGGAGCAAAACTGAGCTGTGTGCTCTAGAGAATCACGAAAAGCCAGACTCAGCTCATTCAACTGCAACTTTCATTCATTTTTCTGACATGAGGGCTTATTGAAAGAGTTCGAAAACAGAGAGTGCATGGGGACGTGTGTGTGTGTGCATGTGATTGAAAGACACTAATAGCAAAAGCACCTTCTTTGTCTTATCAAATTCGAATTTTGTTAACAATGTGGCAAAAAACTAATTACTTGCGAATTAGGCAAACACAACAAAACATAGGCATCTCTTCGGTGTTCAGCTTCTCTCCACCTGATGAATGAAAGCCCGATATTTAATTGCTTCTCAGCTTCTTTTGAGAAAACATATCTTTGTCTCTGGGTTGCTAAATGTTTAAATCTCATTTACTTTGGCTCTCTGTTATTTCACATGGGGCAGGTAGGTTACAAGCAGTTTGTCTGAGGTTACATGCTGGAAACCGCTTCTGTAAGTGGGAGCTGTTAGACCAACAGACCAAACTAATGAGATGAAAGTGGTTGAAAGCCGAACAAGCTGCAAATTTAGGTGTTGATTTTCAATGGAATCAGCTGTAGTTGCAAATCCTTCACATTCCAGGCAGACCCTTTCCAGAATTTGTCGCCCCTGATTTATTTTAGAATTGTGCTTTATTTTGCGCTAAAATTGCACCATATTGTTTCAGTTTGAAGTTCGTCATGCTTGATTAATTGCCTGAACAATCAACAATAGGGATGCTAAGAAAATATAAATAAATGCCAGAGGCAGTGCCTAACACTGAATATCTTCCGTCTCTCACATGTGCAGGTTGAGTATTTATATCAACAAAGTCACGTGTGACCTTGGACGACCCTGGTCATGTATAAGTTCCGGTGTTATTGACGAGATCAGTCCTACAGAATCTTCTCGCGGGATCACGAGATTCCGAGTGACTAAGAACTCTGCCGGTCATCCAGGATTCATAGAACCATAGTTACATCCATAACTTTCGTTCTATTTCCTCCTTACTCACCGCCAGAGCCAGTGCTTAACACTGAATGAATTATAACAACAGAGTTGTGAGGAATCCTGAGTACCCACGTCATAAAGGAGTGGCAGAAGAACCACACCCAATGGATGAGGGGTGGCGACATTCACCCTGTAAAACCTGGAGAGTGTGCTCGGTGATGCCCATCTTCGCCCTGTATGCACAGGAAATTACATCTACGATCCAGTGGGACAGGCGCTGCTTTGAGAGAGCACAGTCCTTCCTAGGACCACCATAAAAGATGAAGAGTTGTTCAGACTGTCGTATGCATGTGGTAGCCCCGATATAAGCTCTAAGGGCTCACACGGGGCACAGGAGTTTTGACCTTTCTTCCCATCTCCTAAGAGGGGGTCAAACTGTGGCAACTGGATAGGCCGATTCAGATGTGAGCGTGCCAGCACCTTTAGGAGGAACGCTGTATTCGGCCACAAAGTGACACCTGAGCCATCCTAGTTCCACCTCAAACATGAATTGTTCACAGACAAGGCCTATAGCTCATCTTGTCGAAGTGATGGCAAGGAGAGAAAAGCAGTTTTGGCCGACAGACACCTCAGCTCTGCAAGGGCGGCAAGCATAGGGCGTCCAAAACCAGGGGCAGGTCCCACGTCCTTGGGGCACTCGAGGGTCGCAACCTCAGAGCTCCATTTAAGAAGATGGATACCAGCCTGTGGCTCCCCACCGTGTCGTTGTCAACCCTAGCATGTTGCAATAAAAAAGCAGACACATACGGTGGTAGAAGGAGTCCAGCCACCCAGGTGTGTAGTGAGCGGGCAGAGGTGATGATCTGACTGCAGGCAGGTGTGCTGGTAGAGAGAGAGAGAGAGAGAGAGAGAGAGAGAGAGAGAGAGAGAGAGAACACAACGGGGACATGGAAGACCCAAGAGGTGAACACAGGGACAGGGGCACAGATGTGGCAGGAACAATTTACAAATTTGTATATTTACATATGTGGCACTGTACTGTGCATACAAAATAAATAAATGAAAAATCGATCAATCAATTGGAATGCATAATTTTAAATGGCTGTCTGCAGCTTGAGCAATTCTGCAATCCAATTTCCCACATAGCTGTCGTTTAATATTATTGGAATAGTATTTTACATGTTGTGAACTTTTTTTGTCAACATTTTTGAAGACCTTGCCAACTTTTTGGGAATTGTCAATGGACAATACCAATCTAGAATCGATCAGTGTGAGCATAGAAGTGGACCGTTTTGTTGGAGCTGTAAGATCTTGAACACTTATCTATTTTAGATAACGCAAACATGTCTGTTTTTCATTTGATGTGATAAAGACAAAAATAAATGTTAACCATTGATATTTAAAGATTTGGATACTCTGTACCCCTCTAATATTAATATAAAACAGTCATTTATGGCTGCAAAAAAAGCTTACTGTTTCTATAAAGAGTGCACAGGTTAGTGATTGGAAGAGACAAATGAGAGGGATTAATTACGCTCACTGATTGATGATTCAAACCTAAGTTCAGTTGGCTAATTGAATAATAAAGCAGGAGAGAGAATAATGAGCATTAAGGGTTTAGGGTAGCATAAGAGGGAGTGGTGAATGAAAGGTAAAAAAAAAATGTGCGCATGAAGTAATTCTTAGCATTGAACCTCTGAAAACATGTATTTGTTATAGTTATAACTATTTTTATAACTGTTTATATTTTCTGCCACACAATATCACCCACCTTTACATAAGAAACAGCACATTTACAGTGAAATGTAATGTACAGTATGCTATGCTTTTTTTTTTTTTTTTTTCTCAACCGTAGTTTGGTTTATTTGGTCCTGGCCAAGGGACACAGAATATATACATTGCTGCATTTTTAGTTCTAGTCCAGTTCCTGACTTTTTACAAACCAGTCAAGAGGAGAAAACCTAAAGTTAACTTGTGGTTTTAGCGATTGTCATCCTGCATTATCAGGACCCAGGTGGGGAAATCAAATTGTGGTGACTGACAGAAGTTCATGCACTTTAATGCTTCTGATATGTATATGCATGTTCTTTGGTGTCACAAAGAGCTCACAAAGGAAAATGATTATAATTATAATTATTATTAGACTGCAAATCGACTGCATGTTATGAATAATGAATAAGAGGTAGAGACAGAACAAAAAGGAGACGTCTTGAGGCCTACAGTAATGATTCAGGGCTTATTACTGCGGGATCGCTGTCACACACTTTTTAATAGACCTAATGAACTGACAAAGTAACAGAGTCAGATACAAGCACAGCAGTTCTTGCAGCTTTTGACTCATCAATCAGGAGAAATACCCACGCTGACGTGCATATGTTGTATGTGCGTACATAAAAAAATGATTTGCATAAATAGGTAACATACATGGCCTTATACAGATCAATTTTAAGAACGCTTCCTGAAAAGATTTCACGATCAGCAGATGGATTTATTAGTAGTTTTAGCTTATAAAAATAATAATAGTTAAGATTTTTTTTTTTTTTATTTGATAGAGGACAGTGTAGAGATAGAGGAGAGAGAGGCAGAAAAGTGCCAAGGACGGAATCGTACTCACGATGTTGTGGTTGTATACCATGGGCTGTAACCACTCTGCTACATGCTAAAATCACATATATGCTTTCATAAAATCCGGAGCACCAGAGTCCGCTTAGAAGCAGATCGAGACCCACTTTTTAAAGCGGTTATTGGTCTGCACCAGGATTCAATTGAAAACTTTCAAACCAGCCCAAAAGCACCTTTACTCCGGAGTGCAGCAACTTTGAGTTGGACTTATTGCTAATTCAGATTGAAGAGAATATGTGTTTGGACTGCACAGTTTCCACCACTCATCAGTCCTGGACAATGTGTCTTATCAACTAAGCAGGGTGCACTTGATTCATCTAGACACTTAAAACACCCGAGCAACTCATGGCAAATACTTGCAAGATAAAATGTTTCAAATGATTCTCGTGCTTTTCATGTATTTTCAAGTTCATTTTTTTCAAGTCAACAAGATGTATTTTTCAATTTCTGCTGAGTATCCCTTGCAGTATAACTTTTTACTTATGCATCATCTGACTGACTTTGCCTCAATATTTATGGCTCAGTATAACTTCAAAGCAGCAGGAACTGAGTTAGCTTCACCACGAGGGTTACAGCAGTGTATAAGGCTCCAGGCAAGCCACAGGTTTCTTGACAGTTATGAGGCCCTAATAGCTCATGTGCAACAATGGAGGAAGTTGACAATCCTAGAGGAGGAGACAGAGGGTGGTAGGAGAGGGAGGGAGTGGGTATAGACAGAGAGACGGGGGGAGTATAATGACAGGAGAGACAGCAGGCCACTCACGATGACGGCCTGGAGGAGACACTTTGTGCTAGTCAAATCTCCACACAGTTGTTGGCATGCGCTGTCTGCATTTTATTATCCTTCTCTGCATCTTTCTGTTGACATCATGATAATATTTTCACAAGAACTCATGTATAATGTGATATTTCTGAATTTTTCATAAAGAGCAAATCGCAAAACGGATGATACCCAGGCAGTTGTGTAATAACATAATTAAAAGAATTGGAAGGATTTGAAAAAATAATTTAGTTTATTTGATCTTGATTTAATCAGGCAGTCTCCTCGACAAGCAGATATCTTTTCCAAGAGAGACCTGAGAAGAAGAAGCATTCGTAAGAACACAATCAGCAAAATAGAAACAACACAGCTACACCAGGGGTCCCCAACCACCGGGCCGCGGACCAGTACTGGGCCGTGGATCATTTGGTACCCCGCCAAAGAATAAAACGTTATTTTTTTGTGTTGGTAATATTTATTGTAAACATTTTTATGTATTATAGGGTATATACTACAATGTAATAGTAATATAAATAAAGTACATAATATAAAATGTAATAATTACATTTACATTATATATGTAATAATTAAATGATTTGTTCTCCGGTCCATAGAAAAATTGTCTTGCATGAAACCGGTCCGTGGTGCAAAATGGTCGGGGACCGATGAGCTACACAATAAACAAGGAATTCTAATCAAAAACGATATATATTGCAGATTCAATTTGTTGACAAAAGGCTTAGTTGTATAAAATTCACCCCCCGCACAGTTGCCATGAACAGGGAAATGAGCTATTGAGAGCAAAAAGCGTTTCTTGTACCAGGTTATAAACATGTTTATTTTTACATTTTAACATGGGGGTCTATGAAGATTGACTCTTTTTTGGAGCCAGCCTGAAGTGGCCATTTGAACTGCAGCTTTTGGCACAGACAGGATTTTTTTTAGCCCCAGATGTGAAAATTAAGTGAAAAAAAAAAATAATGTTAAATATTGTCCATGAAGCTTTTACATACAACAGACAACGGAAGGAATAGAAGTAAGTTATCCAAAAAATGCAGGGGTCACAGAGATTATTTTGGAAAGGCATAGCAATGCAATTAATAATGACGAAGCGCACTAGCCCTGTGACGAATGAGGACATTTCCATTCGGCTAAATAAAACCTAACAATGAGACTAAATGAATAAAGCACACTTCTGCCCTGATGTCTCTAGCGTAGTTTGAACATTATTTCAATTACTTCTCCCCACTGTAGAGGGCATCATTGTGTTATTTGTGTTTTGCTTTAAACTATTTCAGTAGCTGGAGGTCCAACTCTTTGAAGGACAAGTTTGACATTTTGGGAAATCGACTTATTAACTTGCCACGAGAGTTAGATGAAGATAAACATTTATTCTATTCCCTAAAACTACAGCCAGTTAGCTTAGCTTAGCATTAAGAGAGGCTTTGTACAAACTTAACAAAATCCACCTAAAAACATGGCTAAAGCTCACTAATTAACAAGTTATCATTTGTGTGTTTCATCTGTACAAAAACTGAATTGTAAAAAAAGAAAAGAATGTGTTATGTGCTGAATATACAGTATAATGACTTATAGGTTTGGATTGTCCAGTAATGGCGACATAGTTAAAACCCTCATCGCAGGGATCAGAGACCCCATGCTAGCCTCAGATCTTCCTACAGTCCTCTGTTTTGCATCATCCCATTCTTTATACAGCTTCCTGGCGATGCCTAATAACTACTTTAGGGAGAAAATGTGCAATGGATGAATCAGCATTTGGAATATGTAGCTATTACCTCGATTAAAAAGTAAAAAGTAAAGTAACATCGAAGTATCAGTTCACTGTTTAATTTTCCTTAATGCAAGTCAATACTCTGGGACAACAACTGCTTGACTTGATTGATATGGAGGGTGTTAATAGTATTCATCCGGCTCTAAGGCAAGCTATAATAATCGTTCCACTATTGAGTCATAATGGACACAAACAAAAGGTGGAGATGTGTAGTGAAATGGCCAACTAAAATAAAAGTGTCACCCAGACCTAGTGAATCATACGGGAGTGGTGTAACTCCATTTTATATCCATTAACAGAGTCCTTCCGTAGCCAGAGACTCCATATCAATTTATTGGATTGTTTAATGTAATCATGCATAATGCAGAAGGATTAATTGAAAATGGCTGCACCAAGAAGGGACCAATGCATTAAGGAGCCACTTAGAATCAAAAGAGGATTTGTTAAATGGTCCTTCAGTCTTGAGATACCGGCAAATTAATTCAATGGTGGACGAGAGAAACACTTTTTGGAGAGTGCATAATCTCATAAGAAGGTGAATACCTCCGCTGTTTTGTGTTGCTCAGAAATGAATGGAAGTTTTTGAAGGTGTTCAAAAAAGCAGAAATGCTGAATGCTTTCCTTAGCTTATGTGGTGTTGAACAACAACAACAAAAAACTAGTCAAATCTGAAAAGAGAAGAAGTGACATATCGACCAATTTTGTTTTCTTTTGTCGAGAAATTGAAAAAGAAAAGTCTTTTAGGCCAAACACTAAAGCACTTCCTTTTTTTAGTGAGTAAATGGGAGCAAATTTCAGTTGGACAAATGTATTTAGTGGTAAAAAAAAAAAAAAAAAAAAAAAAGATCTGGGACACCTGCAGCAGATGTCAGCGTGTGATTTAATTCATTTCTAACTTCATTAATAGGTATATAAAAGTGATTAACTGAGATTGCATCTTATACTGACATTATACAACATATGGCTCAGTAAAGCACAATCTATCATCTCCCAAGGCACATTCCTTTTTTTATGCCCACATCATTACAAATGGCTCTTTGGGTGGGAATATTAGCTGGCCATCCTTTTTAAAAAAAATATTTTTCACCTCTCTGTTAGGCACGTTCAGCTGTGTTATTTTCACTCAGGGTGGATTCCATTATCGTAACACATCCAGCAGACTGACAGAGAGGACATGTCCTGCCCTGGGGTGATGCACTAATCTCAGAATAACAAAACCTGTCCACAGGGAGCCACATTTATTTTTTTTATCCTGAAGAATATTACTTTTCTCAACATCTGCCTGTCTCTTTTTTCATAATGCCATTGCTTTTTGCTGCACCTGGCCTACATTGCTCGACCAAGACATAGTATTCCTTAAAACTCTCGTTAACATTATTCTGGCAGTAGCGTAACATAATGACTTGGCCTCTCATTAGTTTGAGTACATTTGCCAAGTAAAGTAAAAACCCAGGCCTGAAACAGGTCAGGGTATTGTTAACACTTCTGTTGAGCATATTTGTTTTGTTCCGTGCCGAAACCCACAGCCTGGTCTGGGGATTTTAGTTTGGTGCGTACCTCAAAGCGAGTTGCAGGTGGAATATAAAGTCGACAAAGTCTGTCTAAAGTTGAAAGTTCTCTGATGAAAACAACAAACCGAGTCTGACACCCAGACAATTATTTGCAAGTGAAATGGGGCATGACTGAGAAAATTTCACAAAGACAAATTATCACAAAATCAATTACATAGGTTAAGGTAAAACAAAAGCCCGCATCGCAGAAGAAGAAAATCCAATTGCTATGATTAATTTGGGAGATTCAGGGGTGCTTATGCATGGTAATTTAATCACTTTGGGTATTTATCATAGACAAAAAAAAACAAACTCACAACAATAGAAGTAAGTGACCAATGTGCCATTTAATGTGAGTTTTGGATAGACTTCCATAGGTAACGCACGACATGGTGGAATGGGTCTTTGGCTTAAATCATGGCTGCATTAGTGCCACTAAATGTTGCCAGGCTCACATAGTAATTCGACTGAGAGTCTACATCCATGCTAGGGGTCCTTTGAGGCTGCAGTTAGGCACAGTTATACATAGCTAATTGCTGTTATGGCAACATGAGACGGTGGGTGAGTTTTCCTCCACCTGTTTTGATGCCCATTTTCAATTGGCTCACAGAAAAACATAGGAATAAAAAAGAAATCTTGAAATATCACAAATAAGTTTCAACGCTTGGCTGAGGTGGAACAGTCGGTGTATCGATCAAAGCATAATGTGCTGAAGTGCAATGAAAACAGATTGATAGATGGGATACATGACACGTGTGACTTCAACGTACACTTGTGCTCTGCCGAAGAGACGAAATATAGCAACAGATTAAAGCATTCTGCCCATCACCACACAGATCTAATGTAACCATCCTCACATTAATACATGAAACAAACAAAGATGTCTTTTCCCCTGTTTCACCAGTCCTTCTGATACAGTCACATTTCAGGGTTGCTTAGAACACGAGAGCAACATTTAGTATTCGTATGCGACATTTTAAATTGCCAAGATTATGGGCTATGGGAGGGAATTGATTCTGATAGGGAAAATACACAATTGATTTAGTGATCACTGAGAGAAGTAGAAGGTGAGAGATCCTGGTACCTATAAAATGTGAAAATTATATTATTGATAAGAGGACCTTGTGTCATTGATTTTCAGATTAGTTATCCCAAACCACCATGATTTATAATATTGACTCAGACAAATACCATGTCTAGCACATTGGAAGCAGAGGTAATGCTGGTGCTATTTGTTGCTGTAATAAATGCAAGAGTCCACATAGTGTTATATTAGGTTTTCTGAGATTTGAGGCAGATTATGGAAGGAGATTGACTGTAGTTAGGTTCAATGTGTAAAATATGCCAGAGTTTACACGTAACACATTAAAACAATGAATTTACATTATAAACAGTGTGAAGAGGTAACAGTGTTGACGTTGTGTCAAAGACGTCTGTGTGTTGTGTTGCAGAGATATCTACTGAAGTTAGCATGCTAACAGACTAGAGCCGCTCCGTCATGTCTTGTAATACCACTTGTTCCTCTAGGGGTGATAATGAGTCACTGTAGCTCCAGTCTGCCTCAGTACAGAGGGAGAAGAAGTACAACTGCCTGACTCAGACCCAGAGCTTGTCAATATTACATCCATGATCCCTGCATGTTTTCATAGTTTTGTTTTGATTAAATCCAAAGTGGCAGAAATGAGAAAAGGACTCATCCTCGTCCTCAGCGCTGACAGGAGGCTGCTCCACAGGGAGGAGAGTGAGCGAGAGAGTCTCCAAGCCGCCGCAGTGTCTGCACGCTCCCCTCCGAAGAGGCAGTCCTATGTCGGCGCGTAGGAGGAAGCAAAAACACGATTATTCCCTCGTCTCTTCCGCCCGGACCCAAGCCAACATACAAACTATCAAAACGTGATGTTACACGGACCGTTGAGCCCCCAGTGTGACAGTAAACACAGATATCTAAGCCCCACGTGTTTAGCGCTCAGAGTTTCAGCAGTCTAGTCTATTGAACAGACAGTCAGTCAGTCAGTCAGTCTGTCTGTCTGTCTGACTGACTGACTGACACAGGAGTAAAAAATGCACAGTAAATATATCTACACCAGAAGAAAGAGATATAGCTGTACAATACACAATATAAAAAATACATTAGTATACTCTTAGAATACAATAAATATGACAAACTACTGTAACTAAAATATAAACAGGTTCACATAGTATAGTAGTTTTTAAATAACTGATGGTTTTGATGATTGATGAAATTAGATTGTATGGAAGATGAAATACTGCCCCCTATTTCTTTGGAGCAGGTGGCTCAGAATTACAGATTGAACCTTTAATAACTTAAAGTCCCCCTCCAGACACGTTTTAAAGTATGTAGAAATACCCTGCTATGATTATTATTTTGTTTAAAGGTGCAATGTGTAGTTCAACTTTACTAAAGGGCCCATAAAATCTTAATTACATTCTTCAGTTATTAAAAAAAAAAAGAAAAAAAAAAAGAAGCTTACTATTAACTAACAGCAGGGCAAAAATGTGCCAAGCTACACCAAAGTGCTGAAACTGTGAAAGCTGTTCAAAACAACACAGCCACCTTATAATCTTCACACATAGCCCATATGTGTGTCACAGCGGGCAACAGAAATGTTGCGCTCCCCCATGATTGGCCCCCCGATGCTGTGGCTGAATTCGAGTTTGGTTACCTGCTATCTTACGCTCTGTCCTTACCCCAGTGCTGCCGACTGCTTGGCTGGCCTTCCTGCCGGTGGCGAGAACGAGGCGAGCGTGCGAGTCGCTTCTAGTCTTTGCCACTTTGAATTTAATCCAATGAACAAGCTATAAAACAGACCATGGCTGTATTATTGACAAGCCGCTTGGGGTTCGTTCGAGCCCCTTTTTTTGATGTAAATGCAGAAACTTAGTAGGTGCGTTACTATTGAACTATTACTATCTTTGCACAATTCAAAATATTCATTATATGTATGCTTGAAGTTACCAAATAAAAAGAATCCAACGTATTTACCATATGTTTGTTTCCTTTTTTACCACTTGCACACAGTACTTCCCCTTCTTGCATTCGTCATATTAACATTAAAGCTGAAACCAGAAAAACGCTGTGAAGCATCCGCAAAATGTTCCTACAGTAATAAGTATAAAGTATGCAATAAAGGCAAAGTACATAGGCTAGGTCAGTGATGAATGCCGCGTCGTGTTACCAAAAGGAAAGTCCTACGATATTCTTTTTGATTTAAATAATGTATAAAGATTCATGCAAACTCGCCACCCCTGAACCACTTTGAAGACTGAGCAGCAGTCTGATGTAGTGTAGTCAAGTTCAGCATGCTGACATTGTGGAAACAGGACGTTACTGTGGCTGTGGGCATCCTGGACGTGATTTATCAGGGATGTCCACTTTGCAACAGTCTCCTGTCCTATGGCTGAGGTGGTGGCAGACCAGAGCATATGATTAATTATACTTTGCTGCCACATTTTCACCTTGCCACAATCACGCTCCTTTGACTCCCTCTAGTTTCCTTGAGACACCTGTAAGACAAATTGAAGAGTCACAGGCGAGAGCGGCCATGTGTAAACGATTATGTACGTCAACTATGTGCTTAGAAAATAAGCAAATGTACTTTTGGCAACATGCCACACATCATAGAAGTGCTCAATTTCTAGCTTCTGCTTTCTGAGATTCTTCTGAATAAAGTTTGAGTTGAATTTTCTCCACAGAATCACCCAGACTCCTTAATATTCTCTGCTCGGTCAGATTTGACCTGGAACGCCACCGATTTGTTTCATTGTTCCAATAAAACAAAAACAAAAAAACCTGGATAATATTTATGAAATATTTTAACTTGAAACAGGTCAAATGTATGACCTGAACACACTAGGAGGGTTATTGTGTGTTAACAGAATATTGATCTGCGTACCGTAGGTCCCTGGGAACACAGTTACGCTCCCGGTTGCAATGCTTCTGCAGAGGGTTGTGAGATCTGAGGGACACGAACCACCGCATATGTTCCGTGGTGAAGCTCCTTGCCAGCAGGTCAAAAGAAGCAGCTGGTGACTCAATACGTATCAGAGGAAAAGTGGCTATTTGCATTCTCACTAAGCTAATAGCACAAACTAGCAGTGCAGGAATTCACCACTTAGAAAAACGGTAAAAGACTCACATCTTTCATCTATCCTACTTGCATTATATAGATATATCATATATAAATATTAGTTAAGATTCTAAGAGAGGAGTCAAATTTCTCCTTTAGGGACTTTTTATACGAGATCTTTTTAATAATAACACACAACAGTTCTCATTTCAGAGGATCTTATGTGCATGTTTTTGCTCTCCGATCCTCATGGCCCCTCCATCCTATGGTTGTTGTCTCAGCTGAAAGCCCGGAGGCCAGAGTTTCCATGTAATTACCAGCACATGGTCACCCAAGAGGCCCAGAATCAGACTGCAACTCTTTGATCATAACTGATATTGAATGGCATTTACCCCCTGGACAGAGAGAAACCTGTTTCTTTGGCTCTGTGAACAGATGGCCACAGGATGGTGGAGTGTTGCTATTATTCAAAATATCTCACAGAGAATGTGGTATGCCAGAAGCCTTTTTACCCACCAGGAGAGCTGGAAGAGAGATCACAAATATTTTGGTGAGGATTTGGGGCGCTTGTGCTTCATATAACACTAACCCCCTGTCAAACGCTGAGGAAGATGCTGTCAACCTTCGACATTTGCTGGATGAAAGTTATTTTTCGGCTCAAGGCCTGTCAGACTGAAAAACTAAATGTTCAAGATGTTACTTGCGATTCTGCTCACACCCTGTTTAAACACTCCTCAGATGTCTGGAAATGAAAGTGATATTAATGTCAAATCTCAACTAATTCATCCCTTTCCACTTCTCTTTGACTTTTACCTATCGGAGTTTCATCTCATCATCTCCCAGAAGCAGTGTTTACCAGAAGCAGCGTGCAATATGCTCAAGGAGAAAAAAAAACACGTTAAGCTATCCACAGGCAAAGGTGAGCACAGTAGGTTCTCCAGAGAGACATATCTGTGTCCTTCTGAAAGGGAATATTAGTTACTCTTTATTTAAACTTAAACAAACTGGAGACAAGATATCTAACTATGAGAAATAAAGAATTACCAGATTTGCAATAAATGCAATAACGTAGCATTACATTTATACAGATGGGGGGAGCATATCGATGTTCCCAGGGTCCTATTGTCCCAAGTTCAACTTACTGTTTACACTAACTTTTTTTTTTTTTTTTTTAAACAAGGTTACAAAACAGCTAAATAAACACAACGGAATGAATGGTTACCATTTGTTTTGATTTTGAAGGTCGCTCAAATATTGTTACATCTGCATTGTTCTTGGTCAAATCTGATCCGGCATAAAATATTAAAGAGTGTGGGTGGTTCTGTGGAAAACATTTTTACTCAAACTCAGACTTCGTACACTTGTTTGGGATGGGTTTGATCCACTAAACTACCTAGAATGTTTTATTGCTGCATGCCACACCATTAAAAGCCATTGTTCTCAATTTTGATGATTTGGTTTGATGAGATTTTCAACAGCGAGGTAAATGTGGCCTTTGGACCGCACAATAAAATTTTGATTTCGATTTTGTGGCTTTGAATGGATAACAAGTTAATTATAAGGTAAAACACTATATTAATTTTATTGGGTACAAATAATTAGCAGTCCACATAATCACCATAAGCATGTCTTGGAGGTGCTGCAAAACATTTTCTCTAAGATTCTGAACTCCGAAATGCTAAGCCTGTATAATTTGTCAGCCATGAACTGCAGGTTTTCATGGGTCTGACATTGGCATGTTTCTTATTTGGTGGAACCATCCAAAATGGTGTCTGATGGCATAAGAAAGCACAAGAAATGCTCTGATACATACAGATACAGCCACCTAGAGTTTCCCCTCCCTGCTGGATGGTCCCTTGGCAGGTCCGTAAGGGATCCCTGCTGGGGCATCGCCAGGTCCTTGGCTGAAAAGAAATCCCCTGCGGATGATGTAGTGAACGTGTGGCTGACTCGTAGCGTCCCTATGGTGCATTATGTGGAAATCAGTTGCAATGGTTTATCCATCCACCAGGTCGAGCAGTGAGGGAAGCTGACGCAGTTTATAATCCGTTTTTATTATATTTGACATGAGGAAACGTGCTTCCAACACACAGCACACTTTTAATGAATATAATTATACCATGATCTTATCATAATAACCAGGTTATAAAACTTTTTATGTGAAACGCCGATACAGGTTGTTGTTTTCATGCATTAAATAGCGAGACGGCTGAAGGAGACACACCTCTGGATCCTGTCTGATAATACCTCTTATTTTGTTTATGAAATAATGCGTTGTTCAACAGAATTCCGTGAAAATGAAAGAAATACCAGGGAGAAATGAATGATATACACAAAGGAGGGGAAAGAGCCGTGTGTGTAGAGTAACAGGCTGGGACAAACTAACAATGCTTTTTAAACAAAGACATAAATCACTTAATGTGTCATGCGTTCCCTGAATTGAAAAGAAGGCACAAATAATTACGAATGTGTCGAAGACAGCGTTATTTAAACTTTGTGAAAGTTTAAACAACTCAACAACTCACAAAACAACGTGATTTTTAATGGAGCCTGCTGATATTCTCACCGGCGACACAAATAATAAAATTGTGGTCACTGTTTACTGTGTTATTTGTTAAACGTGTTTACTGTCAATTCAATTTTGTATTTTTCATAAATGTAGTGTAATGATGAAACATTTTCAAATGGAGGGAGTGAAAACTACTTTGGCTTGCAAAGTAAAGCCTTCAACAACAAAAAAAAAAGAAGACGAATACAGAGAGAGAGAAAGGGACGATGTGCACTGACAGCTGTGGATCATAGCAGAGAGGAAATCAGCAGTAAAGCTGTAAAGTATTAATGTACAGTATACTGTAAGTGTAAATGGTGGTCTAGTGGTCAGGCTTCCAAATAGAACACTGGAAGGTTGTGAGTTCACTACCAGAGGCTGCCACCATTGAGCCCCTGAGCAAGGCACTGTCCCTGTAGTTAGTTCACGGTAAGTCTGCTAAATGACATGTAAAAGTGTAGGTTTCAGTTTGTATATCGCTCTCATCTTCCATTGCCAGTTCCTTTTTGTAAACATCTGTGTAAATAGCATGCAGTAATAATCAGAAAACCAGGATTCTACTATTTATCATGTATACGGGATGTGAATAACCCGATTTCTCTATGCTCCATTTAACATCATATCTCGAATATGTACAAAACTTGGATAAGCCTCAATATATTCCCCCTTCCTCCTTGTGGATGTGTATGGTTTTTAAAACTTATGCTTTTGGTGTTTGTGTTACTGAAGTGTGAAGCGCTGTGTGTCGCTTTCTGTGAATGAAAGGAGCTCTATAAATAAAGTTCATTCTTTCATTTGTTCATAATTAGGATACTACATATAAACCGCAGCAACGATAACATCTCAAAACACATTTTAATGCCGAACTTAGAATACTGCAAGCTGAAGCTGAAATCATCATCATATTTATATATACTTTTATTCTGTTCATGAAAGCTGTAAACAATGCGTTATTCAAAAGAACTGCATTGAAAATAAAAGCAACTCGGGTTGGAAATACATGATACACACTAAGAAATAACCGCGGGAAATCAGCTCACACGGACAGTGTGAAACAGGTTTTGGCTTGCAAAGTAAACCCTTTAAAAAAGTGTGTTGCTATATTTTTAATGATTATTATCATATTGTAGGCTAATGCTTCTCTTTAGAGTCGGAGACATAGTAAAGTTCACAGAGAAGAAGAGAAATAATGTCTCTTAGCGAAACAGCGATCTCACTCTCCTGTTTCAGTCAGCAGCCTGCAGTGATACTGAAGCACGGGGCTGTGACAAGGCAGTCGACTGCTCTCTTCATCAGCATTACACTGCTCTTAAATGGCAATCAGCCATCTAAATCCACAGGTCTCCCCGCCCCCTCTGAGTGTAAAGGCCGTGACACACCAAGCAGATTATTGGCCATCGGTTAACGTCGGTGAGCGTCTGTTGGCCTAGTTTTTGCATCGTGTCCCGTGCTGTCGGCACTTTTAGGCCCTGTCGACAGGAGACTGTCATCAACTGTCGGCACTCGGGCTGTTCAGTTCAAGCTAGAACGAGAAGAGAAACAGACGTGAGTGAAGAGGGCACAGAGGCTCTTTTCATTTTTCATCTTCATTTCATCTGATCATTTATATATACGGATATTTGGCCACCTGTTCAGCGAGAGTGGTGTGAACATAGTCGTCAAACTCTGCTTAGTTTTAATGTGCGTATCTTAACAAGGTCTTCTAGATTTAGTTTTTCTAATGACGAATACAGACGACCGCTGCCTGCTGTTATGGAGAGTTTTTTTCCTCTCACGCAGGTGCAGAAAGTTCGCCTTAAAGCTGGTGTAAAGTCACTGTTTTTTACTTCTCTGAGACAGTGCGGACTGCGGGGGGTGTTTAAGGCACTGCCTACAAACAGATCAGAACAGATAATCAGCAGCGGTGGAAGAAGTACTCACATCTTTTAGATGAGTAAAAATAGAAACTACAGTGTGAAAATACTCTTTTCAAAGTTCATTCAAATCCTACTTTAGTAAAAGTACAAAAGTATAATAATAATGTATCTATTATTGAATTATAATTATGATATGATTCATACATGTGTTCATCACAACTGTGATACACCGATACAGATTGTTGCAGCTCGTTACTTTATATGCTACTGGGTGGCTTAATCTATGATGATATATCAGGCCTATATATTGATAAAAATTATAATAATATAAGTTTTATAATAAATTAAGTATCTATAGTCTATAGTATTCTATAGTGATTCTCTCTTACAGGGGTCCACAAAATAATGTGCTATAAAGTTGTGATGTGTTATTATAAAGTCCATATTTAGAGATAGGGACCATGTTAGCGTCGGGCCAATAGGAACTCTGATATGATTGTGACACAGCAATAAATTCAATATTTTAAAGTTGAAGTACTAACTGAAAGTCAGCTTTAGACTGGTAAGTTTAAATGTTTGGATTATTTAGGACTCTGTCAGTCTTGCTACTGTTAATTTTTCTGAAAATCTAAAAAGTATAAATGCTGTCAAGTTCAGTCCACATGCAATATGAATGAAATGACCATCTATAGTATATACGTTGTATTAATATCATTCAAATCGAAATGTTCTTCTGTTTATCACTATGAAACAGGTCTGAAGTATTTAGAAAAAAAGCTTAAAAATAAAAATAGTTCCAATGGCATCCAAGAGTACAAATGAAGTGAAGCTTAATCTGTGTTATGATGAGTACAGTACCTGAGTAAATGTACTTGTAAATGTTTATCCTGTTAAAAATATGTGATTAATAACTATTGAGAACTGAGGGACGGTAAATATTATTGGAGTTCCAGCAACTGCTATGTCTGGGAAAAATACTGTATAAACCATGGCCTAAACAAAGACACATGACTCTTCAGTGTACTTTGGCTGGTTTGTGTGTTGTGGTGAAGAAAGCCCCATCTCATGGTGAAACCCTGTAACTGAATGAATGGGCGTGTTTACAGTGGAATATAGACACGCCCACAGGAGGGAGGGCGACTCCCAGGGAGTCAGTCGGCTGTCAGTCGGCTGGCCTTTGGCTTGGAGGGGAAATTCTACATGGCTGCATCTGTATTTCTTGTGGAAGTTGAGCAAAGATTCAGACAGCAGCCTCCTCTGTCTCTTAATGTGTTAAACTCCCCTGGAGTCATTCTGCTGACATCATCCCTGAAGAAAAGTTGTCCGACAGATGTTACAGTTTCCTTCTGTATGCCGGTTTCCTGGATTTGCTTTGTTTCCTGATGGTTCGAGAATCCCATTCTATGAACCTCTTGCAGACTGTCATACAGTTATATTTTTTTTATCAGCTTCTCTAATAGCAGCTGTGAAAAACTCTGTTTTGACTTTGTGTCTTTAAAACCTTTGCATATATGTTTTAGTGCTTTTCTGACTTGGGTATTGACTCGCTGACCTTGAAGAGTTTGTTTGTGTTTTAAGCCGTGGGTTGCAGTCGTATGTTGCGTATATTCACCTCTTCATATCTTTGTTCCAAATGATGATCTCATCTTTCCGTTTATGTAGATGCGTTTTCTTATCTTGTCTGTTAACAGGGTCCTCTACAGTCTTTCTCACAGGTCTGAAATATACTTGTGATAGCAGCCAGCAAAAAGGGCCTGCTTTAACTGCTGGCAAAATAATTGTCTACTACATGTGACAAACAACATATATATGTTTGACCTTTATCACAATATTTTGATTTATTGGATATTTCTATTCATTTCACATTATGTATTTAACAGACCCCCCCCCATTTACCCACATGTGAAGAGTAAGACAAAGTAGTGTTTGTCAGAGCACTTAATCTTTCTATGTTTTTCTAAGAAGAGCTCCAAAGCCTGTGCATATGGGAACGCCTCAGGTCCATTTATTGATATTCACAGACATGCAGCCAGGTGCTCCACTTTCAGTATGTTTCTCAGGTTAGTTTCGAACAGAAAACCAGAAACGTGGCTTTGCATCTAAATTCTGTAAAGCTAATTCAAAGTATTTAGCGCTGAAAGAAAGCTAAAATTCACTCACCTTGTTCATGGTTAAGAAATCTCTCTCACAGTTTACATTTGGAATTGGGATGACCCAGCCTTGCGGCAGCTAGAGGGCAGAGGTTTGGGTATATATTGATCATGGGAGATAGAAGTGTTGCTCCACATAATCCTTGCGGAATACAAGAGTCCCAATTTCTATCAAAGCCATTTTAAGGGGCCTTTCTTTACTGAAGTCTTGTGTTGCCTGCACACTTGGCAAAATATTTTTGAAGACTTTTTTTTAGGCATTTCTGCCTTTATTTTGAGGACAGAGTAGAAATGTCGGGAGAGAGACAGAGGTATGACATTCAACGGAATCAAACCTGGGACATTATGATTATATTGCATGAGCTGTAACCACTTGGCTACCAAGCCACTCCACAACATGTTCGTTCTTACACAAATAAGTGTTATTACACATATGGCCTTGCAAATGCCATTTGTTCCGTGCTGGGTGAGGTAGAGCTTGAACTGTGGGATTTTGAGCCTGTCAATGTTCCATCCTGATTTGTAATGTTTTGAATCTGAAAATGATGCATTGTTTAGAATACAGCATTTAAATGGTGGACTTCTCCTTGCTCTGTCATACCTGCCTCTACCACACTGGGACCTGCAGCTGTTGCCTCCGTCAGCACTATCACTACTTGTGCCAGCAGCTTCACTGACTGACCTCTGGGATTAAGAACAAGCTTGAATCTAGTTTGGATCTCTGCATTTTCTCTAACTGGTGACTGAAATTGTAATTCCATGTCAAATTAACTGACACATGTCATTGTTTAGGCTTATGCATTTATTTATTGCCATTTCAATGTTGGCTAAGTTACCTGTGGTGCTGTGCTTCTCTCATCCTCACGCCGTATTCTCTTAAAGTATTTTAGAATAATAAAAATGATAAAATCCGTTGCCAAATATACTTTTGCTGCCTTTCATATGCATGGGCAGCCCACCTAAGTAAAGTCTATGTGAGGGAAACCCGGCTCAAGATTTTGAAAGTGAGGTCAAGTACTGGGAGACTGCTATTCTCCATCGGCTGCAGCCAAAATTGCCTGCTTTTGTGTCCAGTCAGTAACATCAGACGTCTCAGTCTTCATCTTGGTTCTGCCTTGTCATCTTTACAACCTGGTATATTGCTACAACACATTTTCAATGACTCAAAAATAAAGTTCTGAAGAAAACACACATCTTAATCATCTAAATTGAATGATAACTAATTGCAAAACATTACATAGTGAACCACAATGCACAAATAAATTATGTTACAATCAAATACAACTGTTCACTTACACGAGTGCATTTAGAAATAAATAAATAAATAATGGTTTTAAATTTTTTAATTTCAGTGGATTTCCTTTAAAACAGCACTTTCTAATTATTTTCTCCCTAGAAAAACATGAATGCATACATGTGCAAATGACACCTTGCGAGTGTGTTTTTATTTTAGTTTCACTTGACCCACAACAAACTCAATTTGTGATGCCTCTCCAATGTTCTTCACAACAGGACACTTGACCTCAACCAGGCCATGGGTAGGGTTATCATTTGGGTCGACAACCTCTGGATTGGCTCCAAGGTACGGAACATCAGGGTGGATGATAAGGCCACGTAGGAGAATATTAACATGGAAGGTCTCTGCTTGGCGGGCGAAGAGCCTGTGGCTCGAGTTCCGCTCCTTTTTTTCATTGCTTTGGTCTGTGGGGCACCAGTAATGATCCTCACAGAGAGCGATTTTGCAGTGGATTCTGACCTCACATGTCCGTCATATAATTTGCTTGCTTTGGATTGATGCTGTGTTCCCTCTTCAATAATCCCTGACATTTCGGGTGTCACATTCCCAGACTCTACATATGAAGGAGTTCAGCCGAGCTACCAGGTACAAAAGGGTACGGTGGAAGTGTGCATTTCAGATAACAGGGGAAATTGTGGAGCGTTAAGAGCGTAATTACATCCTTGGATAGGACATCTCTCAATCTTCCTTTGTTGTTAATGGTTGGCTTCAAAAGGATATTGAGGGAAGCTGCTCTAGTAATCACATCACAAAAGCAAGGGTCCTAAAACAACATTTTCCTGTCTCAGTTTATTTGTCATCTTACGTAGGGTTGCATTTATATTAAAATTACCTCTGTATGCTTTGTATAGAGTAAACTGCAGTTCCTACCAGAGGCTTAAGGTTTATGCACTACAAGCTCATCCTGGTCCTGGTCCTGGTTCTATACATCTTGCAAATTGTAATCTGTTTTGCAACTTCCCTGCACTTTTAAATATTTTTTTAAATGGCATCTGTTTTCAAAATAAAACTGTATGAAGAATGATTTGTTCTTGTTGTGATTGTTTTTTTTAAATACCTGTGCAAGGGCAGCTGGAACATTTTTGGTTCCCAGTCTACTAAAATGAGCTGTATGGTAGAGTAATGCACAAGCTTCGTCCAGCAGCACAAGAGCTTGGACAGGCTGTCATCTCAGGCGATACTTTGGTAGTTTCAATGGCGATCTGAAGAAAAAGATGTCAAGACTTTCATATATTTAACAACAATATTCAAACAATTTAAATAATATAAATAATTTTGCATATAAAAAACAGAATATAAATATTGTGTGTCATTAACATGATGTGCACAATAAAGATGCATTTTGAATGACATGCTATACAGTGAGTGTGTAGTAAGCGTAACATTAATTTGTTTGGAATTTATGAACATAATGTAATGTGTTCCTTTTTATTTTACACCTGTAATAATTGGTTAGATGTGCTGTGGTTATTATTCAACTGAAAAGCTCCTGGAACAACCATTTACACACCTGCAAACGTGTCGCCTGCCAGTGTCAGGTTTTGTATTTTTTCAACGTTGCTTTTATGACAATGATTGTTTACTTTATGAGTGTATGTGCAACATTGTGATGGAATTATGTAGACGCGTAGGGACAAGTTACACCTGAACAGTCACAAAAGCAGACCAAGCCCAAGCAGACCAAGACTGTTCTTTGCTGTGTTTGCTGTTCATATTAAAATGATCCGGCACTTGAATCAAAATTATCATCGTTCCAAAAAAAATAGTAACGGCTACAGTACATGAGAAATAAATGACCAAAATGTTATGTGTGTCATCACATAATCAACACCCATACTGAGAGTTATACCTGCACTGATCATTGTGAGATGAGGTGCTATAGTGCAACACAAGATTCACATTCGCATTAGATTCACCACATGTATATAATCTAACTTTTAAACTTTATATAAATATATATATGTGTGTATACATAGAAAGAGAGCAAAGTAAAGCTCAAAAACCTTTAAATCTCAAAAAGGTCAACCACAGAAATACATTATGCTTGGTAGTAAACTTTGTGGTTCCCAAACACCCAAATCAACAGAATCTATCAGCTTGGATAGGGTTTATGACCATATTATGGTCTGCAATTATTTTCAGTTTTTCATGCTGAATTGGGTTATAAAACTGACAGGAATGTATACCAGAGCTGGAATAATGCATTCCCAAAACAGTAATAAGAACAGGAGGATGCAGATTTAAACCTCAGCAGCACAAAGTGCTCAGCAGAAATACTACAAAAACCAATGATGGTCGTGTGATTAGGCTGGCAAATGCAAGGCTTTAAGCACTTTAATTAGACTGATGGCTGCTTCCATGCTATCATCTGCTGCCAATGACACAGTCTTAATTAACCCATTTAAAAGCAGTGGTGTGTATTTATGTCCACAATGAGCCTTTCCAGTGTCAAAGGAAAACACATCATTGGCATAATGCTATCCCCAACAGTTCACTCTGATGGTTATCACACTTCTGTTTCGGTCTGTACACTTACACAGGAGCAAAGTCGAACGTGATCGGTAGTTCTCATTTGTAACAGTTATTGTAGAAACCTGACAACCCGCATGTCGAGTAAAGGTTCATCTCATGCATCTGGGTAGCACATCATGAAGAAAAAAACCAAATGCTCTGTCGACTTGATGAGGTTTCACCACTTCTCCAATAGGCCTTTTCAATTCTGTACTGGAGAGCTGCACAAAGACATTAACTTATTGCACATTTCTTGGGTCTGTGGAGATATTTCTAAAACCTTCGGAAGCCTCTGGAGATGTGAGATGATGATTTTCTTTTTGAAACTTCAGTTTTAGAGTTTGTTTTTTTTCCTCAAGAAGGTACAGTTTGTGGTAGACCTGGGTCTCCACGTATCGGAAAATACTTATCGTCCTTCGTATAAGCCGCCTTTACTCCAAAATAGATGCCATTTGTCACAATTACACTGAGCGCCAGGACGGTTGGTAAAGTAGTTTAGAAATAGAACACTGTTTTTCTGTCTGTCCTATGAATGATGACTTATTTACTTAAACGTGAACTGCTCTGATACTGTCTGGTTCTTAATGTAAAATGGGTAGTTGATTAATACCATTATCCTGATATTGTATGTTTGGATCGCTAGTTTATTCAGCTTGTACCATATATACTGTAAATGTAAATAATAAATTGTTTTTCTAATTATCTAATGTACCTTACGTGCCAATAAAGTCACCCTGTGGTCCACCTAAGAGGTTAAGAACCAATGAATGTTTTATTATTACATTATAAAAGTCTTTGAGAACTTGTCATTGTGTGCTTTCACACTGCAAGCATATAGCGGGATATAATTAGCGATGTATAATGTGGTTGCCCTTTGGTAATTGCCTGTTACGAGTTTATTCAGCCCAATTAGCTGGGTTTGCTTTTTTGCCTTAGGAATGTATTGAGGAGATGTCTTCTTTGCCATAATTGTATCTACAAGCGGTTACTGGGGAGGCATTGATGTAGTTCTGTACAGTTTGCTAAATGTACAATATTCATTTCAATTACATGAATGCTCGTTCATTCCTGGAAGAATATCCCAATTAGCTTTGGAAAGATACCAACAGTGAAAGAGGCTGAGAAAGAGAGTGTAAAATAAGACAAAATAAGCATATTTACAGGTCACCTGTCAGAGTTGGACTCCCATAGTCTACATTAAATTGCATTGAAATGCTGATCTGCTTGCAGTACGAGACGTCAGTCTATTTCCTCTCGTTTCCTTATCCCTGTCACAGTAAAAATCTCCACAAAATCAACTGACAAGGAAAGCACTTAATTACCTTAGTTTGTCAGTGTCAAAATGACTTATTCAGTACAATGTGATTGGGCAGCAGAATGCACATTGATTTTGTGATTACAAAGAGGTTTGTGTGACTGTTATGTGAATCACACAATTGGCGTTGCAGTTTCCACCTCTTCCCAGCATACCCACACTCCCAACATAATTTCGGTCTGATTATGCCTTCATGCGTCTGTAATTTAAATATTTACCGGGCACCCCGTCAACATCCGCAATCCTCCACCCTTCATTTGCATTTTGATAAGGAGGCCAATAGGGCAGAGAGGTTTGGAATAAATACAGTGTGCCATCAGCGTGTGCTCACTCAGAGCTGAAATTAGCACAGACCTTTTGGCCAGTGTTCTCGCATCAGGAGTGCCTCTTTTAAATTGGCCATGAGGGGTCATCATACCCCTGGGACGACAAAATACATTCATGTTTAGAATGTACAATTGTATAAAATCCTTCTAGGATTTAGTCTGGCAGCAAAACTGAGGAACATTTCTTTTCTGTAAGGTGGTTATGGCAAAGAGTATCAATTGTAATCTTATTTTAGACAATAACATGAAACATATTAAATGGGAGTAGCCTATGCTTAACTTTGCATTCTGTCCCCTCTCCAAACAATGGACTCATTTTTATTTAAGTTCACATGGTCTTCCCAATATATAATCAAACACTGACATTATTTATACAATGTTCATGTAATCTTTTGGTTTACAGCCCACATTGTGACTATTTTGTTTTGATGTCAGCAAACTCATTTCACAAGCAGATAGCTGTTTTCAGCTAAACAAAATCTCTAATAAACCCACTGTACACTATCCGTCCCTAAACTATAGACAAAGTGAGCATCTAGCTGGTGAATGTAACGGACTATTTAGGTTCTGAAGAGCCAGATATTCTCCTCAGGAGTTGGTGGAGATCAAAACCAAAGCTAAAAGTACAGGAAAATATTGGACACCATTCGGGTTGCTCGAAACCCAGTTCCAAATGTTGCTCCCTGTCTGCTGGATGTGTACATAACCAACTGTTTGTGAATATTTTCATCATATCAACTTTTGCGTGTTGCGTCCAAGTGAACAAACAGTGCTTAAATCCAGCGTTAAAATCAAGCTTTAGCTCTTTACCAACAAATCATGTATGTTTTACATTTTTAACAGAATAAATGCCATATAGTTTATTCTACAGCATTTAATTATCCTCCTATTACAAGCAGCCATTGGTTTCCATTCATTTCGTTGCAATATGCAACATTTTATGAAAACTACTGGCGGATTTTAGTACAGAAATGAATGTAAATCAATGGCTTCCTACAATAGTTGGTAAAGCACATCCAAAAACACAGTTCATTGGGTTTGCAAAATGGTTAGCTGTGATGTAATTTCATTTGCCGTAAATGGAATATGAAAAAAATGCAAAACCACCGGCAGACATGGAGAGAGAGCTGCAGCACTGATAACATTGAACGGGTAAATTATATTTAGGATATTGTGACACACTGCTGTCTAATCAATATGTTATTTTCACTAATGTAATTAAGTTTATATAGAACCAATTTATATCTGGAATTTAATGAGAGCTGTATTCAGATGAATTTGATCAGTTAGATGTAATTTCCTTATGTAATTTGCCAACCAAAACAGAGGTTTTGCAGGCGGATAATAAACTTTTATCCGGCAAAGAGTTTTATTCGTCAAACCTCACCAGTCATTACATATGTGATTGAAATACCTGCTGCCTTGTCGCTTTCATCCATTACTTATAGAGTGGTAATACTCTAATCTAAATTGGCTAACTTTCCTCTTAGTTGCTTTAAAGTGCTGAATTATAATCGCAATTGAGGAAAACCAAAGAGAAAGAGGAATTTGTTACTGATGCTACCAGCAGTAGCTTCTTAGCTAGAGTTTCAATGTTCCATCCAAATATTAGCACACTGTCCCTTTAACAATATTAAAGATATAATCTTGTGTGAGTGGTTTAGGATGAAGGATATATTGAAAGGAAGATAGAGATATAATTAAAGAGAAGATAGGTCAAGTTATTGTCACTGACACGTTCATATTGTGTGGCCTTCAAGATTCTCAGTGCAGTGAGGCACCTCGCACGCTAACTAAGCTGCATGGATTACTAAAGCACTGACACAAACATTCTGCTGCACTTCTCAGGGTGCCTCTGGTCCTATTTGAGCTTGATGCAAAGAGACAGTGACACTTTGAGGATGCCAGTGGGAACCCTGACAGAGCTTTGAATAAACAAACAGTCTTGCTTGGAGCTACATGTGGAGTGTCAAGTTACATGTGGATGTTTTACACTGAGGTGAATGTTTAGAAGCAATGATGCCCGACAAGGAAGCTGCCTATACACTCTTTTAGTACGGTGGCGAGGTAAATCTAAGTTAAAAGCTTCTGCTCCCTTACTTATCCCTTTAACTCGGCTTAGGAGCAGAGTACGAAGAAGGCAATGACAATGCACGACAGGGTGTCCCAATATTTATCAAAAATAATGGCCAAGTTGGAGGGATTCAAAGAGTTATTGCCAGCCGCAATCATTCCTCATCTCCATCCTGTCTTGCTAAAGTGCACTTTAGGCAGACACTAAGTCTTCAGTAGGATTTCGACCCTCATTTCTTACAGTGTCGGGAAGGGATTCCTTCGTGAGTGTTTTCAGTGCCACAAATGTATACACAAGTGTATATGCGAGTATTTTATTAAGCCAGAGTTGAGGTACATATAAAGTTCATTTAAATGAAGATGATTAAAAAAAACTTCAACTGGAAAACATGTTAAAAAAAATCAATGTCTTGATTTATGTTGCATCTTCCTTGAACTTCGGAAATCTTGACCTTCACAAGACTGCATGCTATACATGTAATAATACATTTCATTTATATAGCCCTTTTCTAGATACACAAAGACATTGTAGTGAAGGAAATCCATGGTAAGCCAGCAACTTAGCAATGGGTGACTGACCCATTCAAGACGGTCATTTGATTTACCGAACATTTTAGACATTGTGCAAAAACCATAATTCCATTGAATTGAATTAATTTGATATATCACCCAGATGTACAAGGAGTTTTATTTGGAGCATGAGGGGATAACCCGCAGATGCTGTGCATTTTAAAACTCATGGATGCCTGCTCAAGCACATATACTTGTGTGACGCTGGACTTTGTGATTTTGTTTGCATGAAATCAAAGCACCAGTCCAGGCTAGACGTGACACAGATGCACACCCCTCGACTACTCCCCCTGACTTAAGGCTCCAACGGAGCATAAGAACACAACCATCTCGCAACACTTGTTGAGTTCAAATAAACATGAGTGACAACAGGTTGTGCTCTAGGGCTCTTAAGTAGTATAGCAGTGTTTGTACATTAAAATGCTCTTTCATATTTTTGAGAAGTTTGATAGACTTTGCACACTGATTACAAGCCACGACAGCGACGCTGGTGTTGTTTCCAGCTGCTGAGTCTGTGTGTGTCATCATGGAAAAATGTTCTCCCGGAGACTCCTACTGCAGCGGGAACTTCCACCAAAGCTGTTGTGTGTAATTTGCCAGGTGTTTATATTTCAGGGTTTGCCACAGCGATAGCGTTGCGACCGTGCGAGGCGCGGTCGCGACACTTTACACGTATGTGGTTAAAATCGAACTGAAGGCTGAGTTCAAAGATGGGTGCGCTCCGAGCGAGGGAGCCTTGAGTAGATGGGAAGGGTGGGAAGGGTAGGAAGTGGCGAAGGGGCAAAACTTCATATTCAGCGAACGGCAGGTTTCCAGAGATAAAATTCTTGTCCGTGAAACATATTGTCAATTTGTCTGCTACAACTGAAAAACTGACTCAAATATGTAAGCATTCAGTTATCAATAAATAAATACAGATTCTATTTTTGTGGCTGTAAAAAGAAGGCATATGTGCATCAGGGAATTCTGGTGTGTGTGCACTCAAGTGTGCGTGCCTGGGGAGAGTAAGCTTCAAAGGGCTTGATATTGTCAGTAAATAACTCATGAGCACACTAAATGGGCCGAGGATAGGGGAGTCACAATGGATGTGTCCTTTATGAAAAATCCAGTGGCTACAAGTGTGTGATTTTGATGCCGGAGGTAAAGGCCTCGGAGGTTGCAGAATGAACCCCTTATGCCACACTTCACTAGATAGGAGGAACTTTTAGTCAGGG
The DNA here is from genome assembly GCA_943590825.1 of Bovichtus diacanthus. Classification (NCBI taxonomy): domain Eukaryota; kingdom Metazoa; phylum Chordata; class Actinopteri; order Perciformes; family Bovichtidae; genus Bovichtus; species Bovichtus diacanthus. Next base: position 3,974,185 of record CALSBV010011748.1, read on the forward strand.
AAATCTGTCTTCACTTGTTTGAGATGAGTAATGTGTCTCAGCTGCAGTATAGTATTAATAAATAAGTAACAGTGTACTCAATTGCGCTTTAATACATTTTGCTGACCAGAGTTAAATGGCTAACTCTAGTCCAATCACTAGGACATGCACAGGCTTTGGACACAATAACAGGAATACTTTAAAATAGTCCTCCAATAAAACCAACTTTTGTGATGCTTATACTGTTACATTCAAGCAGATCAGAGAGATGATTAACTGGTCTATTTCAAGGACAATTCTTTTGTTTGTAGTGCTGTCTTTTTAACGCGTATAGTAAAGCCAGTCAGATACTGTACAGGTTAGTGTTTTTTTTTTTGTGAACAACTTTTTACTTTTCAATCCATACACACATATTAGAGATACAGAGTAGCCGTCCAATGGTGTGAAGAGTCCCTTTCCCACCTCCTACACACCTACCCATCCACACAGTGACATTCTCAGATTTGTTATTTTTGTAAGTTGAGTTAACTCACACTACACTTTTAAATTGGCCTTTCAGCATTGGCCAAAACGTATGACTTCTGCTCACAATCTACTGTTTGTGCAACTGTTCTAGATGTGGGTGGTCCGACTGGGCATAAACATCGTTTGGACAAAAAGGGAACAGACGTAATTCTACTTTGAAAAACAACAATTTTTTAAAAAGAGAAGAGGTTTAATGGACATGAAGGACTCTGAGATGGCTGGAATGATGTGGACACTGGACAACATTGTCTGTTTTGCAGAACAGTATTAGTCAGGACTGCACTACCAACAACATGTATAACACTACTCTAATAATAAACAAGCTCACTACAGTTCATAATGGATCTTTCCACAGCAGCCATGGGGGAAATTGGATAACTGAGATAGCCGACTCAAATTTTCTGGTTTGCCCAATTTTTGTTGTTGATTATTCAAGCAATTAATCATGTTTGTCATCTTTGCAGTGACTGCCTGGCATAAGATACATTTGCTGTTTTGTTTAGCCCCTGTATATAGGTTTATTACTTTTTTGAAATGTGAAATGTCTTGACATCTTTTTAAATGGACTGAAATTTGGTTCAGATGTTCCTCATGGGTTGAACTGTAACAACTTAAGCTATCCCTTACATTACAATTTAATGTTTTTTACAGGCCAAAAGTGTAATTTGCACCATAATTTGATTTATGACCAAATCCCTGCAAAACCAATTTTCCTGCCACATTCCTTATGTTACAGTAAAAAACCTATACTGTGTTTTTGTTGACTCAGGTCCCAGATGGCTAAAAGTAAACTGTGATCACAACACAGAAGGTGTGATGACAGCTAATAATAAAAAAGGAAAGTGGACGGTTAATATGCTTGAAGCTGAAAATTGTTGCTCTCACTTTCTTAAAAATATATTAACAAGAACGCTACTGCCTCTTTTCAAATTTCAACATTTAAAGCTATAACTGTGCACACTGTCATATATGGGGAATTTAAGTGACAGGGAGGATACTCTATAAATGGAAAATGCCAGTATGTGGTGAGAGATACATTGACTGACTTGTCAGAATACGATCCCTGGTATGCCAATCAAGCCTTCTTCTGTGAGTGCAGTCCACTCATTCCAATTACACCACCACCATATTGCAGTTGAGGTCTGTTGTTTCTCATATTCTTGTGCCACTGTAGATGAAATTGCATCTCTAGCAAAGCTCCCAGAAAAAAAGCAAAAAGACTTTCATCTGGTTTTACAAGTGCGCAAAATGCATCTCATAAAAATGTAATCAGGTCAGATGATTGTTCTGACAGCTGCCAATGAAAGATTATACACAGACACACAACTCACAGAATGTGTTTCAGTTATATCCCCATAGACTTTCCGCCATGACTGTGCTGTCAGTCTTGCTGGTCGTGTATTGTATTTGTTTGCTGACATCTTTATTTATTTATCGGTGTTTAGCTTGCAATCATGGTTGGCATGAAACTCCCTGATGTAAATTATAGAGAGTCAATATTCCTATTTCTCTGCCAGCTTTGCTGCTATACAGAATTGGATCTGTGCCATGCATGTTACCCACACCTCATATTGATGAAAGAGGCAACAAACACCATGCACATGGAATACTAATGAGGAAATAGTGTAAAATAGTAGCTGCCTATCTCTTCTGAAGTTGTCAGTGTCAGTGTCAGTATTCATGCCCAGCGGCTAAAGGTGAAATCTGGACATGAAGGCTACTCTTGATACAGTGCTGTCCTCTGGAGCTACGGACTACCTATGACGTGATTCGAAATGAAGTTAAAACATACTTAAGCGATGGACTCAAATTCGGATTTTTTTCAATATTTTTGTTAGTTTGGATATATTATTTAGAAGGCACATGAAAAAACCACGTTGGAATGTAGTTAAGGAAACAGAATGTGATTTAGCATTGCGTTTGACTTGTAAGGTGTGAATCAGTACTTTTATGACCAGGAGTAGGTCTGACCTAATGCAAGTTGTCATTAAAATTGATTTTGACTCTTTCTTCCAAAAAGACTCTTAGCAGTAAAATCAATAAGCTGGAACGTGCTGCTGCGTATAAAGCTTATAATTGCAGTCTTTTTCCTTTTAACATGCATCTTTTAGCTTTTTATGGTCTCAGAAAGCGTGGAATTGGAGGTCGGGTGGGTGGATTGGTGTGTTTCATGCTGGAGGCCAGAGTTTGTGCTGCCTCACAGACCTAGTAATAATGTTTACCTGAAACAATGATCTTTCTCTCTCCTATACCACGTGTTTTAGTTGGCTAACATTCACCATAACTTAACTATAGAACACCACCTTCTTAAACAACTCCTTTGATGTTTTCCAGTCAGGAAACAAATCATATAAAAACAGCCAGCATATTTTCACATCACATTATTTTGACCAAACCAGAGTTGCTGATTGTTGGAACAATGGGAAGACATAACCAATACAGGTTTGGCGGTAGTTGGGCTGACAGTGGCCAGTTGGAACATTTTAAGATATCGCCCAACCCTACCTACTAGCTCAGGTTATTGGAAAAACAATATCTTAACATAAATCTGAGCTTTAATGCACCCCATATCTTGAATGTTCTGCAAGAAAACATCCTGTTTGCACTGCCTTTTATCAAATGAAATACATGTACATAATTAGTTAAATAATTCATATCTTGCAGTGCACTGTAGCTACTCTGCAACTGTCATTCTCCTGTTTTATCTGGTTTACACATCTTAACTTATGTTCTGTTTTATATTATTCTTTTAATGTCTTATTTATATGGCTCTTATTATATCACCTTTTGTTTCTCTTATTTGTGTAAAGCACTTTCAATTTCCTTGTTGTTGAAAGGTGCCAAACAAAAAAAAAAAAACAATAACCACAATCTTTCCCTTAGCCTTAACCGTAGATATTGTGGAAAGTGTTGACATTGAACGCAACAATATCTTCCAACATTCTAGTCAGGGCATAGGGTTGGACATTCACTCCTGTTTGTTTTCAACATCCAACATCCACTTCTCCATCCAAGCCTCTTACAGTATAATCTCTATACTTTCTCTCTCTTTGACCATCCTCTGCTTTTCCGTCTCCTGTCTCTGTTCACTTGATCAGAGTTCAAATCTGAAAAAGCACCTGTTGTGTGACTTAAGCCCAGAAAGCCTTGTCCCTGTGACACACTGCTGGGAGAGTTGAGCCTGACCAAAATTGTCCTCCATTTTGGCTAAAATTACACTTCATTACTGGGGATGGAAAGCAACCTGCCACCATCCCAGGGTGTTTAAACTAAATTTAACAAACTTTCAAGCTGAGTCAAACAAGGAGAGAAGGGTCCTTATTGTTCCTGTGCCCTTTTCCCTTTCATGGACCGCCTTTATCACACAAATTGCAGTGTTGCGGTGGGACTGTGATGTCAAACCGCATTGTAAAAATGACACTCATGTTGCATGCTTGGCATAAATCCAACTGCCCTGGGCTTTGCTTGTGTTGAGTCTTCTGATGAGAGAGAGACCTGTTGGCATAGGTGTTTTTTTCCTCCTAAAATACTAGTGTGTTGACAATCGTCAGAAAACAAGGAAGTCAGTGTATTGCAGGATAGAGCTGAGAGTTAACTTACTGTAAATGAGAATTAACTTACTGTAAATGTCATCTTGGACTGATGGTTTATTTATTTTATGGTATTGGCTGAACCACATTATAATAAAGCACTCCTTAAAGGTTTTACATTTTAACTAATATATATCATTTACCTACCAGGACTGCAAACTCCAGTGGGATGAAAAAGGTGACTGTTCTGAGAAGAGGGACAAACTTCCCTTTGCGTTGCACTGTTTTTCGTGCAACCTGGGCCAAACAAAGCAAAACTAGTTAAGTTCACTTTAGACGAGGCAATGTTACTGAAGCTCAGTTAAAACAGATCTCGCCTCTCCCTAACCGTGATAAAACAGGCAAGTCTGAGGGGTCTGATGAGAAGGTAGTGCCTAATACCACATACAGTACATGTTGAATCAAGTTTGGAAAAAAGTACTTGCAAAACTTAGATTTGGGACTTTAACAATTTCATTTTAAGACTAAACTGTTATTCTTTCATTGCCAACCATTACTGTATATTGTTTAATTATTAATTATATTTAATTGAATTAATTCATATTGTCCTACTTCCCTCATTCCAGTATTAGAAATATAAGCTAATATTATATATTATTCAGAATAATATTAACTTACAATTGCTACCTTCACGAGTAGACGTTTATTCACAGGGTGTCTGGGCTCATTCTTATGCAGTCATGAGCAACCAAGGTGCAAGTGTTCTTTCCACAGCAAAGCAAGGCAAGGTTAAAGGCTTCGATGTAGTGTTGGAGGTGTGCTGCTTTGTCACCTGCAGCTCATCACCTAACAGCTCACCATGGCTGCTTCTGCTGGTACTATTTCTTCTTGCAATATTCAAAACTGATCCAGTGACCAAACATTCACAATAACAGCCTCCTTCTAAAAAAAAAAAATGTCATCATGAAGCAGCAGGAAACATTCAGTTTGCATCAGTAGTGACTTAACCCATCTCTGATACAACTGAGTGACAATCAGTAAACAAGGCTGAAAGTATGGACAGGAATTAAAGAGGGCTGAATCAGGATGGTAAAACGGCATTACGGACAAGGTGAGCAGCCTGGACACAGTGAAGAACCGTGGCTCCATTGGATTAAAAAGAGTCCTATGAAGTAGTTCAGGCATCCGATTAGGATGCCGCTCTCTGGAGGTTTTTGGGGACGTCCAACTTCAAGAAGACCCTGGGGTAGGCCCAGAGAAAGCTGGAGGGATTATATGTCTCAACTGGCTTTGGAACACCTCATGATTCCTCAGACCGACAAATGGGAGGTCTGTTCCATCGTATTTCAATCTGGAGAGACTTCACTCTGAGTGAACGAATATTTTTTATTGACGTGCACAAAAGGATGAGAAATGTGAATAGTCTTTGCCATTTAGACCCCAACATGATGTCATGTATTTTAAGAAGGCGGTAAAGCTGTAGATGTAGATTAGGACACTCCCTATGGAGTCTAGACACTGGTGGTGGTGATGGTGATGGGATGAAGTGAGAATGCTGAAGATCTGGATGTCATGAGAAATGGACTTCTGATGAGCTCAACCTGGACACTGTACACGATGAATTGGGTGGAGGAGGGTGCAATAATTTTGACCTTAAATGACAGCTGACAGTAGCAGAGAGGAGAACAGATTTTGAATTTGACAGCAGCTACAGCGAGATCTGGAAAAATCTTAACAGAAGGAGTGAACGTCCATAATCAGCCGAGTAAGAAGAGGCGGAGGAGTGTGAGAGAGAGAATTATGAATGAATAAAGCATAAAGATAGTCTTCCTGATTGAACTTACACTGAGCTTCATTTAGCCATGTAATACTTCCCGACTTACAACACTTTATTCCAGATGAGGCCCTGTGATAGCTGTGGTTTCTTTAGTAATCTAGAATATTTTATGGTGACAATAAAGAAGAAAAAAAATCAAACATTCTCACTTTTGCTTCATGCAACACATGGATGGTTTAGACTTCACTTCACATTTTGAAAGTGAGACGTGACCCTTTGGCAAAAATGTTGACACAACATTGGCCGAGACTGAACAAACATCATCTGCTTACTGGGAGGACATCAACACCTGCCGCTTCCCGGCAAATGTAGCGAATGATCCTTTATTAGTCGCATCACATCCTAATGTCTCATGAGGTGAAGACGTTTCTGCCAGAATGTGAGGGTGACGGAGGTCTGGGAGTGTGTGTGTGTGTGTGTGTGTGTGTGTGTGTGTGTTTGGGGTGTGCAAATGCCAGAGCACATGTGCATTGACTTTCTCGGTAGGTTCCCCTGTGTATGTGTGGCTTTTACACTGACATGTTTATTCTTGCCCATGTGATTCCATTACCAGCTGCTAGACTATTCTATTCAAAACAGAGCTATATAAGTATGTCAAATGTCATCAGTACATTGCGTCATTTCAACATTTTGACAGACCATGCTTCATAGCAAAAGTTGATTTCCAAATAAAAAGGTATGTCATTTGAAATGAACTCACTGCACTGTTGCAATTGACTGTTTACCCATTTCTGATAGTCTGATTGTGTTTCAGAGGAAGAGATTTGAAAGTAATAAAAGAGATACATATGTGAGGGAATATCTTTATGAGCAGAGTACTGGAAACCAAATAAGCTGCAGGAAACTGAAGTGATGTCTTATGCTGAAGGTTTATTAGATCTTGTACAAGGAGAATAGATGATGAACGATACAAGCACAAACAGAGATGCAGTCACATTGTATGCCACCGTCCTTTCTGCCAACCAGCCACTCTCCGTTCATATTTTTCCTAAACAAGGCATTCCATCAACTGTTTACCTAAAGATGGATCACCTACATATCTCCTCAAATCCTAGCCAGACGTTCATAGCATCTCCCTGACCTTGCCAGTCTGAACACACTGGGCCCACCTTAATTCTTATCTTGCAGCTGTGTACCGTCAGCTCCCACAGACTAAAAGATGAGCTATGTGTTTTGGAGAGATGACCTGACCAGAGAAAAAAGACACTCAAGACATCCTATAACATGAGAGGAATAGTCAAACTATGTATAGAGTCCTAAGGTCTGAATATATTTTAATATACATATATACTAATAGATAGGAATTAGTCCAAATATTACTTAACAACATATATCACTGGGGAGCCAAAAGCCGAAAGAATAAGAAGTTTTGAATAATGTAAACCTTAATCTTTAGTCTATGTGTTTACCAAATGGCACTCTATTTCAGTTTAAGACTACTTATACATCCAATGAATATTTGATTTAAGTGAAGCCATTGTCTAAAGGTAAAATGCGTGCAAATACATTATGCACCACCCCATCCGATGCTCTCTGTTGTGCACACTGATTTGATTAGGAATGTGAAGCATCACTTCATACATATTTATAATACCGACCATTAAAGCTAGATTTAGAAAGTTGATTAGCTACCCAACCCTGAAGGGCCTTGGTAGTGTTGTAGAGTGCAAACAATAAGCAGAAGAGGCTTGCCAAAATGCAACTGAATATTTAAAACAGAATAGACTTGAAGTGTACAGTACTGTTGTAAGGACTTTGCAACACAGGTGTTGAAACACACTAAAAAACAAAGACTCTAAAAACTTTATGACGAGAACATTTCTAGAATGTGGTAACTTTCTACAGGTGAGTACTTACGAAAAATAAGTTCTTAATTCTGCCCAAGGTGTATTCCCTATCTTGGCTCTTTGTCCTCTTCTGTTAAACCTACCCTCCGTAATCTAGGTGTTTATGTGGACCAGGCTTTGTGTTTTGACCAGCATGTTAATTGTTTGTGTTACTCTTGTTTCCACCAGCTGAGGAAGCCCAATGCGTCCACAGTTAATTTCCTCACACCTTGACTACTGTGATTTGCTTCACCTGCCTTAGCAAGGATCGCAAAATCGCCTACAAACGGTTCAAAATGCCGCTGCCAAGCTTTTGACCAAAACTTCTAAAAGGTCTCACATGACTCCCATTTTGATATCTTTACACTGGCTTCCCATCAAAATTTGTGTGATCACATTTAGAGCCTTGCATGGTCAGGCACCTGCCTACATTAAGGAGCTTCTGCAGCTCCATATCAGCGATAGGTCTCTGAGGTCCTCTGATCAGGGTTTGTTGATTGCTCCTCGCTCCAGGGACTGTTTGAGGTTGTAGCCCCCAAACTTTGGAACTCTCTCCGATTGGACTTAAACATACAACATGTCATTTTCTGCCACTTGGGGGCTCTCAATCAAAACAATAACAAAATACGATGTAGTGAATCATGGGAGTTTGTCATTGCAGTAGGTTTATCCCGATTAGGAAAACTTTATTGTCCATTCAAGATCTTTTTACTGGGAGCCAAATTATCCGCAGAGGTTTCCTCTCCATGGAGCCCATAAACAGAGAATAAACCAGTTTCACGTAAAAGTGACAGTGTTTCCCCAGTGGAGACAGGACAGACGGGCTACGAGCTAAAGGCTAAGTTTGCCCAGCTTGTTTCTGTTCTTAAAAGTGTATCGTAAAAATGTGGCTTGAAACTGGATAAAAAGTCATGACTACACCATTGCAGACTTCAAAATTAAACCGAACAATACCTTAATGAAAATGAAAGATTTCTCTGGGTTTTGGAAGCATTAAGAATAATGTAAGTAAACAATTTAACTCAATATTTAAAATAGTTCTTGTCATTTTTAGACGTTTTAATGCGGAAAAGTTACATATTATAAATTTAAGATCTGTGGATATCATGGACATTTTAAAAAAGCAGTTCAAGACCCTTGCTAGACTTGCTTTCATTTAGTCTTTTATGTTTTTAGCTTGATGTTTGAATTTCATGTCGGTTGTTTTGTCTTTTACTTGCTATCTTTATTGTGAAGCCAGTAAACGGCCACATCTATTGAACTTCTTGCCCCAACTTATAACGCAAGCTTTTTGTTATAAATGTGTAGTCTCCAACCCTGTCAGTGTCATTGAATGACACTAATGGGAAACTTTAGAATGCATAGTCACAACAACTTTTTTCGCAGTATAGTAAATTGCAATCCATTACACTTGCTGGTAACTTCTTGTCGTCTCTTCACACTGACCAAAAACCCATTTTAAGGAACTCATAAAAGCCAAACAGAGTCCTGCTGACCCTCACAAAGAGGTCTAAAGACACCTAACTGTTCCTTGAGGTGCTTCAAAGCTCCGAAAATGTCCAGGCAGGTCAAAGCAGTCAGCTTTGAGCTCTATAATCCCTCTTTACTCATTTTGATGTGTTGCCACTAAAAGTACACTAAAACTGAGATAAAAGAGAGTAGCCTAAACTAATTATCTTATCAGCTGAAGTGAAAAAAGTAGGAAATACGAGGAGACAATTTGTCTCAGTGTGCCTTAGCATATCGGCATGTTGCTATATTTAGCATAGCTTTGGAGGTCTGATTTGCTTTGACAAGTGTAAGCCATGGATGATGAGTGCATATTCCTTCTGGTAAATGAGATTGTGGTTTTGATTAGGTTTTTAATCAAAAGAAGTTGTGAAATGTTTACCTGTCAGCGGCCAAAGACCCTTGAGCTCAACCAGGAAAAGCCCCAGCGCCGACAGTCACAGTGGGCTGGTAGACCTGTGTAACGGCAGCAACAGGGAGTTTGCAGTTCCCCAGTGATGTGACTGAACTTGAGCTAACTGCTAACTGAAGCCATGCCATTTTCTTGGGCTTTGACAGCTCTACGCTCGGCAAAAAAGCTTCCTGGCATCTGTGAGGAAGAGGCGAGGGTGCAAGTTGTTTTCTTGTGTCTGTGTGACAAACTAGAAAACAGACACAAAACATGGCTGCAATATTTACAAGTGAGCCAGGCAGCTATGCTTCTTCTCCTCATGTACTTAGGGCAGACTGGCGCTACAGTGTCTCACTATCACCTCTAGAGGAACAAGTGGTAATAAATGACAGGACTGAATGGCGCTAGTCAGTTAGCATCCTAACTTCAGTAGATATATCTGCAACAAATCAAATCAAATTTATTTATATACCCCAATATCACAAATTACACATTTGTCTCATATTTGTAAAGCCACATATGGCTTACGACACCCTCTGTCCTTAGACCCTTGCACAGCACAAGGAAAAACTCCCTAAAAGAAACCCCACAATTAAAGGGGGAAAAATGGAAGAAACCTCACGAAGAGCAATTTCCAGGACGAACAGATGTGCAATACAGAATCAATGTGTTGAGAATAAACAACATAGTAAAATTACAACATGATGTGATCAAATATGAAAAAGATGGATCCAGGCGGATGTCAAAAAAGTTATATATAATATATTAACGTGGGCATCAGGCAGGACCAGGGCAACAGGTGCAGCCATGATTCATGATCCAGACGTAACCTTTAATAGTGGCAACCTGCCAGATGAGAGACAATGAAACTCCAGGGATGATGCCCCGAATGCTGAGTTAGTAACATGCATTTAAGGGACATAAATGCATACAGACAGAGAGGGAGAGAAGGAGAGAGAGAGTGACGGAAAAGAGGAAGAGAGAGGAAAGTGATTTAAGTTCCTCGGAAGTCTAAGCCTATAACAGCATAACTAGGGGCTGGTCCAAGGCAAGCCTGAGCCAGCCCTAACTATAAGCTTTATCAAAGAGGAAAGTCTTTAGCCTGCTCTTAAATATATAGAGGGTGTCTGCCTCTGCCTCCCAAACACAAACTGGGAGCTGGTTCTACATTAGAGGAGCTTGATAGCTGAAGGCTCTGGCTCCCATTGTACTTTTGGAGAAAATGGGTTTTGGAGGCATTTGCGGCTAAGCACAATAACTTCAGTTTTGTCTGTGTTTAACATCAAAAAGTTGCAGGATATCCAAGTTTGTATGTCCTTAAGGTATGCTTGAAGTTTAGATAATTGATTAGGTTCATCTGGCTTGATTGATAGATATAATTGGGTGTCATCCACATAACAATGAAAGTTTATGGAGTGGTTACTTATAATATTGCCTAAAGAAAGCATATATAAAGGTGAATAGAATAGCCCCTCCGAGAACCATCACCTTACTGTGGTGGAGGGGTTTGGGTGCCCCTATGAACCTGAGGGCTGTGTTGTCGGGAGCCTAGTGCTCCTAGTAGGGTCTCCCATGGCAAATTGGTCTCAGGCGAGGGGCCAGAAAAAGAATGGTTCAAGAACCCCAATGCAACATCAAAAAAGAGGAGGTG
>CALSBV010011748.1:3985832-4070805 GCA_943590825.1 Bovichtus diacanthus
CCCGACCCCGGATAAGCGGTTGAAGATGGATGGATGGATGGAGAATAGGTCCAAGTACAGAACCTTGCTGGACTTCATGACTGACTTTGGCTTGCATGGAGGATTCATCATTAACAGAAACTAATACCTCATTTGCATATTTAAGCATAATATTTCAGAAAACTTGTAATACAAATACCCTCAAAGTGATAAAACACCTCAATGCTTCAATAATTATAATCCAGTAATATAGTAAAAATCATATTCTCAAATGGGCCATTCTGCATAATGAGGTACTTTTACTTTTGTTACTTTAAATATAATTATACGCTAATACTTTTGTACTTTTACTCGTAACAGAGTGTTTCTACGCTGTGGTATTACTACTATTACTTATTAGTAAAAGTTCTGAGTACTTCTTCCATCACTGAATGGAGGTGAACCAAATGACATGTATATTGCACATAATGAAACAAAGTTAGATCTTGGTAGAGTTTACTTTTGATAGTCAATCATAACAAACACACAAAAGTGCTAATTTCAGGCTTACTGGACAGTTTTTTACCTATTAAAATTCACACCCACAGTTTACTGAAAACAAAAAACCCTGAGATGGTACTAAGGAAATCATGGAGAAGGGAGGAAAGGAGATATCTTAATTATAGCCACGCAGTGTCACTCTAGGCAATTTGCTATGACTAATACATTTTCATTGTGCTTTGGCCTCCTGCCAATCAGTTGCAGTGCATAGTAATGTGGCCAGAAGGTTTTAGATTCTGCAGCAATATATGAGGTCAGTGGCGAAAATAGCCGCCTGCATCCAACACCCATTCTTCTGGAAATATGCTTGAATAATGTGATCTACAGGAGCTATATTGCTGCTTGTCACAGATTTGAAATGACAGTGTGTACGTGCGGAGGACATGAGCTGGAATAATACATTAAATGCAGTGTTTTATCCTGTCTTTATGAGTTTGCGCATATAGTAAATGTGTTGTATGTGGGCATGTAAATGATTGATATTCATTTATTTATCTTATCCACATTTAAAATTTAAATTGGCAGATTTGAATTATTGAAGGTACAAACTAAAAAGTGCCAAAGGAGAGTGTGAGGGAGGATTTACACATGCACTAATACTCACACACTCACACAAATGCACACACACAGTTATTGTCTTAATGTCATAGCAACTGTAAGCCATCATGCCCATGCCCACACTGGTGAAAGTGCCAGCCGCTGGCTCCCTCAAGGATGACAGGCAGGTGACAGCACACACAGCGAGGCAGCTGCTTGAGATCATCTTCAAAAGCTGTATAGGCTGGGAAAATCCTGTCTCTTGCCATATACATTTATATACGACTTATATGCTTTGCCAGATGCGTTTAAGAGGAAATGTAATTCCTTTCTGGAATTAGTTTTTATACTGCTCAGAAGTAGTAGATAGGAGGACGGAGTGGGTGTGTACAAAGCACAGGATTTTGTCACCAGAGACCGGTGTTCATTTCCTGCATTCCATGTGTTGCTCTGTTCCGGCTACTGAAAAGATTGGTTAAAAAAAGATCATGGGTTTGCTTAAATGTTTAAAAGTCAAAGTTTTTTTTCCAATGCTTCTCGTAGTCTCAAGATAAGTCAGTGTTTTCATTCAAGGACCTGTGTGAATGGTATTCAAAGCAAGACATTGACTACCATTTTAACCTTTTAGCCAGGTTTGGACTCTGAAATAGAAAGGTGGAGGCTGGGGTGGTGGAAGCAAAGTTTTGTCCGCAGCGTTGTTGTAGCAGGGATTATTGAGGAGGGAGTTATATCTAAATGGACTGCCTTGTTGTGAGAACGGGCTGTGATTGGTGTGGGACTGATTAGAAACAATTATATACAGCTGGGACGTATGACTTCCGTGTCCTGCATTACACAGCTTAGTTGAATATTCGATTCTGATGGGTACATTTCGACATTCTACAGGCTGTTATTTTTTTTATAGCAGACCACTGCTATGTATAACAACGCTCTGATGCTAGGACCACGTCCAATCATATCAAACCGCAGAAAGAAGTACGGTAAATTTAACAAGGTCAGCTCTGGCCAAACTAACACATTAGTTTTAGTTTGCTGTTCCTCCATCAGAAAACACCATGGAATATTTATTTTTATATATGAGGAGAGCAGGAAATTTTGGATTATTGATGGCTGAACTGTCCCCAGTAAAGAAAGAAAATGACAACAAGATCAAGAAAACAGCACAGAAAAATAAAGAGAGGTTAAAAGACACTTAGAGCAGAACAACAGAGAAACAGCGGCAGAATTGAAGAAGGCAAACATGGAGTAAACACGAAGAGAACACAGTATGGGTTATGGCAGAGATTAAAGACAAGTTAATGGAAACAAAAATGTGAAATGACTTTGACAGTTTGACAGTTACGGGGCGCTCATTTTATTGCATCTGTTCAAAATCCCTGCTCGGGGAAGAACTTTCTTTCCTAGCCTTTTCGACTGCCAGTTACATGACAATTAGCTGGGATATGTGGACATAACATGAATTGCTAATTTGACATAATATGAATTGCTAATTGTGAAAAAGTCCTGCTCTCACCCAGATAAAACGACATAAGGAGAAGTCAGTCAAAGAAAGTCAGCCACGACCATCGGGTTACCCAGCACTATGGATCACCTGGAAGTTAAACGGCTGTAACGCTAGATACCAACGAGTGATCCGGGCATTGTCATCCTTCAGGCAAGACACTCCTTTTCTACTGTGCTGTAGTTAACCTCCCGCTGAGCCAGCTTCCAGCTAATGTACAGTGCGGGGCGGTTGACCCTCTCCACCTCCTGGGACAAAATGGCCCCCAGCCTGCTGTTCGAGGCGTTGGTCTTCAAGACAAAAGGAAGAGCAAAGTTAGGAGAAATCCGGAGTGGCTTTCTGCAGCAACTTGCTTAACTCTCTCAAACGCTAGCTTACAGCTTCGTCCACTGGATCGGATCTGAGGCACCCTTTCGGGTCAGGTCGGTCAGGGGGCTGATCAGCTCCGAAAATCCCGGGATGAACCGCCTGTAGTAGCTAGCCGGCCCCATTAACCGCCTGACGTCCTTTTTTTGTCACTGCTGGGATCCTCTATTATCCCCATCTCTAGCATTGCCTGAAGCTCCGCAATTTTCCTTTTGTGTTCAGGCAGTTGATAGGACAGCTGACGTGAGGCAGTTGACGTCACGTCAGGGGGCATCTCTCTGTGGTGCTGTATGAGAGTCGTGTGCCCTGGTAAGGAGGAGAACACATCGCCAAAACACCTTTGCAACATCTGCTCTCTGACCCAGTGAAAGATGGCCGTCACAACAGACCGGGGCTGGTTTCTCCGTTTTTATTACCTCCGGTCCCAACTCTTCTCAACCTTTCTCAATCACCGTGGTTAACAGAGAAGCAGAGGCCATCTCCCTCCATGCTTTTAAGAGAGGTGGTAGCTCAAACGCCTGGCCAATAAAATCAGACCATGATCCGGTGTATTCTTTTGTCATAGCCTAGATGACTGGACATGGGGTTGTGATGAGCCGCCTGGAAAATTATTTCCCGATGGCTTCTTGGCACCAACAAGTGGGTGTTTTCCTCTCCTGTCTGTGTGTCACGGCTCACACGATACAACCTGTCCACAATCACACTAAAGTGTGTGCGAGTAAGTGCTGCATTCGGGGAGCCATCGATACATTCGACCTTGTCGAAAGCATGGCAGAGGGTCTAGTCCCGAGACTGTGAGAGGGGGAAGTCCTCTACAGGACTCTGCATGGCGATGTGCGGCTGCCAGACCGGAGTAGCCAGTCACTGCAACAGCTCCCGCAGGAGAGCACAGTCCTTACGTTGAGACACTGCGATGTCCACGAGGGCCTGGCTCTGTTGCCGTTGTAAGGTGGCAGTGCCCTCCTGCATTGTGGCGTGGAGCTGGAGTGCCTGTCCCAGGGGCCTCAGCGAGGCTTCTCCCTCCGTAATGTCCCTGTGCAGGAGCGTCTTGTGGGTCCATTTTCCCCACTGTATCGTCCTCATGTTCTCTTCAGTCAAAGAAATTCCGCAATCCCACAAATAGCCCAACTAGATTTAAAAAAACTGCCATGCAAATTGTTCTTGAAAGGTTTTGTTGCTGCACATTGCAAGTCTTCTCTTAACTGTCTTGATAGCTAAGGCAAAAATGTTCTACTGGTATAAGTACTCTTCAATTTCTCAAAAGGCTCATCTCTACAACTTTTCCAAGTGGTCCATATATTCCTTGGGAACCGTCTATTAATCGGTCATGCTTATTAATTTCTTGCAGACAACAAAAGCATCACTTTCTATTCACTAACTTCAAATATTGTAACATTTTATGAAGCTATTGCTTCAGTACAAAACCACAGCAGAAAACCAATAAGAGTCAAAGGGATCAATCTTTATCAAAACTTATACCATGGTGGAGTGCTGAATTCAGTACAGTATATTACACCTTTTAGGAGGAGCTCTATTAGATTGCTGTTCATTAGTTTGTAAGTCTTTTAATGATTTTAAACAACATGCTCAAGGGTAACATGCATTATCTACATATGTTAAAAAGAAGTGAGTCTCAAACAGATCCCTGCAGAACCGAACAAAACAAGCTTGCAATGCCTCTGCCTATGCTTAAGGCTATATTGTGTAGCTATATTAAGCTTTTTAAAATAGTGTAATGGATACCATGAGATTCAGAGCAGAAAAAAATGATGAACAGGAAGTTGCTTAATGTTACTCATTCATCATTTGAAAAAATTGGTAGATATGACCTCCAAAGGCAAGGCAAAAGCAACATATTATAGAATGGCATTTAGATACAATTTAAAAACTTGAAGAGCCAAGAGAATATGAATTAAAACCAGCTAAAATCCAAACCCAAAACCTTAATCTGAGGCACAGAATACTGTTAAGTGAATACTGTATTTCATTCTCTGGTGTTGACAAATGCTTCGTGTGGACCTTGATATTTCTTCATTTATGACCTTTGTGTATTGAGAGTTCAGAGATGAACAGGAAGCTGTACTGTTTCAGCCTCCAGCCACTATCCCACCTCTAAGTGCCTCTATAATTTATTCATAATGGTAGAGACCTTCCTTGACATCCAACCACATCCCACATGCTACACATACAAACAGGACCACACACATTCCCTGGAGGTTTACCTTTAACGATGACCAAAAGAAGCCTAATGCTGATGATGAAAGAACCCATTCTACTTACGTTACAGGTAATTACAGCAAAACCATAAAGCATGTTCTCCACACTGGACACTATATTGTATCATTACAGTAAAGTGCTGCAAGTACTTTAAAAATAAAATATTTCCACTGGAGAAGTTGACTGTACTACGAAATGGCCCTACCTGTTCTTAGAAGATATAAGAAGCAATTTCTGTAGACATTTTATTTATATTACCACAATAAACAAAACTCATGGAAAAGTATGCAACATGACAATATATAAATATAGCAAAACTCAAGAGGCATTTGAGTTTAAACCCTTAAATGCATTAAAATGTAATCTACTATTCTTAAATTGTAACATTAATTAAGGTTGATATTATGTTTATCTCTAGTTTGATATATTTCATTTTCAGTTTGTCTTGAACAATATTGAGCGCAGGATAATGTTGTAATATGTGTCTTTCTGTATGAATTTACCTTATTGAATTTGTATACATTAATGTTAGCTAGCGATGTAGCTGTGAGACTCAAGCTAACATTACACCCTGACAACGAACCTTGTTTTAATTTACAACGAACCTTGTTTTAATTTACAACGAACCTTGTTTTAATTTACAACAAACCTTGTTTTAATTTGCAGTCTGCTACGGTCTTTCAGCAATACTAATACTATGCATAGCAGAATTGTTCCTTTAACAAAGCTGTTCATGTTGCATGAAGCCAACAGAAGAGTAACTTACAGGTTACTTACAACGTAAACTCGGACCAATGGATCAAGATAGAGGATTGGCTAAATAGACATAGACACCACCATTGTTTGGGATTTACAACCATATTTACCAAGTAAGTCTTATGCTGTACATTTTACTAGTATTGCAAAGTATACTAGCAAGTATAGACATTGTCTTGTGTTAACAGAGTAATAGATCAGTTGTTCTGAAAACATTGCATCCAGCAATTAGGATTTTGCTTGATGTAAGGAATGTTACATTTTTATAAAATTTGTTTACCATTTTGTTATATAGATTGAAAGAACACTATCAAACAAAAGACCACCCAATACAGCGAATCAGGAAACATATATAACAAGAGCGTAAAGAAGAGTGCTGTTGAGGCATTTTAGAAAACAACCAAGATGGCTGAAACTTATGTGGAACTTTCTGTTGAATCCGCTATCGCATCAGTTTTGAACAAACTGAAAGGTACATTTTAGCTAAAAGACAATCAACTGCATTAAACCTTTTTTGAGAAGAACATGTGTTTGCCATGCTTTTGAGAGGATTTGGCAAAAGTTTGATGTACCAACTAATGTTCATCACTGCACTGTAGTCTGTGAATATCTTTGAAAAACTATATGGAAATGAGGAAGAGAAATGAAGACTTCCCTGCAGCTCAGAGAGTAACAATAAGCCTTGATATTTGGACATTGGTTACCACATGCGCTATAGATGCGCATCAAAATCCGCACCACATCTGTGAACGGCCACGATGACGTCTCTGTATGTTTTCTTTAACAAAATAGCGCACCTGTCCATGCCATTACGTTACCAATCATAGAAATGACTGTGTGTGCTTCTGCGTGCGCATGTGTGCTTGTGTACGCGTGCGTATGTGCGTGTGTGTGTAGTTCTGTTACGGTAGACAAGCCTGGAGCAGCCGTGCAGCACCGTGCATTAGCGAGAGACCATCAGGGGGAAAGTTAAAAATATACCCAAAAATATTACATTGTCATTTTTTCCCATGATTTTGGCTCTTCTGGCAGAGGCCGCCCCTCTATCTCTCCGCTTGCAAGCTGTTTCAGCAAAACTCCATTACAAGAAACATGGAAAAAATTATGTTGCTCTAATTACCGACCAAATGTACCGGTACAATTACATTACATTCACCATCTCTTCCTGAATTTGTCAAAGCATCTCCTGTAATTCGGGAATCACCTAATCCACCAAAGGGCGCTGTTTTACCGAAACACAAATATCACTATTTCATACTGACACAATTGTTGTTCGTAGAATGCAGCTGGTTCTTGACTTAATCCAACGGGTTAGCTGGTGTAGAAATGCAGGAAATTGGTTTTAAATTACAATATTTTTTTCTGGGGGACGACCCCCATACACCCCCGCCAATATGTATGTTTCCAAGTTTGCTCCCCCATTTTAAAACTTAACCAAGTACCCCATGGTGAGGAGCATAGATCTTTCTTATCCTTTGTTTTGAGAAGAAATATTTGTTATATCTGAAGTATATATCAAAAGTGCTACACATTAAACACAAATGAACAAAACAGAAGGTGGTCATAAGGCCAGAGAGAGGTTGAGTAGGTCAATTTACCCCCCCTGAGACCCCCTGGGCACTTAGCTTTCTGAAAATATGGCCCCCTGAACAATATATTTGAATAGCCCTGGTCTATGTTGTCGGCCAGTCTTAACTTCGACTTCGGTCATCAAACCTGTGGCATAAACATTTCATGTGGCTTTGACTTTATTGAGGCCATACAATTTTCATGGGAGCTTTTGCACTCATGATGCGCAGAGTGTAGCGTTGCTACCATAAACATGTGCATAGACTCACTTCGAAGCCCAATAAGCAGCGGCACAAGCACATGCCCAATGGTCACTGCACTAGTTTAATTGAAATCTACCAATTTTAATAGAGGAAGAGCACCGCTGTTTCCTCTTTGCTGGATCTTTGCAGTTGTTGGCTTTGTTGTACCTTTGACTACATTGTTAGTCTTTAGAAGGCATTCTATTCCTGGTATCAATGTTTACAAAACATCATTATGCCATTTACTTTGTTATTATATTCCTTCAGCATTCACAGCAGGCATAAATCCAGTAATGAGCCTAAAGTACCCCAGCCCTCCCACACTGATCAAAATACATTTTCTAACAATAAATAGAAATATAAAAATAAAAGAAATAGAAACTTGATCTATTGTTAGTGATGACTAGAATTATCCTCTGATTAAAAGGAACAATGTAAAGGATTAAGGAGGATTTATTTGTCAGAACTGGCATATAATATTAATAACTATAGTTTCATTATAATCCCCTGAAACTAAGAATCGTTGTGTTTTATTTTTTAGCTTAGAATGAGCCTTTCATACCTACATAGGGAGCTGGTCCTCTTCTAAAGAGTCCGCCATGTTGCACCGCCATGTTTCTACAGTAGCCCAGTCGAACAGTGGTCTCCTGGATGAAAGTCCTGTGGTTGGTTGACCCTTCCACCATTAAGGGATGTTCTTGCTTGCCAAACTCTGCTTGTTAAGCTCAGCTTGTTAAACTTGTCATTATGCCACGTATCTTTTAATTAGGTAACTCCATATACTACACCACTTGCTCTGCGTGTTGCTCGTTGTATGACGTAATTTGCAAAAACTATCGTATCTGTGGCTTGCAGAAGCATACAATGCCAACATTTTTTCATTGCAACTGGGCTCAAAAGTGGGGGGAGAATTAGGGTTAGTCTATATCCGTAACAGCATGTTTCAATAGTTGTTGACAAAGTTTGTGAGTTTCAAGATTGTTGCAAGACTTACAGTATCTGCTTGGCTCAACAGATTCTCAGTGATTGTTTGAAGGTTATATCTTGTAGCTAAGACTGCTCTCACAATGTGTAGTCGGTCGCGTTGTTGGAGGTCAGAAGTCCAAGTCTGGACCAGAATGTGAGTCTGGACTTCTTCACGAACACTTTGTCTTCAGCACAGTAGAGTAGCTATTGGAGTTTTACTAAGTTCAAAATAATTCACTGGAGACGATCAGACTTTGATGCAATAAAGTTTATTCTTCAAAACAGAGATAAACCCGAGCTAGCCCCTGAGCCGAACTGAAGACAGACTGACTATGCTTGCTCTTTTATAGCCTAAGTTCCCCTGTCCTCATGGGTGGAGAACGGTGGTTTTTTACCACCTCTTTTCTCAAAATCATTCTGTCAGCACTTTCTAAATAAGGGTATCACAGCAAGGATGATCTCACCAACTTTAGCCTGGATTTTTTGCAGACAACTGGTATTTCTGGGACTTTCCAGACTTATTTTAGGGATTTTCCATACCCAGGCACATCTATGACATCCTTATCTTTGGGGTTTTCCAGACTTCAGTTTTTAAAAACTTCATTACTTTTTTGGTTACATGCTTGAACAAACACAATCTCTAACTTAACACTAGATATGAATACAATTGATATGATGAATACATTGATTATCCTTTGTTATTTTTTTTAATGCAGGGCACTTCTTTAAGGAAAATACACTAAAACAACATGAGGCCACATAAATTGATGTGTATGTGTGAGATTTTATTTTGTACTGGAAGTAATGTGTAGAAAACATGCTTTAGTTTCACCCTGCTTCTTGTTGGTCAGATTATTATCTAGATGAGCTGTCTGCTTTGAACCAGCTCTTAGTCAGAGGATTTAAACAGGTTTTATCCGTCACACGAACTGTGTTCCAGCCTGCCCTTTACCTAATCCTTACCTGGTTAAGTCTACCTTTTTTTTGTTTGCCTGCTTGGTTCCCTGACTCTTTACAAGTAATCTTTTATCTTTATCTGCTTGGTCTCTTTGCACATCTTTACTGAGCCATTACACACTGGGCTTTAGGAGGTTTAGCTGTCCGCCCTGCAACTTTACTCAACAGCAGTCGGCTGTTTTCAGTGAAAAAGCCCAGGTTCTGCAGGGATCTGCCGATTTAGAACTTTGTAAGTCATTAGTAGCACTCTTAAAGTCTGGTCTGACATAGACAGAAAGCCAATTAAAGGAAGTTAAAATTGGTGTAATATGACCAAATTTCAGTTCTAGCTACAGCATTGAGAAACCATTTGAAATGTTAGACTTTTAGTTATACCACGCGGCAGGCCTGACAACAAAATGCTACAATAATCAAGGCCAAGAAAAAGCTTAATTTTGGCAATGTTGTGAAGGGGGAAAAAAATTGTCTTTGTGATTTATTTAATGTGTCAAACATAATACCAAGATTCAGGCCTGTACTAAACCTCAATTCAAAAAATTGTTTCATTATTATTATTATTATTATTATTATCCCCCAACCATTCTCCCAGGCTGCTGCTCTAGTAAGCAATAGTAATTAATAATAATTCTCAGTTACAAACCGATAATATTAGGTAAGCGCATGAATTCAGAAGGTGAGAAAAGACTGTGTTCATACAAAAATCTTTTCTGGGAGCTGCCACAAACTAAGAAACAGAGACAATTATCCTCAAAGCAGAAGCAACATTTCCAAAGATGTTAAGTGTGAAATATGTGAGTGTGCTGCCTAAAATCAGTCTAACATGACAAGACAAGTTGAGTGAGTCTTCTTGTTTTCAGTCTCCATCTCTTTTTCTTGAAACATAAGGCTTACAATCAGTGTGTTCTTACTGTTAACACATCCCATCAAAAGACCACTACCAATATTGTGTTAGTTCGCCTTTCAATGCTTTGAATAATGGAGCTATATGACACAGAGGAATAAGCTATTTCAGACAACACATGAAATACTTGTTCACTGTTGGTCTTAGTCTCTTTGTGGGATGGGTCGGCATTAAAAAGTATAGAATATCATCAGCCTAATCCTTTACTTTGTAATTACCATACTATGAGGAGAAATTGAACCACCATGTAGCATCTAAACAGGGTTCAGCTTCAAATTAGGGTATTAGGGAAGTGGGTTTCCATAAAATTGAAATATTAAAGCATATTTCCCTTAGGACTACTGCCATATCCAATATTTTAAAACATAATTGAGAATAAATAATTCATCTTTATCAAGTTTGGACTTGGGGCCTGTCTCACGGAGCAGGATCGCTTGGTTTTAAGCCCTTCAAATCTGGAATATGGACCATTGGGAATGTACGTATATGTACTTACTGGGAAACAAAGAGCTGTACTAGGTCTTGCAATTATTCGGCTAATTTAGAAAAACCCTTTTGTAAGAGACAAACAATAAGAGCCTTTTAAAATGTAAGAAGTGACTGTTTCCACTTAAATTGCAGCCTTCAACACACAAAAGGAGTAGACTTTATTCATCAAAATTTCAACCAAAATGGGCAAACGTGAAGATGTAAAGCATCCCCAATTACACCACGTCTGCCCTTGGAGAAATGGAGACTCTTCATTTTTCCTGTTCACTTGGCAGCTTTTTAAGTCATGTCCACTCGCATGTAATTTATACGAGCGGCTGTTTACAGGGCCCTGGTCAAGAAGGACTGCCCATTAGTCTTTCTGACACTTGCTGAACCCTGATGAGAAATTACACCCTTTAATCACTGTAAATGTTGAAACTAATGGTACCTACCTGCCAATCTGCAGAGTGGATACTGTGAGGGTCTGTTCCTCAGCTGTCTCTATAAGTTCTGTGAAAACCAAAATTGCAATGTATAAGATGCCTCAAAGAAAGCACTGAACTTGGTGATCCTCTGCATTGATTGTACTTGATGGCTGCAGGGGAGATACTGATAATGTTTTTGTCTACAACAGACCAACAGCAAACAAACAAAACAGCTTCAATTTAAAGTTTTGAAAGTTTTACTGTGCATTAATTTCCAATAACCACAAACAGTAACAAATGCAAGTAAAACATTGGATGGATGGAGAAATAATGTACCTGGCCAATATGGCAAACATTTTTGTCATACACAGGCAAAATACTTTCGGCTGTCCGGCCTTCATCAATGTCACAATCATACAGTAAAGATGCCTCTTAAATAACAAACATACAAGTGATCTACTTGTAGGTAAATGGCATTGCACCTGGGAAGGCAATCAGCTACATAGCAGCCAATGAGCATCAAGCATTGGAACAAGGAAGAAGGTGGAAACCAGTTTAAAAGGTGAGCACCAGACTCCATCAAATCCATCAAATGTATTGTAAACCAAAGTAACTTTGTGTATAAAAGTGAGGGGACGATTGTGGTTATTCTATATCTGTAACTGCATGTTTTATTAGTTGTTCACAAAGTTTGTGAGTTTCAAGAGGGAAGTCATTATCATCAACACACTTTAATAGTTCTCTGATTGCTGCAAGACTTGCAGTGAGCTGGGATCAACTGATTCTCAGTGAGTGTCCTTTCGGTGAGGTTCTTATCCTGACACCAGCCGATGAAATCCTCTACTTCCTTCAGGTAGGCGTTTTTATTGTTTTGTGTAATCAGGCCTTCCACTGCTATGTCGTTAGCAAACTTGGTGATTGTGTAGGAGTTGGCAACACAGTCGTGTATGTACAGCAGGGGACTCAACACGTAGCCCTAGGGTGCTCCAGTGTTGAGGATGATGGTGGAAAAGGTCTGTCCACCAACCGTCACCACCTGGGGTCTGCATGTCAGGCAGTTAAGGATCGCCGGTCTATAAACTTTGTGACAAGCCTGTAGGGAACTACTATTCAGACGGCATAAGTTGTAGGCTGCAGTGCGTGTGTTTATGACATCCCAGATGTTCCTGGTAATTAAGGGTTTCTGGTCGTAGAGTGAGTTTGTTTTGGGTACAGTTTCTTCAGTTGTTTTTTTTAAATTGAATCCATCACAGACCCAGTAAATCCATTGATGTTAACGGTGATATTGACAGTGCTCCTGGAACGTGCTGAAGACTGCACAAGTCCCTGTGTGGTGAAGACCGCTGATCGGCCTCTGATTGGCCTGATCATTTCCTGACCTCAGGCGTCACTGGAGGCATGCGCTGTAGTTTGTGTACATACATCTGGTGTCAGCAAGATGGCCGAATGGTAGCTCTTCCCCATAGTGGGCAGCGATTCTGCTCTCTAGTCTTTTTTAAATGCTGTGTAGCAGTGATACAGAGTGTTTATTCCACTTGTGGTGCAGTCAATATGTTGATGGAAGTCAGGCATAACCTTCTTAAAGTAAGCCTGATTGAAGTCTCCAGCAACAATGAGCGCAACATCAGGATTACTGATCTGTGATCAGTTCAAGCATTTGCAAAGATCCGACATGGCAGCCTCTGCACTCCCCTGTGGTGGAATGTAAAACACTGCGGTAATGACCAATGTAAGTGATCTTAGTAAAAAGTGTGGTCTGCTTTTGATTGGCAGTAACTACAGGTCAGGAGAGCCTGAACGGAATAGCAATGTAATATTCCCACTGTCAGACGAATCCTTATTTACCATAAAGCACACACCTCCTCCTTCTTTCTCCTTCAGATCGGTATATTGAGGAGTCACCTGGTTAAATGTCGTTGTCCAGTATTACAGGATTTAGCCAAGTTCCAGTCAAACAATGTATCCCTGGTTCCATTATTACATATCGAGCTCTCACTAAACAAGATTAGAGATGACATTTTCCGCTCTGTCAATGAATATTACTTGAGTATGGTCATTTATTTTTAAACACCATTGGCCTGAGATATTGAGGCAAATTTTGCTTAATGTAAATTGGTGGGATCTTTTAACCAAATTGAAGGGACAAAACATCAGAAACCCTGGTCTTCTACTGTTAATAGTGTAATTCTTAGGCACTAAAACTTTGTCATATCAACAGTACAAATACTAATGACAAAAGCAATAAACCACATGTAAGAATCTTTCAATTTTACTACTTGGAGCTTGTGCTGTTGCCAGTGGTACAAGCCAACTAAAGGCCAATGCAAACCTCCATCTAATTGATTCGTCTGTGGGCCATTATCCTCTGTCAAACAACACAACAAACACATAGACACAGTTGCCTCTTATACATAAGCTATAAAGTGCATCACATCAATAACATCCGAACTTCTGTGACAAAGGCACTGGTGTGCTTAAAAAAAAAAAAAAAACCCGTTACTGCTTCAGGCACACAGTTGCTTTACAGATTTCATTTCACAGCAGCAACTTACCAGGACTGGGCAAATGGCTCTGCAGGCTCACAGTCAATATAGTTTTTGTACATTGCTGAGAGATGAGCAGATTTACAGAAACCTGCATCGAATAACAGTGCTCCACATCTCATTTCAGGGTGTATTCTTTTAGCCCTGAACCCATGGGGTTCAGTGGAGTTAAGGAGGCATGCTCATCACCTAGACAGATATTTCACATATTGTCTGCCCTTAGAAGGAAATAATGTGTCTTTTATATGATATTCCTCAACAGTGTTGTGAATTTCCAAATTAATTCTGCTACTTTATAATTGCATGGTTAATATAAATGGTTGAATGAGCTAATGTTTATGGTAAAACACTAAAGATTTGTCAGTCATAGTATCAACTGACCGTTTGTTGACCCCCCCGCCCCCCTTAGTTACTGTTGCTACGGCTTATTATGAATCCCACTGTGTTTCTTGGCAAGATCCACGTTGCGTAGCATTTGAGCACTAGGATTGGCTAGGCGTCCATGCTCTCCGAGGTACAGGTAACCAGATTTGTTCACGTCCGATGCCCTGGCCA
Source organism: Bovichtus diacanthus (assembly GCA_943590825.1). Classification (NCBI taxonomy): domain Eukaryota; kingdom Metazoa; phylum Chordata; class Actinopteri; order Perciformes; family Bovichtidae; genus Bovichtus; species Bovichtus diacanthus. Next base: position 4,000,358 of record CALSBV010011748.1, read on the forward strand.
ATGGGCTATCCTGACCCTAAATACTCAAGGTCATTGCCTAACCTTAATCAGCTACCCAGGGTGGGTCTTGCCAGGAAAAGCAGTAGGATTCATAATTAGACAAGCTTTATATTCTAGAAGACCACATATGCAGCAGTTTACAATGATAAGATTTACTACTCTGAATTCTAAGTAATGGGTCCTCGACGAAAGACAAAAGCTTCTTATTTTCCGGCTTAAATGACAACTATTGCTATTGCTGAAGGAAACCCGCACTAAGTTATATATTGTTAAATGTCTTGGATGTTTATGGCAGCCAAAGAGGCAACTTGTATCGAGCCCCACAAGCACAATCAGAGCAAAGTGAATATTCCTCGGAAGCAAGAAGCACTGTCCACAAAACATCTGCAATAAATTATCCTCTGAATGATGTTACTCACAACGACAACAACCCGAGGCACTTCACTCGGTTACATTGATCTGTGTGCCTGCTGCAGTACAACGACCCGTGCGGTCCTGCTCGGGGCCCGGCAGGAAGGACAGGAGACAGAGTTGGTTCTATCGGGACTGAATGGGTCAAGATTGACATATTTCGTTACTTGGGGAGATATTCAGGACCAGTAAAAGTTTGCACTGCCCCTGGCACATCACATGATTTCTCAGTTTGATGTCTGAGATACAGCAAATACCAAACGGAGAATTATGTGTTCAATACACCTGCAGCTGAAGTCTCAAATAAAATTGTTTTTATTTTATACAAATGCAGCATCTTCGCCCTGTCCTATATTACAGTTCTGAATATGCAGCTCTCTCCCTTAACCAGGTGTTTACTGCATTGCATAAATGTCAGCTTATGTCTAATTTGCTTCCTGGGTGCGTTCCTGCCACCATATCTCTCTCTCCATGTCTGTCTTCTTAATGCACTCCTGAAACGATCATATATTTCCTCTAAGTAGGGTTTAAAACATCTCTTTGGCTGCAAGTCAACATACACTTATGCCAGCAAACCCACACACGGAAGCCTCATAGTTTCCTATAGCTGACTCTACATGCACCGGCCACCAACAGACTGGACAGACTTTGATGAAATAAGGTTTTGGAACACAGCGAGTCGCTCTGGAGTATGTGTCACCAGGGATGAGGCAGCCAACGTCTTCGCCAATTGATTTCCAGCTGACACTCAAGTGTTTCCCTGTGAAAGATGACCTGTCAGTGCAACTCTGGGGAGTATATCTAGCGGGGCATCACATAGGGAAACTCATGCGTGAGATGGCAGGTAGACAGGCACAGGAGACCCTGAGCTGGGCCTATTGGGTAGCCTATCTTATGAATAGCCCCAGGTCAATGAAAGCTTGCTAATAAGCCAGGCAGGCAAGTCGTAGTGTGGACTGAGTGGTAATGCTAAAGAGCAGTATTTTAAATGTTGAGGAATTCGAAATGGCATCAAAATGTATTGTTGAATGTCTAACTTTGTTAGCTGTTACTCCGAATTTGCTATTGCTAGTCATTTGCTTTCAGGGCTTTATAACTTTAGTTTGAGAGGCCATTTAACATTGTGTATATACTCTCACATATAAGCATTATCAGGGTTGAAAGATATGAACTTCATGTGGCACTATACACTTGACAGCAACGTAAATTGTTTCAGAGGTTTAGTCCTCCTCCACTTTCCCACAGACGCGTTGCCTGCTCTTGCCCCGACTCTCCAGGGACCAGAAACTGTCACCGTGATCTTGGAAGCCGGAGCCATATGTCTGCTTGGCAGCAATAAAGTCAGCATAACTTTTTCTCACCACGGATGACTTGGCCATTTCCTACTGGCCACTTGCCAGAGAGGTGGCAGGATGCCGTCTTTAGTCTGGAGTGGTTAGAGCGGTATGAGTTGAGACTTGTTCGGGGCATAGCCTTTTGTAACATCAAAAGGGTAAATTAGATCTTAGATCTCACAGTCTGTCACAGTCAGTACAGCTGGGATAGGCAGCCTTTAGCAAAGATTTTATTACGCTGGTTTTGTCAGTATGAGGAAAAAAATATTTTAACTGGAAATCCACCGAACATACAGTATTATCATGGCATATGCTTTTAACTCAGTACTAGTTTCTGTTTAAAACGTAATGCATGTGTTCTTTTTTTGTGTTTTATGCAGTACATGTCACGTAGTCACTTCATGCCATCTGATAACAACACAGCCAAGAGTGGGACGCCCTGTGGTTTAGGGAGTTCAATCAGGAGAGACAAGTGAAGGAAGAAAAAGATAATGTTTATCATAACAGATGAGTCTTTGGCGCCTACACTCTACAGGGAGATTTGTAATCGAGGGGCGTCTGCCCTGAGAAGCTGATGACGCTGATGAAATGATAACTTGATGAATCTGCGATGACGGGGAGGTGGAGGGGCGCAAGTAGCAGCAGCATTAACATACTAAAGGCAGAGATAGAGACATATTTAAAAAGAGACAGCAGCGAGATGATAGGCTAACAACGTAGGTGTGTCGCTGTGATATTGAATGGGTGTGACTAGCTGACGAGAACATCTGATAAACATGATTGACATCCCCAGACGATGACAGCAAGGAAATTATGAGTGAGCATGCGTGAGCAGAGTGAACTGCAGGAAGTATGAGTAATAAACTACAGGCCCAAGCATGCAAAAGTTTAGTCTTTCTGACTAAATTTACACTAGAGCTTAATTTAACGCGAACCATGAGTTGCATCATCCCTGATTTGAGTTCGATTGGAGACTTTTGTCTCATGCCATTCCTGTTATCTTTCCCTGTCACCTCTATTTTTAGTAACTCTAATAAAGTATTACAAATGCCTCCATAAAATGTAAATGCATCTGTCCCTCCAAGATGCCTCCGTTATCTTTACTGTTCCAAAGTGTAACTGCGGGAACAATGTGAGTGAGAGCCAACGAGACAAAATGTATATTTACATTTTTTTGTTGTTCTTTGTCATCAATACAATTCATCCAAGTGTCTGTCTTAGTTTGTGGATAGTTTTCAGCTAGCAAGCTAAACTGTTATTGGTGTAACTACACTGCTTAAATACACAAGTTATTCTTCTTATGCCGTTTTTGGCATTTACCAAACAGGTGCTCCAGGTGCATTATGCCATGCAATATGGGATGGATGGTTGAGATGGGAAAGATATGCAAGTTACCAACGTATAAGCATTCATTGAACAATTCAAAACGGGTATAACATTACAGAGTTGGTCACTCATGAGTTAAAAACACTGTGCATGAAGAATATAACTGTCATTACAGTGAAAACCACACGTCCATCCCGGTCAAATTGATCACTATAAACAGATGACTATTTTAACCAATTTCTTTTGTTTTTCTTCTCGGACAGCTTGTGATCGGATCACAAAGGACGCATGTTAATACCAGTGTGTCTTGTAAAGACCTCAATATCCATGAGTGCTTGTCAGATGATCTAACAGCCTCTGAACTCATCCAGTGGTTGGGCAGGCGTGTGGAGGTGTGAAAATTGGCAGGGTCTGAACTTACTCAAACTCCCTCTCTTCTTTCTACACACCACTACTTGTGTGTACAACCGGGTGCAGCCCCATCTCAATGTGTGCGCCCTTGTGCCCATTTGTATGATTCAAAGCTTGATCCCTTAAAAAAAAGTCAGTTATTCCTGATGTTGCATATCATATGAGGCAGAGTTGTACCAAAGGGTACTAATTTGTCCAGCTGTGTGTATGTTCATTTTTTTTGTGTGACGTAGACTTAACAAAGTGAAGTGACGCTGAATTTTCTGAGTCATCAGCTCCATCAAAATGAAGTTGACGCCACAGGCTATTTGGTCACTCTCTGTCTCAGCTCACCATGGCAGCTGCCAACACCTTGAAAGCCAAGGTCGCCCTTTAATAAAAACAACATAAAAATATCTGCCATTATCCGGTTAAATGGTGCAGAAGATTTGGCTTTAACGGGACTACTTCCCCTCCAAGTGCTGTTGAATTAATTACGGGCAAAGTGGGAGGCACTCTTAAGCTAATCAAATGTTATTAAATGTGTGCATGTGTTAGTGTGTGTGTGTGTGTGTGTGTGTGTGAGATAGACTGATGAAGGTCAGGCTTTCCTGTGAACGATGGATTAAGAGATAAGGCTTTGATTTGCATGATGTTAAAAGTCATGCATGTGTACTTTTGTTCTTTTAAATAATTAATTTATCTGGTCCAAAATTGACTTTGATCCACCATACAGTAACCTCCATAGCTGAGGGATAGGGATCAATAATAAACCTCCGCGACAGTGCTGGTCTTTGACGGGACTAAGTGACGGAGAGTTTAAACTGCAGGAGGCTATTGTACCTTGTGAGCTGTGTTGGATCATTCACTTTTATTTAACCTACCCTATTGGAGTAGAAATGGTTCCACAAAAGAGGAATGTTTTTTATACAGTTATGAGACTAGATTCTAGGGGACAAACAAGTCTTTTGAATAAACAGTGAACTTGGAAATGAACTAAGCTAATGAGTTTGCTAGCCAACGGTAACGTCTATTTTGCATGGACGAGTGATTGTCACTTTGTGGTCTAACCGCTTTAGTCATGACCAAACAAAAATTATTATAATAGCCTATTACATTTTAGTTTTAGTTTGTTTTATATTCACACTGGAAACAAACCAAGACTCATTCAGTGGACAGTTTAGGTGACTGACATACTGCATCATTAGTGCTACATGGACCATCAGGGCAAAATGCAAGTTTAATGTATCTTCTCTGGTTGTTGCAAAGTGGTCACGAAGAAATGCAATGAACAACAGTTGTCAAACACAAGTGTCACTGGTATGGTGCCTGCTGGCTCAACAGTGTGGCTTACCGAAACACCATAATGGAACATAGACATTGTTAAGTTCCACCTGTGTCTTTGCTTGATCAAACGGAGAAAAAAATATTTGCAGTTGGTGTTTGCGTTGTTAGTTAAGACTGAAACTGGACTTCATCTAAAAAAGACATAATGATGGACAGGTAGAAACAAGAAAAGAGGGGAAGTTGAAAATAGTCTGCATTTTACTCACTCTTTAACCCCCCTTTATGCCTTTTGATGTATCAGGGAAAATACCAACATACCAATACCAACAACTCAGGTGCTGACTATAAAGACAATAAAGTTAACATGGTTAACAATTGATCTTGCATAATTCGAATGAGTTTGAGTTGCTTGTTTGTGAGATTTTGAAGCAGTAGTTACAACAATTTAGTATGTCAAGACAATGTAAATCAGATGTATTCGGCTAGTTACCAACATTTTTAAATCATTAGCCACATGCTAGTGAGAACAAAGGTGCTAACTTCATTGTATCGATTGCTTTGGCTACTTCAGCTCGTTCAAGACACTTTGCTGGAGGTACTCAGCATATCACGGACTGGAGTGGACTTTTCCAGCCTGACTGGAAATAAAGTCAGACTGTATCCTCTGAAGAAGACTTGTGTTTAGAGTGTTCAGGCTCAATAGCTCAGACATACATAAAACAACAATCTTCCTTTGTCACCCAAAATCTTTCAGCTAATCTAAGGCTGTGTTCAGACCGCCCTGTGGCACTACAGAAAAAAAAACAGGCAATAACTTTGTTCCCATGAGACCACTGCAAGTGTGTATTGGAAGGTACCACTGAAAGGACTCCGGCAAAGCACAGATTGTGTTGCAGCAAATTTGTTGGATTACTCCACAACAACATCTGGCAACACATCTGATAAATATGTAGATGTGCGGGAACATGCTAGAAAGCTTAAAACCATAAATTTCCCAGTTTTTCCCCTGAGGAAACATTCAATCATTAAGAACTATAAGGTTTCCAAAGACAATACCAGCAAAAATGTATTATTTGCCATCCCAAAAATGTAGGAAAAAGATAATGATGATAATTAAAATAATAATTAAAATTGCCAAAAGCTGAAATGAAATGTTCAAAATAATACACATATAACTGCTGGAACATTTAATTAAATATAGTTGGAATTCAGTTTTGTTTGGCATCAACATACATCTGAAAACAGTTTATATTTTGGGCAGTCTAATTAAAGGATGTTGCGAGGAATGGATTACATTGTATAGATAAAAAATTGTAAAGGACTTAATTTATTGGTATTGTTAGTTATTTAATTGATGTGTGAAACAATTACTTTTATTTGACAAAAAAACATTAATTATTTCTAAACTATAAAAAATAAAACCCTGTTTATTGTAGTCCAATCCCAGGCTATTGGCATTTTGTGTGCAAGGTTTCTTTCATGGGTAATATCTCAAATTCTCTGGTACATAATTCATTCGTGCAGGGATATTTGTGATCAGGATATAGAGACGCTTTATCCAGATAAGAAATCAACCATGACGTGAGAGCAGTGGGTGGATGTTAATGCATTCCCCAAGAGACAATAACATGTTAATGTAGCCTAGGGCAAACTACAAAGGCAGTAAAAGGAGACTATTGAGATCAAGAGACATGACATGGACAAATCATGATTCAGCCTAATCACCCTGGACCTCTGGAGGTTTTACCCTTTATTGCGATCTCGTTCGTTACTGGTCTTGGTAGATGTCCTGCAAACACAACGTATGAAGGATTATTTACCATAAAGTGGGGCTCGTCCCTTGACACCGAGGTGAAAAAACACAGTCTAGAAATCATTGTCAGTGTCTCCCATCACCTCCCCTTAAGCTCTAAAATCAAGATTGATGATGTGCATGATGCAGGAGTACAATGGCACCTCATTCTGCACTCCCTCTGTGTCTAGGAGTTTTCTTCTAAGCAGATAGCAAGCTGTGATATTCAAAGTGACACTCAATTAGCTGTGCACTGGCAGTGGGACACAGATTGATAGGATGGCTTTGTCCCCGAATGCAAAAAAATATATATAGATATTGTCTTTGGAGTCTCAGAAGCTAGATTCTTTCCCATAAAGGTTAACCAGAGATATGTGAAAGGTGAGCTCTAGGATACTCATGTTATAAAATCAAAAGACATTTTTGCTTTCAAAAAGAAAGCATAGGTTTTATGTTTTAAAATCCCTTTGTTATTGAAACTCAAAAATGCTTTGATTTTTTTGGGCGTCATTCACTCGTGATGCATTTTAAGGAAATAAAAGTGAGTTACTATTTGTTACTGTTCTGCAGCAGGGACAGAGTGTATCCATAATTTCATTCTGGTCACATGCTTTTTTGCAGAGGCTTCAGTGTAATGGAAAAAATAATTATACTATCACACTGTGCTAATGTTCCCTTAGTAGTAATCAGCAGTGTTACTTAAAACAGCATATTTATAGGTGGTCTGGTACCCAAATAACCCCAGACGCTGCTGTTTAAGCTACTAAAAGGATCATCAATCCAACAATTTGCCCTTCTACAACCTGTCTCAAGTCTACATCAAGCTCATTTACTGCCCTCATAAACAATACTAATGCAACAGCCCAGAGAGACTCAGACCTACCAAGTATGTGTGGGTGATAATTTAAAAAAATGTGTTTTTGATCTGATACTGAGGGCCAGAATCGGCGATATTGATACGATACTTTTTATTGTTATTCGTGGCTTTTGTACTTTCATGTTGCTTTACACTGGTAATTACTTAATCACAAGCATGTTCAAACACAGGACCATTTTTAAAGGCAAATAACAAATATGTATTATTTTATTATTGTAAATTGAATGTGCAAACATGAAGAAAAAAAAAGGGGTTTCTGTTTTAATAAACAGTAATTTGTTGAGAACAATGAATGGTTTAAAACTTTTTGTCCAACCCTCGCCCATCATTCACAGCTGTGAAATAGCTTTCGTTTAGCCACCATGTGTCGGTCGGAATAACTAGTCAGGTTGCGTTGATGCGTGTGTTGTTGGAATACACGCAACACTGCAACAGCAGTGAGGGGAAAAGACTACAGGTAGTTCTGCTTTTTGATTTAAAACAAATGTGTGAGGAAGAGATAAAGTTATCCAGGTTTTTTTCGATCCTATTGGCTCTTGAATTGATCTTCACAACGAGATGTAGGCATCTGAAGAGTCCATATTTATGTATCAATCCGGCCACCCCTACTGCCAAGATCTGATGTTGCTGTAATAATTTATATCAGTCAATTGTTCAGACTAACTATGGTCAGTAACTACGTGACTTCACTCAACTTCTAGATTGGGTGGGTCCAACACCCAGTTGTGTGTCAAGTCCTTTATAAGTTCTTAGTGACTACTGGCTGGTTTCAGAATTGTTGTCTACCAAATCAGGATTCACCATTAAAACTTAAGGAATGTCTGAGCTAGTAAACAGTTTACTAAATCTAATGTTCGAAAATATTTTTAGTGATGTCCAATCAACAGATATCAACTATGTACACAGGAAATCAGTGCAGCATCACTGCTGTAGCATCACCCCAAAAAACACATCATTAGGAGGCTAAACTAAATATTAAACACGTTCATATAATTTAGAATGAGTAGAATATTTATTTGAATATTTGAGTACGCTAACCTACGTCATTTAGTCATTCAGTATAACATTATTGAAACCTCTATATGAGAAAAACAGGTTCCTGTACCTTAAGTGGTTTTTTGACATTGTTGTACTTTGAGTATTTGTGTTTTGCGCCATGTCAAAGAAATACTGTACTTTGTAAATTTATTTAAAAATGATCTAAAGTGTGAGGCTAATATCTTTGACACCTGCATACATGCAAGAGGGAGCACACATTGACTACTTTCTTCACTAAACCCACAAACTAAACCGCATTGATTGGAAGTACTATAAACACAGACACTGTTAACCAATCATACTAAAAAAGAACTGTGTCCTTCTTAAATCTAATTGACTTTTATTAGACAGTTCTGAAAATGTAATCTGTTTCGATACAGAGTTTAACCACTTGTCGAAATCCCTTCTTGTCAAAATGCTTCTCCTCTAAGCTTTGTGTGAACTCCAGTTAAGGTCCACTGTGAATTCAAATCCACCCAGGTTTGTCTTCAGCCACTATTTGAAGGATTACCTCATCCACTCCATGAGACAGTGGCACTTGGCTGTCCAGGCCTTCCAGAGGGAAACTACAAGAGTTGTCGTCGTTCTAATACTATCAACACAAAAACACTCCCCCCCCCACCAAAAAAAAGCCAAGAAAGAGACTTGTGTTTGGACCTTTCTAGCATTAGCTAAATGAATGTTGAATGCCACTCGCTCAGCAGTAATCCACAATATTGGTAATAAAACAAAGTGGTGCTGTCTGTACTGCATAGGGCACTATTTAAACGCGATTCACTTGATAATGGCAGTTTTTACGAAGAAAGTGACAACTTGATGAGATGAAAGGCAGCACCCTGAAGACACCTGTGAGACAATTAACTCGATTATCAGTGCCATTCATTAATCGCTGACAGTTTGTCAACCTCATTATGTCAATTTGCAGCATGTTCGTGCAAACTGCATGTGGTGGAATGTCCAGGTGCCGAGCCGCTTCTGGTCACCTGTTCTGGCTTTGTTGTTGGGACTGTAATTAAGAAGCCCATTATTTCTGATTAGCGCTCCTTTGCATAATTAATGAATAGGGAGCTATGTCCAGATGGCTATTTCATCAAAAAAAACATTACTCATCTTGTTGAGCAGGACCTTCAAAGTGAAATAATAAGTTAAACATAGTTTGGGTATAAAAAAAACCTAAAAACTTTGATGTTTCAGGCATTTAAATAATCTGATTGAAGCGTCAATGTCTCGTTTACCAGCAAACTTTACAAAAGTTGTGAAAAAAAAAAAATAATTCTCCTGTGATTATGTTTGATAGAAATGCGCTAGACACCTTTTGTCAGTGTCCCACAGCAATAGAATGATGCAGACATAAATGGAAGACAACCAATTTCAGTCTCTCTTCATCCCCTTTTTCCTTGGCCTCCAGTTTCCTCCTCAGTCCTTTGCTTTGCAGTCTGATCAAAACTCCCAGGAGTCCACCCTTGACCTCAACTCTTTTAACCCTGACTAAGCTCAGTGGCAGTTACTGTTTTATCACCTGCAGAAAGCACCAACTTTTCCTTCAATCCTCGCTAAAACTAATTAAAGTTGGGGCAGAGGAAGCGTCTGGTGAGAGAGAGAGGGAGACGGAGAGAATGAGGTTGAGTGAGTGATGTTGGGAAGGGAGAGAGATTAACTACTGCAGGCAGAGCACTGTCTCTCAGCCACTAATCCTTAATGTCACAGATATGCGGTAAGCTGGGGCCTTTGTCAGTTAAAGACTGCCTTCAGATCTACCCAACTCTTTGTCTGCTGCTGTGCATCCTCCTCCCCTTATACCTCTGTGCTGTACCCTCACTCTTCAAACTCCTTGGATCAGGAATAAACATGGGAGCACTCACTTTTCCAGGCGAGATGAAAGGCTACTGGGGGTTGAAAGAAGAAGTTCATGCAGCCTGGGATGACTTGCCATAACACCGGATTGATAAAAGAGCATGGAGAAAGAGAAAAGCGGGAGGTGTACTAGGAGGCTCTATTTTCCCCCTCAGTGTTTACATGTCACAAGGTGATTTCTACAGATTTTGTTTCACGCCTTATTAAAAAGTTCTGCTTCATCCTGGAGGAGTTGCAAAGTTGATTTGCTTTGACTGAAATGTATTGTAACTTATTAAAATGTTAATTTGAATGAATACTTTAGCATAAGGACGTCCTTATGCTTCACACAAAGTGTTTGTCGAATAACAGCGTCTGAAAGCTTGTCGAAATCAGAAACGGGGTCTGTGTCTGGCAATTTTTCTAACTTTTAAAAAATCTTTAAAAGCGACAACCTCACACAATAATTGGCCAGGTGGCAAAAGTTGTCAGGGTTTTCGACTTAGTACACACCACAGTAAGTGAACGCATTGTCGTTCAAATGTAGGTCAGTAAGTGAAAGCATCAGCGTTCAAATGTACCTCAGTGCAACAAACAGTAAGTGAACGCATCACGGTTCAAATGTACTCCAGTACATACAACAGTAAGTGAACACATCGCTGTACATACAGCTGCAATAACTTAGTACATAACTAGCCATACAGAGTTTATAAGGTTTATAACTCAGCTGCCATTTATGTGCAACAGTTATCACATTATAATTATGATTTCTGCGGAGGGGGGGGCTTTTAATGAGAATGTACTGAATGTGAGTCACGGCTGAGCTGACAACAGGGCTTTCAGTCACTATTGAGGTGAATCAGTTTCAGTGTTCATCTACTATACACCTCTTTTGTACATCATTTCATTCATTGAAGAGTTATCGAATTGGGGCGAGGGGATGAGGTCTCTGTATTAGCTTGGTCGCTATTAATTGAACAACAAGTTCACACAGTTTATTCAAAACTGTACAATGAATTTATGTCTCATAACTGTCTGCAAACTCATACCCTGAGAGAGGAGGGTCAATAAAAAGTGGTGCAACACAGCTCTTAAGCTACACTAGCTTCCTCCATTTTGAACTCTCTGGCTCTCTGTTCCTTCACAGGTCAGCACTATTGTTGTTCGCTATTGGTCAATGGCACAAATCCGCATGTCAAAGATCACCAAAATTGAATTTAACGCAGAATATTTCACCCAGATTTGATTGCAAAATGCTGACATTTTAGAAACTGGCTTGACTGGGCCTTAAGATTCATCTACTCAATCTTCGCACAGCTTCTCTTGTTTACGGCCAACTGCAACACCATAATGGCCTTCAGAGAAAGACTGTTAACGTAATCCAATTGTACAGTTAACATAATCACATCTCAGCTCTCGACATGACACCAGGCTTTTTGCCTTTGAATGTGCCCACTCAAAACATGTATTTACACGATTGCCTTTAGACGAGGTTGGACGACCATCGTACAACCGAGGTCATGTGATCAGGGCCTTAATGATACCTTTCAGATTAGCACGCAGCCTGTCCGAGTCCTTGCCCGCTTCCAGACCTCTGAATTGCTACCTACATCTCACATTTCTTCTCAAGTCATTCACAAATCAGTGGTAATTTGGTATCATTATCAGGCTACCCAAGACCAACAGACCAATGGCAATGTTTGAAACACCTTGCTTTGTTCTTTGGAGTTTGCGTGTGAACAACTTAAAAGTCTCACCTGTGCGGTGTTGTACAGTGTTATGAATCAATGCTCTAAAAATACAATAAGGGAGGCGTATCATACATTGCCATATTGTCCAGCTCATAGTTTTAATGAGCTTGGCCTACTCACTTCAGCATATCAATATAATGTGCTTCTCTGGTGACACAGCGAAGTGAATTACCATCAACAGCAATTAGCTAATTGAAGTGGATCAGTCCTTAGTGTGCTCAGGGTCAGTGCCAGAGTACAGGCAAGTGGCAACAGCAGAACCCCCACCCCCCACCCCACCCCCATTAAGCAACAATCATAAGGTCCTTTAATCTCCTGGTGGTTTATGAGAGCACCAAGTTGACATTTGTCAAGAGTTCCAGTGTCTTTACTGTACATCCCATTTCCATAACCGACAGTCCTAATCATGGTCCTCGCATAAGGATCTTATCTACTTCGCTGACTAAGATGCAATATTCATTGATTGCATAATCTATGTATGGGATTGGTTTTGATAGCCAGAATTAATATGCAAGGGTATTTGGAGTGCGCTGTGAGTTGATGAGACAATTGTGCTAGCATGCATAACTGATTGCACAAAGCTAAGCCAGTTTGACGTGCATAGTTATAAATACGTCTTGCTTGCCGATTATGAGGCTTATGGGTGATTCATATCAATCACTGCGAAAAAGATTATTGCTTTACAGCACAAACAAAATATGGCACGAAGGATCTGATATGCTTTTTAAAGAAATATATAATATTTGTCAAAAACAAATTACTCAGCAAAATCCATTAGCTTTAACATAGCATTGTTTGATAACAATAATAGAAGTAGAAACTGTGCATGAAAAACATATTGGTATCCATTATTGAATCGAATGTTTGTCAACTGTAAATGAGAAATCTTAAAAAAAAAATGTAAACACTCTGGAATCCTGCAGCTTTGATTTGTCTGTCCCCTAGATTGGACTTTTCCCCCTGTGAAGATAAACCATTGCTTACATGTTGATAATAGCATTTATAAGCCTCTTGGTGTGGGTTAATTAAAAAAAAAATCTTACTTCTAAAAAAAATTACAGTGGCATACTGTCCCTCTTTAGTGGAACTGAGTAACGCAAAGCTCTTGTTCAAGCAATACTTGAAATGGAAGCCTTCTTGCATTATTCTGCACTTATTATTATTAAAGCGCCAAAAGATTGACATTCATTAAATTTCCAACTGTGAGAAAAAGCTACGGCCTTATTTTCTGTAAAGCTCAAAATACTTTTATGCCTACTGTTAGTGATGAAGCTGGTGAAAGTGAACATATCATTTATCAGCGACGGACCCATGGCTTGCCACTTTTGACATTCATCGCACAGGCTTTTATGGCACTTTTATTTTCTGCAAGCACTTTGTAACCACTTATTGAACAGCATAGCTCAAATAAATGTATTGTAATCCAATCAAATAAGGAAGTGAACGTGCCTGGTACTTTGTTCGAAATCACATATCTTAATAAACCCTGGCTTAACACGCAAAGGTCAAGGCTGCTAATGTTTTGCGGTGTATGTTGTATCTCCAGTGTGACAACCATGATCCCCTCCAGCTCCGAGCCACTCTTTAATCTTGCACTAAAACATATTTATCTGTTGGATAATCTCCAAGCAGAAAGATATGATAAAGATGTCATTACGTACAGTTTAAGCCTAATGTTAAATATGTTGGACCACTTGATATTCCACATTGGGCCATCTGAGAGAGGCTGGCAGGAAGATCCGGGAGTGGAAATTACGGAAGATCAAGGCCCAAGAACAAGTCATTTCGTCTTCTGTATGCAGTATACCAGACATGGATTGTTGCACTTCAAAATATTGTACAGAGTGCCCCAAATCTGAAACTCTCCAAGATGCTGCATCCATCCTGTGATCGATGTGGACAAGCACCGGAAGAACCCAACGACGAAAATATTCCAAACTCTATTCGAGTTTTTACAGAAATGTTTGGAACCAGATCCAGTTCTAGCAGTGCTTTCAAATAACCAATATAATATGATAGGTGTTATGACATTGTTAGCAGGAAGACTGATTTTGTTCAATTGGAAACAGGAAAACCCGCCGGCCCACTTAACTCTGCTAAAAGATGTGATGAAATGCTTAAAGTTAGAAAAAAAAAAATGTTCCCAGAGAGGAATGGCAACGTTTTAATAGTCAATAGTAAACTCATAACTGGTATTTGATAATGCACGTTATCCACGATGGTATCTGTGATGTCCCTTTGTTGGGTTTTTATTGTTTTGCGTTTTCGCTTTTTTTTTTTTTTTTTTCTCCTATACACTTATAAATGTACAGAAAATATGTATAAGACATGTAATTGTATTAAAGAAAAAAAAAAAAGCAATAAAGTGAAGTTTAAAAAACAAAACAAAAACAACTTGACATTTCCATCATACATTATTATGTCTTCATATAACTGATGCAGAAATGAACTGTGATAGCAACACAGTCCACGCTGGCTAACGCAGCCTATGAATGCTAGAAAAACCAACAAGAGCTCCTGCATGTGGATTGTGAAGTGAATAATCATGTATTCTAAGAAAACTCCTGGGCTTATCTGGAATAATATGTTGTGACAAGAACGTTTGCAAGTTAAAAGAGTATTAGGCAAGCGACTTAAAAAAGGGAGACAGAGGGAGACAGGAGTGCTTCGTCCTTCATTATCATTAGTAGCAGTGTCTGATATGCTGCGGATTGTCCAATGGCGCGTATAATCGAGGCTGTCTGTACACTCAGACCTGCAACTGAAAGTGACTGAATGGCTCGCAGTGAGTGTGGTTTATAGCAGGGGTGTTGCAGGCTAGTGGATCCTGTTAAATATGCATCACGGTTCATTGGACACTCGTATGCTGTTAGGCTGTGGGCTCCAGTGAGCCATTTTTTTATCTTTGAACAGAAGGTCAAAACTCTTGAATAAAACAGAACAGACGTCTAAGGATGCGGTCTGATCCTGATGTAGCCTTGTCACATTTCCCTTACACACACACACACACACACACACACACACACACACACACACAACTATTGAGCCAATCAACCTAACAAATACATTTCTTTAGGCCAACAAAAACCTGATAAAAGCTGGATTTTTTAACCTTTCTGAAGAAGCGGTGTTACAGTTTGACCAGGTTATCATAGCTGCTGTACATTTGAATATTATTTTGTAGAAGATACGGTTGTCTCCTGAATTCAGACGATACAGTGTTTTAGCTCAACATAATGTTGCAAATGAGCCAGGCTCTACTACGGCAGAATAGTCTCTTGAGATGTGGGAAATATTACGGTACGTTGTTAAGCACGCTACTTGAGGCACTTTACTTAGTTACTGTCCACCACTGGCTAACATCAAGTTATTCCAATAAAAATAGAATCATAATTAGCTAAATTAGCATGAGAGTGTTGAGTTACTGTTTAGTTGATTGCATTTCTCGGTGAGATTAGTATGCAACCATTATTCTTCACACCTGTATTTTCACCGTGGTCAGCACCTCTCCAACGCTGGTGTGCGTTCCTCCTCCCCCTCATATCTATTTGACTGTAAAATTGCTTCTTCCAGTCATTTCACTCATTCAGGAATAGAATACAGTTTATATCATGCTCTATGCCATGTCACTGGGATTATGAGGACTGGTGATGAAATTGATTTGTCAAGATTGCAATCAAAAGTATGACATTTGTGAACAAAAATGGCACATGACTCACACTATGACTCCGTTCAGGCTGCAGGAGGAAGTGACCCAAATCGAATCTGTTTTTTTTGTGACTCAGAAATAGAAATAACATGGAATCTGATCTGTTTATTCTTTTACAATTCTGATTCTTTCAATGCAACCTAAGACCAAAGAGTCATATCGGAATTCATGCAACTTCTACGTCACTCTAGACCGACATTCATCACAACTCCGCGCTGGCGTGGAGTCTCTCTGTGAATACAAACATGGAAGACAGCTGCGATGCAGGTAGTCGGTGGAGGGACAGTGATTGTTATCGTCTGCTCACAAAGTCCCTGGCTTTTACTGAACGTACGTTTTATCTTGACATAGTGGGGCACACATATTAAGTGTGTGTGGGGGGCGAAATCTTGAACTTCCTGCATGGATATTTTTTTATGCACCCATATATAGTGGAAATGTCTTTATTTATGTAAAGAAAAACACAACATTGGTGACAATTCCAAATATAATGAAATATAATGCAATAAGCCAACACATGTAGGCTTTTGTGTCTTATGTTTGGGGAAGTAATCTCTTAAAATATGCATGTGGCACCTGACCTTAACGATAGATACATGCATTTTAATTGATTTATAAATCTTTAATAGCTCATATGTATTTCAAAACAAAAACTAAAATTATTGTTACGGACAATTCAGTAGTCACTAGATATTGGGTAGGGGCATGTACCGTCTTTACCCAATTCCAATTTATTCTATACGCTGACTTCAGTGGCATTAAATCCAAATTAAGCACTAAGATGTGCAGTGTAAAAGTAGCCTATGACTATGACTATATTCTTAGAGGATGGAACATTAACAATCATGGATGATTGCTTTACAATCACTTTTACAATAATAACACAACTCATAACAGTTACACATTAGTAATGTACAAGTGGAAAAATGTATCACCTGCACGCCGCAGTCAGGTCTGATTACAGGTAATAGCATGGTATCATCAGACCCCTCCAGGGCTACAGTAAGTCTGTGAACCACTCCCATTCAGTGGAGCGTTGTCCAACATTCAGCCTTCGCTTTGATTCCTTGCTTTGAAGCTGATTTAATGGCGCACATCAGAATTTCCGTCTAGACACTGTAATTCCCTTTAATTAAAGAGAGACAATAACCAGGGATCATACGTACTCAAAATAACATTCCAAAGTTAATCAAAGGAAAAGGAAGAGAATGGGAGAAAAGGCTGCGAATAAAAGAGGTAAAAATTTGGAAAAAAAGGCACAAATTAGATCTAAAAGGAAACAAAGCATCACACCACCAGCAACATTCTGAATACAGGACAGAGACATGTCCCATATCAGTCCCAAACTGACTGACCGACAGGTGTTATGATGCTATGATAGATTGATAAACCTATGATATGTTTTAGGTTACTATACTCTTAATGTGTGTAAACACAGGTGTAAAACATGCTTATGTTTTAAAAAAAACCGCATCTATATACAATTAATTTTTTATTTGATAATTAAAAATTAAATTACAGGTTTGGGCCTTCTTTTAGAGTAAGTCACACTTGGAGCACTCAATTTCAGCTGAGGTGAAGCAAAGATAAAATCCAACATGGAAATGTGTTAAAATGCAGAATCACGTGCACCGTGCGATATCTCTTGCTTAAAATGGAGTCAGGTATGAAGGATTAAATACAGCAAGATTGCACAGTGATAAGAAGCGAGCTGTGAGATTAGATGGGAACTGATGGGATAACAAGCTGTCAGCACTGTCTAAAACATATTGCAGCTAAACTCGGGGTAGACAGCCAAGCAGATCCAGTCTTTCAGCTCACAAATGGCTGCACCGTAAACATCTAATTAAAAAGATGCTCACAATTTCCAATTGTGTTTGGATGCAGATGGGCCACAAATTATCCATAGCCCACTCTCTTATGCATATACTCACACACATGCCCATATACATCACTAAAATACTAAATGAATAAGGATTTAAACCACTGAAAATGAAAAGACAATTCAAAGAAAAAAAACATAAATACTGCGTTATACTAATGCATACACTGCAGTATGAAATACTATGGACAAAAAACAAGATAGAACCTGAAACATGACAGAAATACAGATGAGATTTTTTTTTTACTGATGACAAAAGGTTTGTTTTTGATTGTACCTTAGACTTTATATAAAGATGGATGTCATGACAGCGTGTGTCAATTTAATCATAAATGTATTTTTAGAGGTATTAGGGTTAGCTGTTGCCAAAGTAGGTCACACTGTGGCCGTGCTCGGCCTGCGATTGGCTTCTTTCATTGATTGATTCCATATTTTATTTTATTGACTATATATATATATATATATATATATATGACGTATATTAAATTAATAATATATGCACAGCCTCTTTGTGTAATATTTTTCTAATGTAAATAATAATAATAATAATAATCAATACTACGCTATACAACACAAAACTGTAGGTATGGAAAGGCAGCTTCATTTATACCACAATACAAGACAACAAAAACTAAATCCATTTTGACCACATGTTGTCCTAACCCAGACACAATTTCCCTAGCAGTGCATGAAGAACTAAAAACAAACAAGATGGGTCTTTAGGACCTGCTGCAACTCAACCAATTATGTAGTTATATACAGGACCATCTGCTACCCAGCCAATTCTTTGAGGAAGAAATAAAGTTTACAGTAAAGCTGATTGATTCCATGTTTGCAGGTAACCCATTCCACCTAACTGCTGCTGAATGTAACACTACGGCTTGGGCGAGTGTATGGGCGAGCTGTTTTTCTGACTTCGGTGTGTTTTTGAGCCTTATGTTGTAATGTGGAAACAACACGGACGCTACAAAGTGTAGTGTCGCATTTTATAGCTCAGAGTGTTTAAATGACACGCTGGTAGCTGTTTCCTAGTAGTTAGTTATTCCGACTTGGGGGGAAGGACAAATTATTCAGATTATTCCTACACCACATGAATGCAGCACAAATACCCTATCTCCCAATGTTATCGAAAGTGAAACATAATTTGTGTATCCACCCCATGATTTTGAATCTGCCTCCTGAAGTGCATTTGGATAAACCTGCCCACACACTTCAACAAATGCACCCCCCCTCCCACCAACACATGCCATGGCACACTGAAACCAGTAGACTCCCTCTGCTGCTCTCTCTCTCTTCCTCTCCCTCATGCCCACATCCACACACACACACAAAAAACACATTGTAGCAACATTCAAGCAGCAGGCTTTTTTGCCAACCACTGGCAGTGTGGCTCACAATAACATCTGTGGTTTTTCACGGTCCAGCTTCATTATGCAATCTATGTACCACATGGGAATCAGTCACAGAGCATAGCAAAGATTGTGCCTTCACCTCCCATTGCCATGTGGCACTCAAACACAAGCAACAAAGCAATATGCAGCTTTTTGCCTAAGGGCTGAAATGGCATTTTAAAAAGTGCCCTTCTCCCTTCTGTTGGTCAAGTTGCCAAGTTGCCTTATCTTGATGAGCTGTCTGCCTTAAAATGGCATCAAGCCGGAGCGGAGGTAACCCAGCATGTAAAGCCACCACATGTCAAGAAGCAAATTACAATACATGGGCTATTTTAATTTTTTTTACCACCAAGAAGCCTTTACTTACTTCAGCCGTCTGTTTCAGCCAGCACAATTCTTATTAGGAGTTCAATGAAGACGCGGTATACGTCACTCATAAGACATTTCTTTTAGACACCCAGAAGGCGTCTCCATGGAGGCCAGCATTTCTCACCATCTAATCTTAGCTGGGAGTTACCTTTTACTCTCTCTCTTCAATTTACGATGTACAAGTTAAGAAAAAACTAAATTACTTTAATTAAATAGAACAAACTGCCAGATAATTTGCTTTTAATCCCCCTAAGACGTAGGTCCCATCTGATTAACATTTTTTTCCTGCATTGTTCTTGTCACACATCACTATAAAAAACAGAATTTAAAACAAGTGTAATCTGAAACTTGGGACTTGGCAATACAGCTTGCCAAATGAGTGGTGCAGGCATGACGTATCTTTGTAGGCCGACCCAGAAGTGCTTACCTCGACAAAAAGTGAATCATATGTTTCCATTGGATTTTGAATTATTGCAGAAAAAAAGATCTGTGGCAAACAAACTTTTATGATTAAACATTTTGTTCAGCGGGATAATCTTCACAAATGAACAGCACATTTTGGGATATTTGAAGCATAAATGCAATTGCCAGAAGTAAAAAGCTTAGGCTATAAACGAACTACACAAAGGTCGCATGACTTCACGTCACCACCACTAAACTAAAGCCGTATTTGTCTTCTCATTTAGCCACTTGTTAGACAAGTGACAAAGAAGCTTCAGAAATTCATGAAAGGGGTATTTACCAACGTATTTTGTGGCGTCAAACTAAATTTTTGAATCTCCTAAATTTGTGTTAACCACAGACCTTATGTCAGGCTTCTAAACAAAAACCCATTCAAAAAACCCATTGACTTTGAGATGAGGGAACTGGAAGTGCTAAAACGCTAACTCACTTCCGGGTTTTAGGACTCATTCCTGCACTAGTCTATACCAGGGCCAATATGCAGTTCACTGTTTATCTCTTTTTCTCTTTCTACACTATGTTAATCAAATTTAATAAGCAGATAGATTTCACTTCAATTCCATTTTTTAACCACCCAAAATCAGCATGGTTGAGTTTGGCGTATAGATGAAGTGCACAGATAACTTCCTTTAGATCAGAGTGATAAACAGTGCAATTGTGAGATCAAAGCTGACAATATGAGAAATTAAATAGAATCTTTTTCTGAAGAGAGAGAAGTTTAATCACATTTTCACAGCTATCAGACATCAGTGACTGGTCAGGGTTAAGAGCTGTAAGGGTTTGATTGTCGTTTTGTCGCCTCAGTTCTGCATCACATGTGGGAGGAAAACAAAAATGTGGTGAAAACTGACGAAACTGTGACTGAAACTTCAGATATCAACATAGTGACTTTATAGTACAACATTTAGAAACCCACAACACATGAAACCACACATATGCAATTCAATTAATACTGTTGACCAGCTGCTGATTGAATTCAGAGATAACGATGATAACAGTTATTGGATTTCAAATTCATTTTATCTGACCCATAGAGGTTTTAGCTATGGTTTCTAATCTCATACGTTGTTTGACGTCAAGGACTAAGGTACAGCAAGAACAGAGCAAGCAGAGCAGGTTCAGACTACTGTACCTTTAATACATTCTTTTAATTTAGCTAATGGCACCTGCTGTTAGGGCTGACTGATTTATCTTTAATTAAATCAATATCTGAACGAGTAACATTTTCAAATTGCAAGAGCAAGCCTGCAAACTGCAGTGGAATGAAAAAGGCGACCTGAGAATAGGGCCTAACTTCTCTTTTGGACACATGACTTTATGTCACGATGCAGTGAATACAGGGAACAGGGACTGGACCCCAACGCAGAAAAAGTTCAGTGCTAGATTGAATGAAGGTATATATGGGCTTTTTGACAAGTATAGGAATCATGACGCAGGCAAGGGTCAAAATCAGGAAGGCAATCGATAGGCAAACAAATATAATTAGGGGCAGGCAAGGGACTCCAAAGTTTAAAGATCAGGCAGAGGTTGAAAACAGTAAGTTAACACATTTTAGATTCCAGGTAACAGATAACAGAAGCTGAAAAGGATAGGCAAGAAGTACTTAGCAATTTTGATGATCTGGCAGGGAATTAACGGAATCTATAAGCGACGGGACAAGATTTAATTATTGGAAGCTGCTTTACTTTTGTAGTCCATTTGTAGTCTGAGTAGTACGGACCAATCATGTTTGAGCGGCATTCAGGTAAACAGGCTGTGTGGAGAGCAAAAGAGGTGAAACTCATTGACCGAAATGCAATATCGGCTATCGTCTGGCGACAATTTTGCTTTTTCTTAGCCAAAAAATAAACTGTTTATCTACTTTTTGAAACAATCCGATCGTAGAGATCGTCTCTCAATGCTAACTCTATTTGCGCTACTCAAGTTGCTACTTGACTTGACAGTTGCACTTTCTTCTATAGAGCATAACCTTTTTATATTATAGCAGTTCAATATACAGTGGCTCACTCGATCTTTACTACAAACATGCAGTCCAGAGTCCAGCAATTGCAATTTTTTAGTGGCTCATAGTTCAAAATGACCAGAACAATAGTGGGGTTTTTTTTGCCAATTACTGAGATTTCATGCTCTCAAAACTAATTTTCTGGCCCAGACTGTTTCTGTAACTAAATACAGGTATTCCCTGCCTGTACCCTCTGCCACTCACATTTTCAACTGTTCAAAAATGAAGCACTAAGTCAACTAATGTGTCTGAATTTCACTCTCAGTCCAAAAAAACATTTCCAACAAAGTCCAACCATCCATTTTCAAAACCACTCATCCTCTTCAGGGCTGCGAGGGCTCTAGTCTATCCCAGCATACACTGGCTGAAAGGTGGGGTATACAGTATTTTAATCAATGTTTTTATACTTTTGGTCTCACTTAACGTGATGCTCAACTTACTACTAAAATTTAAAAAACGAGACATACCATTGTGTCAATGCCCTGATTGGCAACCACCACCTTATGATATGATGCACTATACGTCCAGAATTTCTTTTTTTCCACTGTGTGCTTAATAAGTCCTTACTTGACAATTATTGGTGATGGTAGTCTAGTGATCAGGCTTTCAAATAGAACACCAGAAGTTTGTGAGTACAATACCAGGCTGCCACTATTGAGCCCCTGAGCAAGGCACTTAACCCCGAGTTGCTCCAGGGGACTTTCCCTGTCGGTAGTTTACTGTAAGTTGCTCTGGATAAGAGCATCTGCTAAATGACCTGTAATGTAATGTAACAATTACTTTGATTCTGAATTCCGAACATTCTAGTCAAACTCTCCGCTTCTGCAGTTTCAGCGACCATGACAACAACGGCACAATGTTTCTTCTTATGACCAACAACCTGTTACTCATGAGCTGCTCCATTACTTGCTTGGATGATTTCAGTGAATTGCAAAACATTTGCTTAAATCCAATACCATGAATGGATCAGTGGTAATGAATATCCACTTTTTTTTTATGTATTCATCAACCTGAATGACATGCAGCCCACAATCCTGCTGTCTGCAGGCAAGATAGGGAAAATCAGCTTAACGCTCATGCCCAAAAGACATGCTAAAATGTGAATCATTAACATAAATAAGCAAACACATTTGTGGCTTATTGAATTAATGAAATGGCCCACCTCTGTTGATGTGGTGTGGGACTGAACAGTAAATTCTACTTTAAGAGACATTTTAATATGCCAGGAGAGGTGTCCAAGCTGGTCTTTGGGAGGAGAAACTGCAGGTGCAGAGCCAAAATATATTATTCCAATTATTAATATACAGCATCTTAAATGACCCTTTCTCATCTGAAATTACAGTACATTTGACAAGATACTGAAATGTTTCTGTGCAGTTCTAATTGTGCCGTTAGGCTAAAACTAGAGTCAGTTGTAGAACAGTGAAAACATGAAACCTTCAGTTCACATATTGGACTTTGCAGTGAAGTATCCTGTAACCAGCTGTTAAACGTTTGAAAGTAAACATAGTTAAACATTTAAAGTTTCGATTTAAAGTTTTTTTTTTTAATGAGGGAGGAGCAAATGTCATTTTAAGAATTTAAGAAGAGTTTTTTCATGTTTTTTCAACTGATAATTCTAAAAGGAAATAGAGATTCGTTTTCAGTAGAAATTCCTTAACATCTTTGCTGGACGTCAGGACGCCGGCTATACTTTATGTGATTTGACTGTATAAATCGGGAATCTGTGTGCAATGGCTCAACAGTTTGGTGTGTGGGAGAACTCAGAAGGTCAGGTACATTTTATTGGATACTGATGATGATGGCTGCAGGCATTCCACAAAAACTCAATGGGAAGGAAATGTATTTTATAAGCATAAAATCTTCAATGTAGACTTGAAAATCGAGCAGCAACAAAGTGACAGCTTTGTGAAGGTCTTTGCAGTAGTGGTGGAAACTACAAAAAATTATTTTGATTCTATAGGACCAGTCCTGAAAGCTGCTTTTCCCAGTTTAGTTTAATTTTTTAACAGTCTGGTGAGAAAACAAGCCATACATTTGACTCAGTTTCACAAGACAGATGTGAAAGTTAACTTTTAGTGCACATGACAGCTATATAAAATACTCAATAAATGCAGCTTTATTAAATATGTGCACCTCAACTGAAAATCATCAGGACAAAATAAGAATTAAGGAAAATTCTTGAAAACCTTTTTGTTGACCTCCAGTGGTTTACATTTCTAGAGTTGTACTCCAGGAGCCTGTGGCATCACTGTTGGGTGTGGTTACTGGTGCAACAAAGCACTCTTCTTCAGACAGAGAAACACTGCTTTTCAGCCTGGCGGTAACAGCAAGTTACTCTTTATAGAAGCTTGTTTACTGTTAAAATATTTTGGATGTTACTTTTCACTGTATTTTGCGCTGGGGACTGCCCATTGATCCTACGGCCATTATTTTGAAACCCCAATAGTCCGAAAAATGTCCAATTTGACAGAGAGCCCATTTGTCCGACAGCCTGTTGTCCTGAAAAGAAACGGCCATTCTTCCAAAGGCCCACGGCTCCAAAAATATACACTGCCTGCAACGTACAGAAGCTAATTGTTATGCAGAATGAGGTCATCAGACCTAACCGCATAAGGAATGAGATTGGTTAGGGTTAGCGTAAGAATATCAGGGTAAGCCAATCAGAGGCAGGGTAGTCTGGGCTGTCTTACAAATTGGATTGCGATCCAATAGGACATTTTCTGGACTATTGGGGTTTCGGAATAATGGTATTGGCAATATTTGGGCTGGCCATAATGTCCTGCAACATCGACTTATACTCAGGTCTTGGTCAAAGATCAAAGAATCATATCATCAAAGAGTACCCTACTTGTAGAATCAACAAGAGCAGTTCCCTAGCAGAGCCCCCTAACTCGATGTGTCAGTTTTGTTGACCAAACAGCTCCCTAGGACGACAATTTTTCTGGGACCGGTTCTGGAAAACAAGATATGCCAGATTTGGAGGAGTCTGATTGATTTACTGGACAGCCGCCCAGGTGGAAGTCTTTCCAGGATACCCAGCCAGCTTTAAGGTGACAGGGCTAAGAATTTCAGAAAATGAATACAATATAAGTCATGAAATAAGACAGGAGTGAAAGTCATTGCTCAAAGGTCAGTTTCACCCCAAATAAAGATAATGCGTCTCCTCATGGCTGTGCATGTGGATGATTTCATTAAGTGAAAATGAAGATTTCTTCAAAAGAGATTGAAGATTTATTGAACGCAGGTAGCAGTAGTATCACTTGCTGAACACAAGACAATTGATCTTTGGTTACTGTTATGATCCTTTCAGAATTAAAAGAGACTTTTTGAGTCACTGGCTAAAATGCCTAAGGGAAGCAACAGGAAGATGGATAAGAAGAGAACATGAAAGGGAAAAAGGCTGAATGAGGACAGAGGGGTGAGACCGTGGAGGGGGGGGTTGAAGTACAGAGGAAGAAAGAGACAGAACAAGTCTGCCGGAAGCAGAGTGCTATAATAAGACAGCTAGGGCCCACACAAAATGACAAAGTAAGAGCAGAGGCAAAAGGAGAATGAGTGGAAAAGGTGGGCAATACAAAAAAAAAAGAAAAAATGACAGAAAAAATAAGCAATGGGCCGGCAGGAATAGAGCAAGGAAGAGGGTGATCGAAAAACGGGCAGATTCTATGTGGAGAGGAGGAAAGAAAATAGCGTGAGACAAAGTGAGAAGGAGGCAGAGAGGTTCTGCTGGAGCAGCTCGTTACTGCTGAGCCAACTCATGCTCTCTTGTCGTCTCCAAAAGCTAATTGGCACCTCCAATGAAAACTCAAGCCTGTGCTCTCATTGTCACAGACATGCTGCACACAAACACACAAACTTACAGGGGGTAGAAAAAAAAGCTAAAGAACAACTCATGGAAAAAGCACTTGATAAAAACTTAACAGCAAGCTGTAATGCATGACAAAGTAAAATAATAAACAAGCTGGTGTAAAAGATTGTCACAATAACAAAGAGAGTGGCATTCTGCCTCCATAATATTAGTTTGTCTTCAGTCAGTTTCAACTAAAGTTTAGGTTCATTTCACAAGTGTTAACTGGTAATTTAGCATGA
This sequence comes from Bovichtus diacanthus, assembly GCA_943590825.1. NCBI lineage: Eukaryota > Metazoa > Chordata > Actinopteri > Perciformes > Bovichtidae > Bovichtus > Bovichtus diacanthus. Next base: position 4,026,304 of record CALSBV010011748.1, read on the forward strand.
AAAATATGTGTTGTTGCCATGGTTATCATTGCAAATACTGTTTATAGCATACGCACTGAATAACAATGGTTTTGGTTAAGTATTTTTCCGTGTCCATAGTATGTCCGTAAATATAAAAAAAAAAAGCTTCAAATGCAATTCAATGATTAAGACCAGTAGCAATTAGATCAATTCAGAATACAAATCAAAAAGTAATGTTATCATTGTGAACAACATTATAGACAGCTACAGCTGTGCATAAGTGTTAATGAAGTGGTCATTCGGAGCACTTTTCTTGCCCATTCAACAGCTTGAGGACAGGTGGGACAAAGGAGTGCCTCATCCTCCTTCAGCGAATCTTGAATGAAGAGCCAGATGGAGAGGTAGGAAACAACACTTTTCCAGTTCTTTTTGCACAGTCATGTTCACAGTCTTAGGGAAATAGGATGCAATATTTACTTAAGTGGGAGGCGTTGTGGAAAGGGCAATAAGAGAGCAGCCAGGGAACACTTTCACGGACACAAACATAACTCTTAAGGTGTATAAAACGTGTATCTGATGACACTGAAGTTAGCTTGATATGTTCAGTCGCTGTCACCATCCACCCTGTAACACACATAGGCTGCACAGTCACATGGTGGTGAACTATTTTTGCATACATTCCATATTGAAACTGATGGCACATTTCCACTGCATGCATGATAAGACAAGGCTCTTCTCTACTCAACGTAACTCATTCTTTTTTGGTTTTCCATTAGCAAAAGCTGTGGATAGTACCTGTTACTTTTTTTTTGTGACCACCTTGGTGGAAGTTCCGAGCGGGCTGAGCCGATATTAGTAGATTTCAAATAACCAAGCCACCATCAATAGCAACCTGCACATTTATTTATTCACTTGACACAGATTTTAAAGAATGGCAGCCCGCCAAACTACAGGGTACAATTAACGAAGTGCAGGCGTTCCTGGTTGTAGATAAAAGCATCCAGCTACTTTAAGATTATGTGACGGCAGTATCATGTGGCGTCACTATGGCTATCAGCTTAAAATCCCTGCAGCCAACACTAAGGGGGTACTATCTGTAATGGAAAACGAAATAGAGAAAAGTACCTGGTACCAAAAATGTGTTGAGAGGAGTAGTACCATGCAGTAGAAATGTGGCACAAGGGGTATTGTATGTCAAGCTGCTGTTGGAAAACAGCTCCGCTTGTTGGCATAAGCTAAAAATGTTGAAAGATGTATAGATTTCCCAAAAAAGTCAACAATTTGGTTTAGAGTTTCAGAAACAGCATAAAATGACCGGAAGATACAAATGAAACTTAATCCAAACATATTAATAGGTTGTTTCCAGGGATTCAGCGAGTATGCGCTTAAGATTATGTCACGGCAGTTACATGTGGCTTCACTATGGCGATCAGCTGAGAATCCCGGAGACACTCAAGTGGGATCATCAGGTACCAGGTAGAGAAAAGTACCTGGTACCAAAAGTAAGTAGTTGAGTCGAGCTGAGCGTCACCATTCAGTGTAAACGCAGCAAAAGATACCCACGTGATTTGGCTCAACTCATTCTACTGAACAAGGATTATGGATTTTCCCTCAACCTTGTACAGTGTATTGACAGTATAAAGGGATTGCTTGATAACTAGCGTGAAGAGCAGGAATTTATACAACAACCATGAACACTTTCAATACGCCATGTGAGTATTGTATTAAGACTACACATTATTAAAGGATAAGTTTCCATATTGCAGTCTCTGACATTGCAACATCACAGAATATGCCATTTGTATAGAAAGGTAAGATGTATGTGTGGGTGGTGAGTCAAGCATAACCTCTATACAGGGTCACTGTGTGTAAGCGTATTAACTCCACGGCTCATTCCAGGTCATTTTCTAGCAAAATTGGCGGACGTCTGTATTATTTAGTTGGAAAAACCACATGTACATGGTTGACCCTTCTTTAGAGCTTGAACAGCCAAAAGCGTTTTATAGAGCGCACTGTGATGCACTGTGAGCAGTAGGTCACGTTCAACATCCATTTAATGTTCCGTAGCTATGTGTAGTCAAGCACCAGTATGATATTTAAATTGTATCTAAGGAAGAGATCTAAAGATAGGAATTTGTTTAGAATTTTGGGCGAAACTCTGTACATGAAAGTCAATTATTTTGTTAATTTGGCTTTTTTTGTTGTTGTTGTGTCGAGCACCTAATTCTAAACAAAATAATACGTCACAAACCAAGATGTCTTTTATCATTGACAGGGAATGTCTAAAATCCTACCACAGGGATACAGTAATAAGATATGCTCTTCCTTAGTTGAACATGTATGTAAAATGTGTGACTATGCCGCTCTGGTTTTGATTAGAAATGTCCTAGTTTTTGGTGACAGAATATTTTTATATCTTGCAGAACCGCCATCCAGCAGAGCCGGCCTTTTCAAGCTGAGGGCTATCAAGCAGTGGGTCTCGCCTTTCTACATCAAGGAAAATGAGACTTCCATTACCGGCTGTGGCACCAACTGCTGCTCCCACAATCTTTGTAATCCAAAGATGCCAGCTGCTGACACCTCAATCACATTCACCGTCTCCCTTGGAAAATGTACCCGCCGACCACAGGAGTGCTACGAAAACCTGTATTTCCCCAAAGTGATGAGGCAGACTCTTTTGCTGCGTTTGATGGTAGGGCAAATGTAGTAGACTGTAAAGAAATATGGTCTGACTAGACTGACTTTAGAGAACATGCTATCAGATCATTCAGTCCTCAAGTGAGTGACTCTTGATTGGTGTTGCTCCTGTGTATCTCAAAAGCAGAACAATTATATATATATATATTTCACAATCTTTTCCAGCAAGGGGTGAAGAGGACAGGGAGGTGAGAGAGATGAACCAGATTGAATGACATCATAGGTCTATGGTGGAGAAATCACAAAAATGTGTGCTGTATTATTCATGTACGGTTAGTCTTAAATAGGCAATTTCTAAAATGATGGACGATATAAAACCTCAAATGAGCGAACTGAGTGGTGGTTGTGAAACAGCTAACTAGACATATATGCCAATCCAACCTGGCTTAATGACTCTTTATAGCCAAATTACATATTCAAACATGTTTTATGAGTCATAGCTTGTGATGAGAGTTACACACATACACACGACAAGCAAGCGCGTGCCAGGCTTTGAATATGTGCCTTATGTTTGATATATGCACAGTTAATCAGACAGTCTGGGAGGACTGAGCAGTACTTTAGGTCAGTGGTTTAAGTCAATTTGTATTAAAAAAAAAAATTCATACAACTGAACTGTCAACGTTTAGTTTGTTTAGGTCAAGTTTTTGTCAAGTTTATGTACTACTTCCACTTTGGGTAGCAGAAGCTGGACGTTTCAACCGTTTGTCCATTATATATTTTGCTAATTAGCGTTTAATGTTTATACATTAGGTTTAACTGTTTTAACCATTCATCCATTCATTTTATCTAACCATTCATCCATTCATTTTATCTAACCATTCATCCATTCATTTTAGCCAACCATTCATCCATTCATTTTAGCTAACCATTTCAACCATTTTTCATTGCTGGCCTACTACTTTAACCGTTTCCATTATTGCTAACTCTTGTACTTCTAGGTGTATGCACTTTATTTGGATTAGCAAGAGACACATTTCCCCAAAGGGATAAATTAAATATTGCATTATCTTTATAACAATCCCACTGCTTCCTAACATTGGCCCCTGATACAATCATAGTGCCCTGTGAATGAAAATTAATCATCTTCAACTGGTATTACATATTCCTTTTGGAAACTTATTCACAAGATCTTAATAATTCATCAACACTAATGCAAATGGTTGATAAATGGTACGATGACTAATTTATTTTTATTGTAATATTAGAGCTGAAATTGAGTAGATGTGTATAATTTGAAAAGGAGGTTCTATTTAAAGTACAGCCCAGTCTGAACGGTTTGGCTGGAGAGGGAATTATTATTAGCATAAAACATGTTGATAGATAATGAGGAAGTGTACTCAGATTAATATTTTATGGTCCTTTACTTATTCCGTCCACATTTGTGCACTTCATTTAGGGATCAATGATAGACCATTGTGAAGAAAGAAATAATGAGTGTCAGATTCACAGCATTTCGATTATCACTGATCTCAGTCCATCGCTCTACCCTGAAACAGACCACTTTCACCTCAGGGTGACTCATTTTTCACCTCCCACCAGCCAAAGGCCACCAAGCGACAGGCATAACCGCAATCAATAATCTCAATTTGACACCCGGTGCATTACATCACGGTTGCTTACCAAGATGCAAACTAATTTTTTTTTTTTTTAACCCTCATGTCAGTCACCCTGACACACGAGGGCCTTTAAAAAACCTTTATGCCCCACAATGGAGCTACCCAACCTCCAAAAGAAAACTGGCCCTGCTTCAGGAACGGTCTTTAATAGTATATTGATCAAAAAGGAATTGAGTGCACGAATAAGAACACGGCAAAGCACAAATATTACAAACTACCTAGTCTTGGGTAAATGAAGGTCTGATCGATGCAGGATTAATTGCATTCCTCTCAGACCACAGTGAAATAAAAGGATCTTGGCTCCCACGCTTGTAAAGCAGAAAACAAAACAGCATAACACCCCAACAAATCTTTTGGATATCGTTTACATTATTCTATTTTCCCCAACTCTAATTTGACAACTTGCAATGAACCGCTGATTGAATGTTCGGGGGTGGACAGTCAAGTGTTTCAAACTGTTAAATTATCATTAAAAACGGATGACCCCCTTCGGAAGGTTGAAATGTGCTGTTTAAAAGTGTTGTGTAAAATACTGATAATTAAAAATACATTTCCCAGGAATATTGCGCATTTATGTAAATTCAAATTTAAATATGTTGCTTGTTGTGAGACTGGATCCCTGGGGAATGGAAATGTTCGGTTTGTTGGTTGGTTGGTCAACCACTTTGATCCACACTGAAATGGGTTTCCATCCATTCAGTGCAGGCATTTATGGTGCCCAGAGGATGATTACTAATGACTTTGGTGATCCTCTTACTTTTCCCGTAGCTCCACCATGAGGTTAAAGAGTTTGTTATTTAGTAGTATGGCTACTTTTCATACGTTATATATATATATATATATATAGGGCTTATAGTTTATTACTAAATGATTGGGACAATCTTTTTTGAGTTTGAATATAAATGGGAGGGTAATTTGGGGGTAAGACTCTCGGTCGGGATCATAGACTTGCAACTGCCTTCAGTTCCCAAACCGGAACTCACCGATTGGAAAACTAACAGAAATGCCCTGGATAACACGATGTCTCTGTGCTCAAGCGCACCTATGGCGTTTGCAGAGCACCATAAAGTAGGGTAAGGATATTTGCACTGGAGAAGTTGGACCTCATCATGACTGTGTGTCTCCGAAAACCAAAAACCAAGTTAAAAATCTTGGAGTAATGTTGGACTCAGAGATTCTTAACTAGCCCCGTCAAAGTCTGCATTCTACCATCTTGAAAAAAGCATAGCAAAAATAAAATGATGAAGAAACTAATCCATGCATTAATTTCCGGTGCCATGTTATTGTTCTGACCGCCCATTATTCCGAAACCCCAATAGTCCAAAAAATGTCCCAATGGACGGAAAGCCTATTTGTCCGTTTACCATGTAAAAAAGAAACACCCATTGTTGCGAAATCTCCCTGCATAAAAATTATAATGAAATGTTTCTAAAATAAACAAAAGCACATGGCCTTCCTGGGTGAAATGGAAGGAAGCTAGGCTGTCCGATATTCAATCTTTCAAGCCTTCTTTCCGGGCTGGCATTATGTAGTGTTCCATGCAGCAGGAATATTACGACGATAGTGATGTCTAAATCCCCTAAGAAGAACAACATACTTACACTTTCTTCATGGACGCACATGGGTGAATGCGAGTGTTGCTGTCAGTACCAGACGTCAGTTCTGACAGCTATATAAATATATATAGTATATATATATATATATATATATACTATATATATATTCAGATTTTCCCAATCAACTGGGCAAAAGAGGGTGTCAAACATTAGGCGGCAGGGCTGATTTTTTTGCAATGTGCATTCGTTTGATTTGGATAGCGGACTATTGGAGTTTCAGAATACCGGTAATTGGCCGTCAGCACTTTGGGCAGTCCGCTCATTTCCAGCAGGTTAGATTACGGTTATGGTATTGTCAGAGGACAATAGACTTGCACCAAACTTGATCACATTTAAAATCCAGGCTAAAAACAACAAAACATTTTAATTCTGCACTGCCTTTGACTGAATATTAAAAACTCATCATGAACCATCTTTTTTTGTTGTATCCTTCTTTCTGTATGTATGGATATTTATTGTAACACATTGTGTTAATAACTTAGAATGAACCCTTGTACAAGTAAACTTACCTTGCCCTGCCTTAAAGGTATACACAAAACTTTTGCTCTAAAGTCTTTAATGCTGACAGGACCAGTTTGTTCAGTACTTGGTTAGCTGGTGTCAAAACAGCTCAAAGGCTGTAAAAGCATCACTTTGATTTCTTCTGTTGCCTACATTTTGCACTCCATGCAGTTTACGTTTCAAACACTCAGGCCCATAGGCTTAAAAAGGTGGCCCTAAACATTTGCAGCTTGCTCTTTTGCAGCTGTGCTCAGCTTGGATTCAACGTGATTACAATGGATTCTAATAGCGAATCATTTCCCTGGCTAAATAAGAATTATCAATACCTCACAACCAGTGTAAACAACCATCTTTGCATTGTATTAAAACAGCTCACGTTGTCAGTGACAACTGTGAATGTATGCGTTTGGAACATATAGATTAGAAAAAATTCCTGAAAAGAAGTGGTTTATGTTGCAGTTTCTGTAAATTAAATCAAGTTTATCTATATAGCCCATGTAATGGTAAATTTCATGATTCTACTATAACCTTCCAATATATGCATTTAGTTTTGAATATGTATGTTTTCTATTCGTGTCATCAGTCCAGCAACTTTCATCTGTCTATGAATGTTATCTGTATATCCAGAGTAGAGTTGACTCTCCCTCTTCCTCAGAGGTACTCCTACTCTAACTAATCTTCTCTCTTTCAACTGCTTTAACCTTCGACAACAGAACTCTGGACAACCGGACGACTGGTACCAACCACCACGCCTCTTTCTACACATTACTCTTCACCACTGATAGCTTCAGATTTTATGACCCACCGAAAGAGAGCTGGTTTCAATCACACCTGTCTTCCCTTCTCTATTCTGTTCTCTCCCTCTGAGGTATGCGGTTATCAAGACTATAAACGTTGTGAAGAAATCTCCGTACTTGGTACGCTGCAGACAGCTTGACACTCTGTATCGTTGTTCCTTCTTGCAAGAATAAAGAATTCAAATATTACTTATTCAATTAAGAATCTTTATTTCAGTGTAATATCTCACCACCTCTTATGATTTTAGAGTTTATATCAGTTAAATTCCACGACACCCAATATCACATATGATACATTTGTCTCAGTGGGATTTACAGACTCTGCAGGATACGACACACTCTGTCCCTTAGACCCTCACAGCACACAAGGAAAAATTCCCTAAAAGAAACCCCACAATTAAAAAGGGGGAATAATGGGAGATCCCTCCTCAGTTTCAGGGAGAGACTGAGGAGGATCCCTCTCCCAGGACGGACAGACGTGCTATAGGTGACGTGTGTACAGAATAAGCAACATAGTTAAAAATACAACACTACAATACTGTACACGAAAAACTGGGACAGTTTAAATTCATTGTCACGGTTGTGATTCTACAGTCTACATGAGGTGAGCGTTTGATATTCAAAACATCAGTTAATTCCTTTAAGGATACAGGATCAACTAAAATTTTTTCATTTTTATGTAAAATAATAACCCATTAGATGCTAGCAGAATCAAGGTAGAATGACTCATCGTGGAAGTGTCAGATGATTTATACATTGGATTAGTTTGAGCACATACATAGTGTTTCACTCATACTTTATGTGACGACACGTGATGAATCACCACAAGCTATAATTGGGCAGGCAATACCACATCACCATGTCTATTATTATTTCAGTTCAGTCAGAGACACTTTCGTCAAGGAATTGACATTTATATGGTTATACAGTTGGATTTAACAGAAAAGCCTCAGGTGTTTGAGGGAGCTCTCAAACAATCTGTGCAGCAATGAGGATCCTGCTCAAGAACTAAACTTCCCAACACAAGCTGATACCCAATCAGAGATAGCTGAAAACATTACATCTAAAATCAACCATACCAAAAATGGAGTGGTGGAGGGAGCAACGGCAGCAAACAACATTGGCATAAGTGTATCAGCAGAGTAAAGTAAGAAGGGTTATAATGGCAGCATGGATATGATTTGATGGGGCCAGTAACCTGGTTGCCAAACAGCTGGTGCAGCATGAATGAAGCACCTGATGTTACTCAGCCAATGCAAGTGCAACCTTACATTTTATTATTTTTGAAGACTTCAAAATGCTCATATAATGGTTCTCCCTCCTACAGGTACGTAGTTACATTAGCAACTGTGTTTTGCCGGGAAATGTATTCCATGTGTTGATGTCCTTCACATGCAGGCGAGATGCTGCTGTTTCACCGTCAGTCCTCCAAAGCCTAGGTGAGTTGCTATCCCCCCCCCCCTCTCTAGGTGCTGTCCACTGGTAACAAACACACAGTATGCATGGTGGAAAGTTACTCTTCTCAAAGTTCTACTAAAACGGTGTACAAGCACTGTACGGTGTGCTTCCTCCATAGCATTGAAACACTAGTCGCTGGCAAGTTGTGTGAGGGCTGCTTTAGCATCAGTGTTTAATTAGCAACGAAGTACCTGCCACATTTATTGTTTGCACCAGCTGAGGGTCAATTGCACACTCACCTAGCCCTCCCACGTGTATGGGCACCTGAATCTGACTCACTCTGACAGCGCACCAACAGCCAGGCAGTGAACAGTTCTTGAGGAAATGTCAATCAGGCACCAGGGAGAGTGACAGGCACACAATGCATGCGAGGAGGAAAAAAAAAAAAAAAGAATCACCAGGTAATATACGGTTGCCAATAAAAGCAGACACGAGTGAAAATAGGACCATTTTGAACGCTTTAAAATAAAAAATAAAATACATACATACACAAAGGGTCCTCATAGTTTAGGAAGCACTGCATTAGCCTCATTACTAATCAAGTGAATCCTCGTTGTTTTCACGTCACCAAACGGCAGCACTATTCTGTTCATGTTCAGGCCACTTTTCTGGTTCGTGAGGATCATTTGCAGGTGCTTTAATATCTCGGAGAGTTGCTCAGCCATTCAAGGGCAATCTGAGAGGCAATGTCAAACATGATACAGTAGGTGCTGACTTTGTTAACAGTTGTAACTGCTCTTGTAAAGCCTAGTGAAGAAATTATAAAGCCTTCAAAACGCTCTATGGCACAGCTTTAAGCACATAATCATAACCTTTAAGTTGTTTTTCATAAATTAGCAATTTCAAAGCCCCTTTGAGGCATTTGTACTTATAATATGCTTTAAATCACACTATAAAATTATAAGCACATAAAAGGACATCATTTGCAGTTTTTCACACACATTAAAAAATCTATATGCGGATATGAACATAGCTAGAAAAACTTTTCTAAGTTTGTTTTTAGGAATTTTATATGAATACTATCATGGATAGCATTTTAACCCTCCCTTAGTATGTTGATATTGAGCTTGTGTAGAACTGTGCAGCTGGTTTCGGTTGTAAGAATAATGCTATAGAATAGACTTTTAATAGATACTCCCTTTGGGAGAAATTTGACAACCTGTCAAAACACGTCTGTTGTTATCGGACATTGTCTTAAAGTCTGAAGACAAGTTGTGTATTTTTTTTAAAAGGCATAGACACATTTATAGAGAGGGGGAACATCGACAAATCTTGAGGCAAACTATCTGAGCATTTCCCTTCGTCCTTTATTGTCAGTATGTTTGATGTCTTTTTTATTGCATTTCTCAGAAATCGTCTTTTATCAGTATGGCTTAATATTTTGAGATTTGTTTTCTTGTTCTCCGGCTATGCAGCGCCTATTGAATATAAATAATTACTCAGTGAAAGCAAAAACAGTAACTTTAGTCCTCATATGACCCATAACATGTGAATCATGCACGTGCTGCTTGATGGATCTTCTTTTTATCCTTCTGCGTATATGTGTGTAGGCATGCGTACGTGCAAATAGGCTACTAGTTTACCAGTCACAAAAACAGGAAACCGTTTTTTTTTGTCAATGAAATTACATATAAATGGTACGCTTCCTGTGATTGGTTCGAATCGTGTTCACACCATGAATGAACCGCTCTAGAGTTCACTTGACAGCAGTCCAAGACCAAGCCTTCTAGGCGACAGGAGAGTGGTTGTTTGGTAGGCACTAGAGTTCGAGTCCAGGTGCGGGTGCTCAGACAAACCGCACTAATGGGGTAAATGCTCCAGGGTTTGGTTCAATCGGACTAGACAAGGCTGGCGTGAACTGAGTTACACATCATTACACTCAAAGCCAGGAATTTCACCGTCTCCTGAAGAAAAAAAGGAAACCTGGAAGAGCGGGCCACTTGGAAAATGTTTGCTTCTTCTAAAGGCTACAAGAAGACTGAATTAAATATGATTTAACATTATTTAAGTTTGCCTTAAGTCCACCTACTAAAACTGCTCAACTGCATGCAATTCTATTGAAGATCAAACAGTCATAATACCCCTGTGTGGACATGGAATCACTCCAGTGAACATACAGGTGATTCTACATTTTTGTTTCAACACACTGAAATTATTTTGTCAGCCAGCCAGGAGTGAGTCCTACAGCGGTGAGCAGCACAGATGGTTGCTTTAACAGCAGGCAAACTAACTTCAAACAAAGCAGGGCCATGTCAGTTAGGGTCTAGATGTTTAAAACATCACATCCTGACTGCAGGCTACAAGGTCATTTTAGATGGATCCATTACCAATTCTCTTTGCTAGTCAGTTTTCTCTCATGTCTGATTCATTCTGTGAAGAATCGGTACTTTTACTCACTTATTAAGCAATATTTAACAGGGCATTCACAGAGATCATTCAACATTGTCTAGAAGGACCAGAAGTCTCCAACTTGTTACCGGAACACTGGTGAATAAATATGTAGTGCTCATCAGTTTCAGTCTGTTCAGCCATGCCAGCAGCTCTTAGTAGCTGCACTTACACACATCAGTTATTTGAGCTAAATGCTAACATGCTGAGGTTCAGCAGGTATCATGTTCACCTTGGTCACCATCATAGTTTAATGTATTAGAATAGTAACATCTGCTAATTAACACAATATACTGTTCAACCAAGGTTGGTCTGCCATTAGTTTTGCATGTATTCGGTCATAAACCAAAGCCATAACCATTTGTCATTTTGACCTGATGGTGGTGCTCGATGGATAGTTAGGGGATCACCAAAGTTGTTGCAATTCATCCTGAGGGGGGCATTAATGTGTATAATCAAATTGCATGGCAATCTATCCAATAGTTGTTGAGATATATCACTCAGGACCACACACCTCTTTAGTATTCATCCTCTGGGGATAATCGTCGTCGGTACAAAAATCATGACAATCCATCCAACAATTATTGAGATATTTCCGTTTTAAACCAAAGCGGTGGATCTTGCTAACGGCCAAAAATCTTGAGAGTTTTGTTACCCAAACCTAATGAAAAACGGCAAGTCTATGTCATGTCTCCATTAATCAAACGTAAACGCAGGACAAAAGATGATACTGGTTTGATATGAACTTTCACATGTCGGTTTCTGTCTTCCTGACAACACAAAGTTGGTGGCATCACCAATACACAAGTTCATTTTACATGCTGTATAAAACACCATGAAATTGGCTTGCACCTTTGAGCTCCAAACAAACCCACTTGTGTTGAGGTAGGTGCAGTGTTACAGCCGAGCATGTGCTTATGCAGATCAGGTGGGGCAGTGCAATTCTGGTGCTCATTCACTCATTATTAATTACCAAAACTGGAGGTACTGCCACATGGAACTAAACCCTGTTCTCTGCAGTGGTGAGCGATTGTTTTGCTGCTGCACCAGCTGTGTGCCCTATACCAACATCTTTGCTGGAGCTCAGGAGGCATCCTGCTGTAATCTCAAAGACTTCAGTGCACAAACACGCAATCTGAGGAATACATTAGCACGCTGGTGTGTAGGAAAGCTCAGTCGTTGCTGTGCGGGGAGGCGGTATCGGCCTAAAGGTTGTAAAAGCGTTGAGTTAAAGATTAGCACTTCTCCCTGCCTCATGCCCACAGCTGCGGTGCCCTTAGCAAGGCCATTAACCCATATATGCTCCAGCGGTGCTGCTCAGTGGCCAACAGATCATACTGTGGTTGTACAGGGCAGCTTTCAAGTGTGTGTAAATGTGTGGAGCTGGAATTTTCTGCAAAGGAGCGTTTGTAGTGCACTCAGTAGGACAACAAATTCAATAGTGTTCATTTTGGTGGCACAAAATTACCCAGCAGGAGCAAATGCCACGGCTGCAGGTAGTGGGGATGCTGAGGGCTCCACGCCTTACTATCGGGCATTTTAAAAATCAGTCATTTTATTGCAGTCCTACAGTAAATACAGAGTACTTGCTGCACATAATTGCCTTGGGTGCTATGAATTTTACAGGTTTGCTTTGTGCTGTGCTGTTTTGTTGAGTGGACATTATTATTAGTAGCCGATATAAATAATTTGCACCATTTAAATTAATTGAAAAATTATAAATGTTAGCAGCATGTAGTATTAGACCTTCATTTATATTAGTACAGTGAGTTTCGCCCAGCAGCTTCTATTACAACTGTCTTTCAGCACCTCCCGCTAGTGTAATAAAAGGGCCTTGCAGTGGCCAAAAATGGCACTCTGGCTTTCTTTGTGCTGCTGCACACCTGGAGTTAATTAAGTTAAGTACTGTAGAATTAAATTGTCTTTATTTAAAGAACATCAACCTTAAGAAGAAGTATCGTGTGAGTTCCTATGTGGCCTTGAAGAAAGCAAACGGTGAGAAGGTGTGACCATTTTGGAAGCAAATAAAAGGCCATAGGGAGTTTTATTAGGAACCAAATGCCTCATTGTGAAATATAACCCACACTGAATGAAGCCCGACTGATAGAATTCACAAATTTCAATTTCCTATAAAATTCTAATGACTTTTTCTTTGCTTCCATACACCACTATCAGTTAAAACATATTTCCTCTACAGAGTGCAATATAAACTGAACAAGAGTCCCTCAAGAGCCCACAAGATTTAACATTTTTTTTTTTTTTTTTTTTAACAAATATCAAATGAGATATTATAAAGACCTTGCTCATTGGAATGGTGATGGCTTCATTATGACTTCCACCTTGGCTCAGAAATGAGACCTTGAGACAAGGAAGGCAGAGTCAAGAGGGACAGATTGGGGTGGAGGGAGGGGGGCTTGGGGGTCAGACCAGGCTTCAGGAAAAGAGAGGCTGAAACAGATGAAGAGAGACTTACATGAGCAGAATAACAAACAGCCCGCAGGAAGCAAAGATGTAGAACGTGAAGGGCGCATTGAATTAGCGTAAAGATAAAGACATCAGGGACCAGTCCTGCATCCCTGCAAACTGCTTTCTCCCCGCCAGTGGGAGGGCCACACAGTACGTGTGAAAACAGCCAGCATTATCTCAGTGACAGCTGATGAGCCGATGGGCACTAGTTAGCAGTTATACCCTTACACCATTTGTAAAAATAAATAAAAAATGTGTTGTTTTTTTTAAATGGCCATGTGTTCTTGTGTTGAAGAAAATCCAGAGTACAGTTTGCTGAAAAAATAAAAAGTGTCTCATTAACAGCCCAATAGGAATAATTGTAATTTTTTTTGCCCCAGCTCTGACGTGAGGGTTTTCTCTCCCATCCCGTCAGTAATGCAGAAGGCAAGGCCCAAGAATGCAAATGAAAATGTTGAAGCCATGACAGTCAATCCTCAGCGGACAGCATCATGAAGGACATGGAAAATCACATATTACAGCATTTCTCCACAGTTCCGGTTAAGAAACAGCAAATTTATCATCTATTATCACTATTCTATTTGGGCTACATTTGTGCAAATGTTATTTCTCTTTAACGTCGATTCTTCTGTTGGGTGGTGCAGTGGTTCGCACTGCCGTTCGCATGCTCTCCCTGTGCCTCTGCGGGGGCTCCGGTTTCCTCCTACAGTCCAAAGACATGCAGGTAAGGTTAATTGGTGACTCTAAATGGGAGTAATGGAGAGTGAATGATAATCTGTCTCTATGCGTCAGCTCTGTGATTGACTGGTGACCTGTCCAGGGTGTACCCCCGCCTCTGGCTCAATGTCAGCGGCTCCAGCCCCTCGTGAACCTCTTTTTAAAGAAAAAGAAAGTGTATATAGTTAATGGACAGATGATTTACTCTGGTCTGTAACATTTTGTACACGGTACTGACCAATGTGCATACCAAAGTCTGAGCTCATCAAAATGCCAGTTATCATCTCTGCTGCCATTTTTTTTACATTACTTTACTGCTTGATCATCTCTCTAGAGAAAAAAAAAAAAAAAAAAAAAAGAAAAAAAGAAAAGGTACATTCCCTGACCTTTAGGATGTCAAAAGTCAGCTGTCCCTTCTACGGGGAGACTACAGGTGAATATAGTCACAATGAAACAGTTGATGACTTAAATTACATCACAAGTGTTACAAGATTTCAGAAATGTTGTGTTTGAATATGAATATGAGGAAATATCTTAATAAATATGTGCTCATTTGAATCAGATTTCTGTTCCAGAAATCTTATTCATTCTGTTGAGTCAAAAGGTTTTTCCAGAGAGAATTTTGAATATCTCTTTGTGTCACTCCATAAATCTCTCAGTCATTAAAAAAATATAGATTTTTTGTTTTAGTAGGAATAAGAAAATGTTCTATAAATCAGGCTATGAATGATTTATGAACACCCCTCTGTAAAAACCTTCAGCATATTGACATGAATAAAACTGTAACGTTTGGTGTATGTGAGCACTACTGAAGTGGAGACTTCTGGTTCAGAGTATGAGAGAAAACTCATTTTAAGAAGAGGGCCTTTAAAGATAAGGTATTATAAAATGACATGCGTCAAACTTCCCCCGTTCATTACTTACATTATGTTTTCTAATGTCATTTGCAAATGAGGCATTATCTAATGCAAACTTTTGATGAATGTAGGAGAAATCTACAGACACAAATAGACATGTTATGGAAGCAAAATTGCCCAAACTCTCAAAATTGACCAGTGACTGAAAGAAATTAAGTTTTTGCCTGTAGTGTCTCACTTCAGCCAACATGAGCCAAACAGTGAAGCTGGATGACTACATGGGCATAAAACTCTCCTGATTGAATTATAAATACACAAGATCATTACAAACATGTTGGAGAATAGCTGGTTGTTTGATGAATAGTAAAAAAGAAAAAAAAAAAAAAGGTACAAGACTGTGTAGGTAAAAAACAACTAGAACATATCCAATCAAAAAGCTGAACATTATGTTGCGTGTGCCAAAAATCACAAGCGTAAAGGGGAGCTCCATAGATTTTACACATCAAAGCCGGTTTACCATTGTTTCGGGAGTACTACTGCAAATGTGAATAAAGTTGCATTAAAGCCTTTTTTGTCTCCAGACGGAGCCTTGTAAAGTCTGATAAGCATTGGTTAAAGTCACAACTGAGTAAGACCACGAGTTTTAAAATAGAAGAATTCTGAGGTTTTAGAGTTAGAAAGAAGCGGTTTAAAGCTTACCAGGCCTCTGTAGCCCAATCCTGATCTCTGCTTGAGGCCAGCGGCTCAAGGCTACGTTAGCTGCTATTAGCATAGCACACCCGAATCTCTGAGCGAACTGTTGCCGGTGAAGTTGCATTCTGGGTATCATAG
The DNA here is from genome assembly GCA_943590825.1 of Bovichtus diacanthus. Classification (NCBI taxonomy): domain Eukaryota; kingdom Metazoa; phylum Chordata; class Actinopteri; order Perciformes; family Bovichtidae; genus Bovichtus; species Bovichtus diacanthus. Next base: position 4,042,212 of record CALSBV010011748.1, read on the forward strand.
GTGCCAGGTTTTGAAAAAGAACTAAAATGTATGGAATAGAAATAAAAAAAGATGATATTTCCTAGTTCTGCCGAATCTTTCAAATATGTATTCAAAGTGGGGTAAGACCAGCACCTGCACCTTCTCCAACTTTGCAACTGTATTGCAAGTATATAGTCCCATATGTTCATTTTCCAAGAAAGACAGAAGAGGTTCAAGATATAAACAAACTTCTTTCACTTACTTTTACCAATAATATTGTCATGGCTTGAAAGGAGTCCAAAGTAGATCCTTATTATTGTTCCTAGTGCACATAATTTTGCCCTCAATGGGATGTTACTTTTAATTATGCACCATGAATGTTTGAATGAATTTTTTCCAAAAAATATCTGTCTTGGAAGCAGCTTTACTGTAAAAAGCCAGTCAACAATATCCAGACAGGTGGGAACAGCAGGGATGAATGAAGAGCTGACAGACATAAATTGTTATCATCTACTGCATCTTATCCTAAAGAGTGTCTTCCAAAACAGAGACGTCAATCATGTTATAGTAATTGGGAGTACTCTTTCCAAACTGGTTGGTACCAGAAGTAGGCTAAAACACTACAGGAACAAACCTGTGACTGTCAAAAACACTTTTGTTGGGCGGATGTTGGATCTGAAATCATAAACAGCCTTTGAGCGGTAAACTGTTTCAAGGACCGTCACTATTGAAACTTTCTTGCATTCACTTCATCATTGTGATTAAGGCTGACAAGTGTTGGGAGCACAGGCAAACTAATCTCATTCTGTCCATCAAACTTGATAGCACCTTGTTGGCAAACTAATCAGGGATCTGTTGAATTTCATTGATCTCTGAAAACAATTGACTGCTTCTTGGCTGAAAAAAGAAAATCAAAGAATACAGCACAGTGACACCTCCAGCTGCTCCATCGTGTCAGTCAAACTGTTGCGTATTACTTATAATATTTAGTCCCTATTTTTTAAAAATGTTTTAGATAGGTCTGAATTGCTTCTCACATCACAGCAGCTCCATTTTCAACATTAACAAGTGTTTGCAACAAACAGATACATACATTTAACATACCATTCCAATCACCACAGACAATATGTTCAAGACCCTTCAGCAGACATTTCATCTGGGATTAAGTTCTATATTTGATTTTAGGAGGACTGGTGTACAGACGAGTGCTTGATTAAATCGTGAAACAAGAGTTGTTGGCCAGTCTTAATATGTCATTATGGTTGGCCGAGTGTCTCCAGGGAGTTGATTTTCATTTGGTGGAGAAGTTTTTCATTTAAAAAAAACTAAACCATTTAGTATTACAATACTGTAGAACACTCATAATCACCGTTAAGTAAGTAAAGAACGAAAGAAGCATTTGTCTCGTCGCCCCAAAAGACCTAAGATGGCAGAGAAAATCAATTATGTGTCTTGTGGGCAGAGTCCTTCTGCAGACAGATTTAGTATGGTCTCTTCAGGATTATACCCACGAAATTTATATAAAAAGACCTGCTAGATTTTTGTTCTTGAATACCAAAAGAAACTTTATTATTATGGCGAACCAAATACAATTTCTTCCCCTTTCTTTGTGTTAATCTCAAGAGCATTATTATCACTCCGCGTTGTTGCAGCCCAGGGTTAATTATACCACAAATGCAGTATAATGAGTTTTACAGCTCATACAAGCGTCTACAGCTAAAATGTTTTAATAAAAACAACAGCAACATGTTGATAATTGTTATGCATTATTATCAAACGATAGAAATTAGGAGGTCGAATTTTATGAGACAACGGGACACAAAAGGTTATTTTCCAGTGCATTTCTTTCAATTAGATCAACTTTAACAAACAAGTAGAGGTCCACCTTCATTAAAAAAAAAATAATAATCTCTCCAATGCGCCATTTGGATGGACCAATTAGTCTTCCTGAATTATCGTCTTCCTGAAGCATCAGTGGTGGGACATTTTTCTATATTGACCAGGAAGGCAGTGCAATTGTGAAGGAAAATACACATTAATTTATCAGCAGGACACTGTGGGAAGCAGAGAGGTAACAGTTGGTATTGTTGTGGTGCTGAACGGACAGCTCCTGTAAAGTAACCCTGTAAGCATATGTAGATGTGCTGCAAGAATCTTTACTGTAATGTTTTCATTGTGTCAAATATAACCGAAGACGGACCAAGGTTTTCGTTATTTCTCTCTCTCACCTGGCTTTGGCCTCCCTTGCTCACAGATTTCACCCCTGCTTTCCCCAGACGTTACATTTTCGATAAATCAGGTGGGATCTCTGTAAATATGCATTTCCTTTTCCCATATTTGTTTCTCCATCCAACTAAGTGGGCTTTAAAATACATATTGTAGGAGCACATATGCATATGCTGTTGTCAGGTGCCAAACCAAGGCGTGGTCCTTTGGTAAATGTGGACCAATAGATAAAGTCGGAGTGTTTAGCGATGGCCTCAAAGAAAGTTTTGCCAATCCTTTGGTTCATTAGTCATCTCGAACCCCATGGTCTGGTTAGAAGTCAGACACCTCTCTCACGCTGTAGCGAGAGAAACGGATTCATCACAGTGATGGTGGTTGACGTAAATACTTCAATGATAACTTGTGTTTAAGAGTTAAAACTATATACCCCAATAGATGTTTGTTTGTCATTTTGGACGCCACTGCACAGACCACAATAATACCAGCAACTGTGCTGCAATAGACCTAAATATTTCTTCAGGTGAATGCGAGAAAGGATTTTATATCCGGTGCCAGATAGATTTGGCACACTTGACCTGTGAGCTAGAGTTACAATTCAGCTTTGTTCTCGTGATGATTAGAATAGAAATATGGGGGGGGGGGAACATTTGAAAGCAGCTGCTCAGACTCGACATTAGCTGTAACAATTGCACAGCTTCAACTGAACAGCTAACAAAGACTTTCTTTGAGTATTTTTTTGCTGTAAAGTGTTTACAAGAAGGGACCCACCTCTACCTTTTCACTGAGCAACAATGCCCTTTGTTGAATCTTTGATTATAGGACTGAACAAAAGGTTGCTTTCTGCTAATCATAGATTATTGCCACATTCGGATCTCAGTTTTATCCAAAAAATAATCACAAAAAAAAAAAGAAGCCAGTTTGGGTTCATGAGCTTCATGACTGGCATGATTTGAACTGTGATATACTGTATCAGCCTAACTTAAGTGGAAAAATGTCAACAGCAAATATATAAAATGTCTCCTAAATGAAACGTTTTCACACTTCCTGCCTTGAGTAATGCAGCCGGAACAAATGCACTGTAGCTGTAGCCTATAGGCTAGGTTGCAAGCAATAGACCAATTCAACAGCTTCTGTATTCATGTGGTGGAAGACAGATGACTTCTACAAAGCCACTTCCTCACGTCAGCCACACAGAGGCTTGTGTTCCATGTGAATGATTCCACTCCCTCGTTACATCGTGTCTAACACCAATGGGCGAGTTTGTTCCTCCCAGTGGGTAGATTCGATCAGAAAGAACGACAATGCCATTACACTTGAAGGTTATCGACAAACGTGGTCTATCAAAACTGCTAAACGGGACTTTCATTTACCTGCTCCAGTGACCCCGCAGGTGTCCTACATGGAGTTCATTCAAGAGAAGCCAAAAACTCCACATAGCAATGAAGATTAATCAGGAGTACATACGGAACGAGAAAGTGCCGTTCTAGTTTTGGTACCCGGTCTCCTTTGTATTCAGTGCATACTTTATTAAAGAATCCCCATTCTCATTCTTGTAATTCTGAATTATAGATGCAAAGACACAAAGATACACAGGGACCCAACAGAGGACACATTGAACACACTAAACAGACTACATCCTGCAGAGATGAGCTGGTATATGAAATTTTTTTTGCCAAAACCTGTTGGAAGTACGGCAAAAGCAGGTTTCTTTTAACTGACGTAAGATTGTTTTTCTTTTAGCAAAAGTATGCAGACGCCATAGCAGCTTCAACAGAAAGTTCCACATCAGCTGCATCCATCTTGGTTGTTTTTCAAAACCCCTCAACAAACACACCTCTTTACAGTCTTCATCTGAGATACACCTCGTATTAGAGAACGTGTGTGATTGGCCTGGCAAGTCTCAGGCCGCTGGAAATCGGTCCAAAGTGGAAGGGAGGGGGGGACCAGACGTATCTGCGAGAGCAAATAAAACATGTGCTCTTTTTCCCCCAGGCAAAGCAATTCTGCGTAGTGGAGATGAATAACAGAGGTGAATTTGTTTATATTGCTTATGATTTAAACACCACCAGATGGCTCTAAGGACAAAAGCAACATGATGGGCAATCAATTTAATCAACATTTTTGACTCTATAATGAGCCTTTTTATGACATTTTAATGTCTTACTAAAATGTGATAATCATTGCAGTTATTTGTTCATCTCATAATTTACATGCACTCATAGTGACCTCTAGCTGCACATTACAAATCTAACCGTTACCCGTTTTGTGGCCGTTATGCTGGTTAGCAAAGCACAGTGGTGGCTTTGCCTATAGCAGTGATTGGGAAAGCTACAAAACATTAAAAACAAAAAAAAAAAAGATAAGCACTTGTGTCATTGGGACAGGCAGTGTCGAGAACTCCAATCAAGAGAAAGGCCTTCCGGAGTAATGAGGTGAAATCCATGTGGGAAAAGACACTCAGCCATCAAAAACACCGCCACCACATTACGGTGGAGCGAAACCTGACAGGAAAAGGTGTCTCCGTTTTTAATGGCCATCACCTGTTCAGTGTTGACAAGTTTTATTGCCTCTTGCTCCTTTCCAGCAGGCCAATATCGCTACTGGCAAAAATCAAAGTAACCTCAATCTAAGATTCAGGTAAGAATGATTCTTATGAGTTTTGGCTGGATTGATGGATGGTTGGATGTCTGGATCGACTAAGAGTGTCTTAAATAGAGGTAGTGTATGCAGAGTAGTGCCTCCATACGTGGCTATTATTCTATTATTGTTCTAATGTATAGTGATTTAGAGCCAAAAGGGATCGTTTGCAATCTACTGAGAAGTTTACAGCTGAATACATTAAATTCTGTTCACCTAGATATATAGTGTGGGGCAGTAAAATGCCTCTAAGAACCTTTCAATTGTATCATTAACTGGCCTTTTTTTATTTTTTTTTATACTATCAGCAAAAGCACTGAATGGAGTGTATATGGCATTGGGTATATATTGCCATGTATTGCTATTCTGAAACACTAGTACTGTAGATCATCATTTTCCAAAATGTAACACTAACTTTGCGTTTTCTGACAGTTAACCTATTTGTATAGAACAAAGGGAGGTACAGTATATAGGCCTCTACCAAGAAATTGTGAAAACTGCTCTTTGTGTTTTGCAGAGATAACATGGAAAACTGTATAATCTGCACTTGCAGTGATGTATATCGCTGCGTTGTTTGAAAAATGTATATTATTTTTTTAATCATTTATTTAATTAGGCATTGGAGGAGACATTTCAGGTGAATAGTTTCACATTTGAACTGATAGAAGTCACAGCGGAACTTCTCCAGTTGATTATCATATTAAGATAATTATTTTCATATCAAAAAGGTTTTCTAAAATTCTATGTCTAAACATGTGTAAATCTCTTATATCAAAAAATACGGTCAAAAAAAATGTAGCTTTTTTAAAAAAAAACTTTTTTAAACATCTTTTTAGCAATACCATGTTCTATAAATCAGGCTATGAATGATTTATGAACAAACTAAACCTTCATAATATAGATAGGAATGAGACTGGAAAGTCAATTTAAGGAGAAATCTACTGGACAAATAGACAAAAGTTTGTAAAATAAACACCCAAATGTGTTTTTTGGATGTTTTCTTTCCACTAGTCTGAAAGAAGACATGTTATGGATGCAGAATAGCCAAAACAATGTTTTTTGCTTGTGTCATGCATTAATTACAGTCTGCCAACACAAGTGGAATGGATTATCATGCAAATTCTGAAAATATACAAAGTTAATATTTAGCGTCTGGGTTCTGACCTTGTAACTCCACACATGGAAACACCCAAGCTCAGCCCAGCAGGAAGTGGGGATAACAACTTCACCTTTAGAGGATAGACGTGGAGCCTCCAAAGTGAATACTGGGGAGGAGGTGAGGTTTATGAATTGCTATATGAACAAGACTACACCAAGTTCAGCAGGGAGTGCGGCGTGACGATAACAACTCCCTTCCTCTGGGAAGCAAGAAGTTGTGACCTACAGGCTGATGCTATGGTGAAATATGGCTTTTGAAATGCTATTCTCTGGCAGGCAGCAGTAGCAGCATAGCTTCCAGGTGAGCAGTGTAGAAGCAGGCATGACAGTACACTGCCATAGTCAAAAAATGGTGCGTTGGATATACAGTATGTGGCAGTGAGAAGGTTATGCTTAGGTTATGTTTAGCAGCCAGCTTGCGTTAATTGCCGGAAATGGCTTGCAGGCATACGCTTAGCATATTTCATGACGTATAACATATTTCTATACTGCCTATGCCAACAGCTGTGCACTGCATTCTCATCAGCTACAGTGGTAATTGGTTCGCACAGAAACACTGCTCAAACACTTGGCCTTCCAAGACACAACACAGAGGAATTAGCAAACATCATCTGATGATTGAGCACAGAGAACACACATCAGTCTTTTTCTAGTACCAACAACAAATCACTATGGATATGAGATTAATAGGAGGCATTACAAGCAGTGTTACAGTGTCATGACAAAGCCATTTGCATACAGTAGAAGCAATTACGAGGCAAAATGAGGATAAACATGCAGGTCTTCCCTGATTATATAGAAGCAAAGATAAGCTGTTGCACTCACAAACAAAATCACTTAATTGTTTCCAAACAATACAATACAATTTCCAAACTGTATAGTATGTCGGTGCATCAACAGGCTGTAAAGCCCACTGAGACAAATGTATAATTTGTGATATTGGGCTATATAAATAAACTTGATTTGATTTTGATTTGATCATCAATGAGTGCAATGTACAGTAGGATTGCGAGCAAGCCCAGGTGGGTGACAGCGTGACATTTTATTTAAGGATACTCAAAATTTAAAATCTAAAACCCTCTTTAATTTAAAGCCTTTTGCACAATCCCAAGCATCCCTGACACTGACACACCTCTTTCTGTTGATATGTATGATCTCATATCATGGGGCTTTTTTATTTTTTTATGTTTCTTAATACTACAGTAATTCCCAAGCCCCAAAACTTGCCGTTAAATCTTTTTTCCCTCCTCTCTTCATATTGCACGTCTGGGCAGAAATGCTTTTTCTCTTATCTTTTATGGATGTTTTCTCTTTATGAAATAGAGCTGGATTCTGCATACTTGCTGTTTATGAACTGGTATCAGCCAGTTTCCTCAGCAAATGTAATTGCATCCCCTGGAAGTTCACTCAAGCACAGTCTGCCTACGTCAAGCCTTTTGATGACTGAACTCCATACACATAGAGTTGAACTCTAACTCAACTCTGTACCATCTTGTGCAACGATAACAAGACTCCCCCCCCCCCCCCCAATTGATGCCACTGTATGTTTAAGATAAAGTCAACCCTAATCATACACTTCTCCTTTATAGCTCCCAATAGTAAAGTCACTCAGGCAGAAATATCTAGTACCGCACTATCCCAATCTCTAATATCACTTCTCAATCTACGGAGGCCTACGGCAGCTCTCTGCTCCCCGAGGAGATTTCTGAATCGGCACTCGTATGTTTGATGACACTAGTACAGAACTCACTGCAGGCAAACTGTGTTTATGATGGCCGCTACCGAGCAGGAAATGCTCTTTTAGCTTAAAGCCTTCATGATGCAATGCTGATTTCAAATGACCTTGCATCACATCATGAATTCATGTCCCGTCTCGATGGCTAACCTCCAGTTATGCAGTGCACAATGTGTGTTTGTAGGTGAGCCATTGCACAGACAATTTAAACCTTAAATGAGTGGAGCGTCGAAATTCCAGGCACACAGCTGGGCATGAAAAATTACTTGGATCAAGTTAAAGACCTGTCTAAGGCACCGTCAGAAAATACTCCACACACAAATAGAAATCTGGCTAAGAGAGTGCTCAAACTGAAATAAATGAACTTGGATCTGCAATCCACACTCAATACAATCCACACTGTGTTGTTATAGGAATACAAAAAAGGACTATAAAAAGTAAACTTGCTAGCATTTACTCCCTTACAAAAATACAGGCAATCCTCCTTCTCTCCCACCTTTTCTACCATCTCTCATTGCTCTGACTGGCCCCATCAGATCATACCCATCACAGTAAATGCAATAATTACAGCTGCCTAGGAGGTTATGCTTTCGGCTGGGTTTGTCCGTCTTTGTCAACTCAAGTACATTTTTATTAATTTATTTATTTAGCTCCGATTCATAACAGAAGTTATCCCATGACACTTCTCATGAAGAGAAGGTCTAGAATGATTAAATTGTTTTTAGTTTGTTTGTCAGCAGGATTATGGAAAAGGTACTGGCCCGATTTTCATGAAACTTGGGTAACGGGTGTAGCATGAGCCAAGGAAAGAGTAACATTTTGGAGTGGATCCGAATCACTGGCGGATACACAAATTATGTTTCACTTTCGTTGCGAGATAGGGCCGACTGTGGTGTCGGCATAATCTGAAAAAAAAAATGTAGTTCATGACTGGGAAAATTCACATGAACACCCACACATTTGGAACAACTCACAAAAAGCTATTCACACGTTATTTAAAAAAACATTCTGAGCAATAAAATACAACACATATTTGCAGCGTCCATGTTGTCTTCACATTGCAACTTGGAGATCATGAACACACAGAAGAACAACTTCCTTACTCTGGAAATGGGGACCATCCGAGGAGTACGTGAACGCACCATTGGCCTTGGTGGAGATCTGCGCTCTGAGTGAAATTCTTATTTCTAATGTTTGTCTTTCAGTAAAAAACTAAAAGATACACATCTTAAGAGAATACTAAACATAGAACGGATCATCAACAGTTAGCATAAATTGTGATGTTGTTTACGCAGTTAATAGTTGCTGCCAACTGTTCATAGGGTATTTTATAAGCCCCCCACTCCACCCCAGCATCCACCTGCAGGCTCTAAATTCCCCTTGGGAGAAGTTATTAATGTCACTCCCCAATCCCTGCTGTGCTGAGGTTGGTGTATCTTTGTGGGGAGTGCAGATGCCAAATATCAACTACATATACTGCATTTACATAATCACGTGAGTTGACTTGAAATCAAACGAAAGAGGGGAGGACATCTATCCCTTTTCTTTTTTTACTTGAACATGCAAGAAAAATTTCAATTTCCAAAAGCAAACACAAGCCCTTCAGTACAACAATAACCTGCCTGTTTTACATAACTAATAGAGCAGTGTTGAAGGGAGTCATTGGATGCTAAAACCTCATTATCCCGTCTGACGACCTTGGCACATGTGCTGAATGAGAAAGTAATGACTCTTAAATGCTGCCAGCACATCGAGACAGCCCTTTTTAGATGTGGTGGAAACTGAAAGCTCCATGCTGTATCCCCTAAATTGTACTTTCATTGTCTTTCATCTGAGAGCAGGGAAACAGTGGCATTTTTATTTATTTTTTATTATTATTCTTCATTTATCACAATTGCCACATTTCTACTGCATGATACGGCACAGCTTTACTCAACTGGACCCACTCTTTTAGGCTTTCCATTAGCAAATGTTGTGGATTGTATCACATTTCTTTAAGAATGAATTAGGAATTCAGATGTCTCATGGAAGAAAATAATAGTAAAGACTTTGAAGAAAATGAAAACCACTTTAAATGGCATAAATATTGTATTTGATCAAATTTTAGAGTATTGATTAAATATCACATTTGACTAGGAACAGAGCTGCATCCAGCTGTATGGCAATGCTGGTTACCTCAGCTTTGAGCATGACCTAGCATGACTCGAGCAAGATGAGGGGGTGGGGGGGGGATATCTGGTTGGAAATGAAACCTGGGCTAAAAAGGTACAGGTCAAAGGAAGAACCTTTGAAGCCCCAACTGAAGTGCTTGGCAGCTGTGAATGCCAACAGCGCCAGCACTCAATGCAAAGAGACCTGGACTTGGCATGCTTCATGGCGTTTTAGAGAGGGAGCACTGGAGCCAGAGACCAAAGTGGGTAAGGAAGTTTCTTATTCTGTCAGATGACAGATAGCTCAGATAATTTCACCATGCACAAACAGGGTGCAAACTGGAACTGGAAATTTGAATTTCTTAATATTCACACATTCTCCATATTCATATGAAAACATGAGTTTTGTAATTCTGGTGTTGGGATCCTCACAGTCCTGAGATAGAGCCATTAAACTCAATTTCCCATGATCCTTTGACTCTAGACCCTCCTTCCATTCATGCAACGTGACATCGCTTTTCGCACAGGTGTGAAAACTCTGGTGCGTTTTAGATTTATCAGCTATGTGTTTTTGCTCTCTTTTTGCCTCTTCTCTCCACGGACCTCCTCACCATCACAGTCTGGTGAAGCGACACCGCCGCAGCATCAGATGGCTCTCTGATCACTTCCTTTAATGGAAGAGGACGCGAGCGCCTGTCCAAAGTGAACAAGTTTATTGCATACAGCGGCTCTCCACCACTGTCTAGCCTCCACAATAGGAGCAACCAGTAGTTAGCAAGGAGCTAACTGCATTCTGCAAGATGACAAACAGAGCGACCGGTCTCCTCCGTGTTGAACACAGCTGACTAAGCAGCAAACACAACGACTCGACTGGCAACACGCCGCCACGACAACAAAGAGCAATATGGTCATTTTGTTTATAGTTTAAATAATTAGATTTCCTAATTCATTGTCCAGTACATTTTGAGACTACATTCACTCGTTTTACTTTAAAATAAAGTGTTCATTTAATGTTAAACTTTAGGAGACTTCCTGCCGAGGCCTGGGTTCGATTCTATTCTGTGCCCTTTGATGCATGTTACCCCTCTCGCTCTAAGCTATCACTATCAAATAAAGCAGAAATGTATCTTTAAAAACTTTAGGAGGTTGTTATTCAGTAGTCAGTATTTCCACGCAGTACTGCATACGTGCAGGTAATTCTCTTACATTTGCTGGTAAACTGGTGATATTTGTTCGGCCCACTGTGCTAGGACAAATGTTTATGCACTGTGTGGTTTACTGTGTGAGTTTTGTTGGTGCTTGTATCAACCATGTGGAAGCGAGCAAGCGCTCTGTTACCATGACGCCTACGCTCAAAGTTGCAGTAGCAGTAGCATGGGCACATTGTCATCGCTTACGGGGAGACTTGAATAAACCGGAGCCATAGTTAATGTTATTAGAAACACCTGTGCCCTTCCTGCTATGACAAGTCGGAATGTGTCCTGGGATATAAAAAGGCCCTTTGTCTCAACCTAACAGAGCAACAAACAGGAGACTGAGGGAGATCAATCAAGCACAGCAACACAAGTGAAAACACCTGTGTGGGTGTGTAGGGAGTATTCATTTAGTGTCATCTTCGAGGTAGCAACTGCTCGCTTAATGTTTCCTGGCGTGGTAGTGAAGGGTGATTAACTCATGATTAAAAAAAAAATATTTATATGTAGTGACATTTAAAAGTGTAACATTTCCGCACTAAAAGGTCTAAAAATGACTACACCTGTGTTGTATGTTATGTTGGGTTGTCTACTTGCGTTATCCCAAATGTTTCCAACAATGTTCAGACCGTCATTTTAATCGAGGTAACCGGCTGTTTCATTTGGACTGCTGCAATGGCAAAAAAAATATCCCCTTAGTGCAGGCATCATTGTTTTGGTTGTCTGCTAGAAGCGGTCATAAATGTACTTTTATCTTGTTTTTAATTTTGAGTCACATTTTTAATGCACTTTTTAGATGCTTCTTTTTAGAAGTAGTTTTTAACTATATATATATATATATATATATATATATATTAACCGGATGAAGGATTTTAGTCATTGGAACGTCTGGATGTCAAGTTATCAGAGAAACAAGCTGCGTACACTTTAGTGGCAGCCGAACAGCTGCGGAGAAATCCAGTTTAAAAAAAAAAAAAAAAGAAAAGTGCTTTTATTCGTTTTTAAATCAGAGGGTTTGTTTTGGAGAGAAGGAGACCTCTGTGGACAATTCAGTCCCCTGTAAAGACCTCCCGAATGTCTGGAGCTTAAGTCATCAGAGAAACAAGCGGACAAACGATAGCAGTTAGCTCACAGCCCCTGCATCCTATGTCTGCCAAACTGCGTCAGAGAAACACAGATTTTTAACGTGAAACTGACTTAGTTAATGTTTTTACCGATTTTAATCACTGGGTGTTTATTCTGAAGAGGAGGAGACCGCCGCACAGATAATTCAGCTCCCGGTAAATACCTCTTGAACGATGAAGGAATCCTAGCTGTGTAAAGCTGACTGCAATTACAAACTCCCATGATACCACACTACTTCCCGACGCCACTAAACAGTCTTGTGGTATTGTTTTGATTGAGAGACCCCTAGTGGCAGAAAATGACCTATTGTGCATTTAATGTTCTTGATATGGTCTCAATCAATTCACCAATGGTTAATTACTAAGGAGGGTCATTTTAGGTCCCATCATCTGGTAGTCCACCAAAGTATAAAACAAAGTTGAAAAAGGGCTTTGTAGGAATAGTATTTCCTTTTTTTACAGTGCCAGTGTTGCCTGACATTGACAAACACTGACAAAAAAAAAAAAAACGCCCAAAAGAGAATGATGAAATATTGTCAATGAAAGTTTGAGTTGAGCGGTCAAGTATTGTTAACATACTCCACCTGTTACTGTATTACCACTCCCTGAATGTGTGCTGTGAGGGCAAACCCCAACCTAGCAGACTAGCACTCAGCAAATGCTGTGTACTGCTTGACTGCTGGCCTGATATTCCAACTCCAGGGATTTGTACTCTTCCCCAGCTCCCCGCTGAGTAGACATAGTGATTCACTTTTAGCTTGCATCTCTGGAGACTCCCACTGTATAGACTGGCGGGCCACAGAGCAACACAAAAGGTTTATACAGTGTGCAAAGCCTTTCTGTGGCGAGCATGCCACTTCAGATTGTGAACGAAGAAAGAGAGACTCATATTAAGTACACAAAATACGCTCTTGTCAGGTCAGTGTATTATTAGTGGTTGCTCTTGGATCTGTAGAAATGGGTCATCGCACAGTGCCTCGGTTCATTCACAATATCTCTCTGCTCAAGGCCTGGGTCTGCGGCACAGGGAAACACCATGGCTCTCCGCCCATCCTTTTGACTCTCATTTGTGCGAGGGCAGATAGCACCGAACCAGCAGGGTTTGCACTGTGCGGTTCAGTTACCAACGTGTGCATGGATATTTCCTAATGACTGGACTGCACATTGTCACCGATGCAACCCCAGAGAACAGTGAGCAAGTAAAGGGAGGGCAATGCTGCCAGTGAGAAAGCTTTCAATATCTAAAACCAGAGTCATTTATCTTATGACTGAGAACTATACCATTATAACCAAACATGTTATTTTATTACTGGACCATATAAGTGACAACCTTCCTACCATTTCATAGCAAAAGGACTAGAAATATCTTTATGAAACTACAGAATTGATTGAAAAATAAATGATTTCCTTAAGGCAATTCTAGTGATAAGAGGTTGCATACAGTATACCATGCTATCACCTAGAAGATAATGACTGAGAACCTCATCAATTCTGCCTCATCCGTATCTCCCCAGCCAGACTGTAAGATAACTATATTTCTTAAAGAATCTCCCCATGCCATGTATTTCACTCTAAATCCTCCTTTTACGATTTTCAGTTTTCTCCAGCACTGGCCAAATTGAATTTTTGCGGTGGAGATATGGCCAGGGTGACTTTAAAAACTGTCCAAAGTTCAAATAGCCTGTACCTTCTACTTTTCACTAGCTCTGTGTAAGAGTTGTTGCCCGTTCAGTGTTCTTTGGAAAGGAGGGAGACTGGACGTTACAAAGCGTATGAAAACTACAGTCCTGGAATAAACACTAGGATGCTGGAAAAATTGCGGCATCAAAGGTAAAACGCCTTTTAAAAAATTTGAAGGTAAACAAGTATTGGCATTACAATATGAATCTCTAAGTATTTTCCAAGAGTAGAATAACTGACTGTGAAGAAGCCTGTATTTTTATATCATTTTCATGCTCTCTGTTCTAAGATGATTTTGTGTGTATGCCTCATTGGACTCTAGTGTCTCACTTAAAAAGAAAACTCAATCACACACGCACACGCACACACACACACACACACACACACAGACACAGACACAGACACAGACACACACACAGACACAGACACAGACACACACACAGACACACACACACACACACACACACACACACACACCTCGCGGCTTTGTGCATTTCGTCTCAAAGTACTGAACTGATATAAGCCTGCCTTTTAGCACTGAAAGATGGATCGTCACCTGAGAGTCTGTTTGAAAGTGCAGTGAAATAATAGAATGCCCTGTTGGCTGTATTCTAAGAAAGCTTGAAGTAATCAAAGGAGGAAATATCAGTGATCAAAGAGGATGCAGGTGAGACGTATTGAAAGGGCTGCCTGGACTCTTACTTTTACAGCGATGTTTACTTTCCTTCCTCTTTGTTGCCAGTGATTCTGAGTTCATCTCTGTAGAGCTGAAATTGTCTGCCAGTGACCGTCATCGCCCTGTTTGCGCTGCTTTTAGTGCTCCACACTCCCTCTCAGGTCGGCAGAGTCAGGAGCTCGCACAGAATCACAAACTAATTGCTTTATCTGAGCCTTTTGTCTAAAGGGTCAGAAATTGAGTTTGCTTGTAGGGCGAGAGAGGGAATTATAAATCGAATGGGATAGGGGAAGAAAAATTCAATTTGTGCACAGCCCTTGTCAGAAGCGCTTACTTGTGGTGTCCAGATTAGAAGAGGGTAAGAAAGGGAGATAACAGCATTACAGCGGGAGCAAACACACTCTTGTCTAAGGGGCTAGGCGTGGAGGCTAATCTAATACCTGACACGGACATGTCCGAACAGCATAGAGCTGCCTCTGTCGGAAACTGATGTTAACACCATCATTTCACCCACTGCAAAGTCATTGACAGTCATTTTTAACTCTGCTTTTTTGATTTATTTAAAAACACACTGGAGGGCAAAAGGATAGATGTTGAAAAAAGAAAGATGGGACATAACAACTGCTTGTTTTTTAAACGTGCTCCACTCCAAAAAGCCTTTAGCATGAGCTTCAATTGTCAGTTTAAATTTAGCCATTTCTGTTTTACAAGCGACTCAGAGGCAGGGTTGCGATTAATGCACAGTGCAACATGTCATGCAGTGTGTACTCATTTTTCAGCTTTGAGCCGAAAACATCAGACAAGTACTGGATCATTAATATACCCTACAGATTGTTTTTTGGATGATGAAACTGCATGGGCACACCATGTTCTTGCCTGACTCTGGCTGCGAGAGAAATTACGTGCTGCTCCCTGGGTTTGTTGCTCAGAGTTGTACAAGAGACATGGGGATTCTTCATGATTTACAATAAATTCAAGCTTTACATACAGTCTAATGTGCAAAATTGAACAGCATAAAACAATTTGCTGATGTGAAATAATTTACCAATGGAAAATTACTGTATCTACAGTTTCAGTGACTCAAGGAGAGGAGTACAATAACTTGCATACATATTATGATAATACACCTAGATACTACAAATAAATATTCTTTCATTTTGGAAAATGCACTTATTTGCTTTCTTGCCAAGAGTTGAGATTGATTATTTTCTTATACCTGTCATTCACTGCCTGCATTCTAGACCTTAAATGCTTGCTGCAATATTGGCTTATATGAGTTGGGAAATATTGACAGTTTGCTGTCTTCATGAAGTCAGAGTAAAAGATTAATATCAACTTCATATCTAGGCGATCATGATTGGCCATGTTGGAGACTATTTTTTTTTAAAAAACCCAACAAACCCTCGATTTTCTGACTATTCAAGAAGTATGTACGGGATACACATGAATAATGGTTCTAGATGCACCACTACCCTCATGGCTATAAAATGATTTGTTCTGTAACCAAAGATCACACACTGTGTGACAAAACCATTGTGCTTTATGTTTTCTCTTCCCACATTCATGTCGGCTACTTTGAAGAATGTTTAAATGTTAGTGCTTTAGAAATACACATTGTAGCATTGCACTATGAGCATTTCACTGTGGTGACAACAGGCTTCTCTTCCTGCAAGAACTCACTAAGGAGAGCTCTAGGTAGTTTCATCTTAAGAGAAATTCAACCAACAAAAGGTATTTTTTAACTGCCATTTCCTGCACTTCTCCTTCAGGAGCTGTGATATTCACTTACAGTTAGTGTGTCTACAAAATAGACAGAACAGTTCATGACTGCAAACATGGCAAAAATAGGTAATGTGTGTTGAGGGGTCCTCTGTTTCAAAAGAGAAGCCAGGGGACATGGATCAATATTTGAACATGCAGGAAAGATGCTTACTTGCAACTGTCAACACGGTCTTGTGGAAGTAATGGAAAGTGGTCGGACATCATGAGTAACACTCCCTTTAGTCCGCAGATCAGACTGTGGTTGTCCTGGGCAGCTTCCAGGTGGGAATGTGTGAAACTGTGTGGAGCAGGCCGTAGCTGGAAAAGAAAGCATTGCTTTTAGTCAAACTTCTCAGGGGAAATAAGTTTGGATGAAAAATGAGCAACTCCCTGAGAAGAGTGCGTTTTGCTTCAAGTGGAAGTCACCTTCCCCTTTATTAAAATCCGAAGCCAGTTGAAATATTTTTTTTGGGTTTCCAGTGTTAGAATTTGGGAATTGGAAACAAGTATTTAATTTTACACAGATCTATGCAGACGGGATTATGAAACCCTTTTGTTGTGTTTTGCCTGTATGTAATTTTAAAGGCCCATAAATAATTTTTATAAAAGTGTGGGCATATTTGCCATTATCTGACAAGAATTATTGGGGAAAGCAAGGGGGTGACCTCTTCCAGCATCAATCATCAGAGAGATACACATTACAATAGTTTGTTTTCATTATAATTGTAAATCAAAATCAAAAACACAATAAAGACATAGGGCTTGTTCCAAAAACAGGTTGAGTAAATTGCTTTTCTCACAAACATTACTAATGTCTTTAGGTGTACTATATATTAAAACATCTGTCAATCTGTAGTCTTGCACAGACAGATCTATCTCTAGACATTTATTTTTTTATTTAAAACACAAAAAAGAGCATTTTCTCTTTAGCAGGTGCTCAAGCCCCCTTGTGGTCTATCTGTGCACATGCCAGTACCTGAACCACTTCAACTGACTCTTTTCAATGCGAAGGAGCAGTGGTTCTACTTCAAGGTTCTTCTGGATGTCTGAGCTTCTTACACTGCCTCTAAGGGTAATCCCAACCGGTGCTGGGCCATTGTTCTGATGGCCTATTATTCGGAAACCGCAAAAGTCCAAACAATGTCCCATTGGACAGAAAGCCCATTTTCACCAACCCGGAAACAAATACTTGATGTTCCACTGCAAAAATATGCAACAAACGGAAGCACACAGCTAACTATTATGTAGAATGAGAGCGAAGGTATGACCCAGCCTAGTCTGCCTCTGATTGGCTTACCATGATATTCTTACCCTCACCCTAACCAATCTCACTCCTCGAATTTAAACCTAACCAATCCAATCACCGAAGGCAACAAGTACTAGCCAATCAGAGGCAGAGTAGGGCGTGTAATTCTTTCGCTACGGTAGCAAAGTGTGTACTTTCGGTAAAATGGGCTTTCGGAACAATGGACAGTCCCTAGACTGACCACCCTGCCAAGGAATCTTATTTCGGCAATCAGGATCAGCTCCCTCCTCGCAGTGAGATACCTTTTAGTCATTTAATTTGTGAACAAAACCCTAAGATACTTTAACTTCCTCATTTGTGGCCTCAGACTCTGAGGTGCTGACCCTCATCCAAGGCCGCTTCACACTTGAATGCTAACATACTGGAAGTAACGGTCTGAAGAAGATAGTAGAACCACATCTTCCTGAAAAAGCAGACCTGAGGCGTACCTGACTCACTCCACACCTCGAGACAGCCTTGAGATTCTGTCAATGTTCAAATCATGTGTTTTAATTTAGTGGTTGGTTTAACCATTTTGTTTACCTTGTTGTTGCATTTGAAAGATGGATTATGCCTATAACTATGGCTTTAGCCTTATCACCATACTTTTAATTTATGGTATACACGCATTGTATACAGCTCCCCGTATTTTCTTTCATTTATAACTTTTACTTTTTGTTTAATCTGCTGTTTTATATAGTTTTTAAATTAACATAGATTCACTGTTTGTCTATCTACTCCATGTGGGAAAAGGATGATTTTCAATTTTGTTTAGACATCTTGTGTGTCCATTTATCCAAGTTACCTAAAATAACCTTTCCCTCTGCCTAATTGAATATTTAAAACCGTAGCTACAGAGGATATAACTGATATGCCCATAGCATTAATAATACAGTATTTTATTTCACACAAGATATTAGTTTTGCAGGCCTTTTAACCATTTGCCGCAATGGTTAAACTGGGGGAGTGTTGTGTCCAAATGATATGATGGAGAGATGCAATCTACCTTTCACACATTACTGAAGTAAAAATAGAAGGCAATCATATGAGCTCACATCCAGTTAGACACATTTACCATTGGTTCAATAACTGAAAATGAACCATTTACAGAGCAGGGAGAGGGTAATAAAATATGTAAAATCCAGATAAATAGGTAGAATACAGGTTCAGATTTTTATTTTATTTTTTATTTATTCATGTATGTTTTTAGAGCAAATAATTGCTACCTATGCTGATAGTTATCAACCAAATAAAGCAAGTGTCGCAGCACGATAAGGTTTGGATTATACTCGCAAGGCTTGGACAGCTAATGACCTCCTTGTCACACTCTGTCAGGTTTGTCTGAAATTAGAATAAAACTCAGAAATTTAAGAAACAAAATGTCTTGCGATGTGTCATCAAATGACAGTGGAGGCATAGCACTACCAAAACACATAAGCAGATACATGTGCTTGGTTTTTAAAGATCTGTTCTAAGGTTGCAAACCTATGGCTGGAAACACAAACTTCCCTGAAATGTTTTATTTATTGATTTTTATGGTTAGTTTACAGCAGAGAAGTCTTAATGCTACAGCATGCAATGAGCATGCATACAATATTTTAAGCGATAGTGTACTTTTAACAATGCCCCTCTTGCACAAAGCTGGGTGCATAACAAAATGGTTTTCCCAGTTTGGTTAGGAAGAATTTAACTGGGCTGCATAACCAAATCAAGCATATTTGGGATTAACTGGATTGAAAACTTTATTGCCTAACATCAGTGGCTGAATTCATTAATGCTCTTGAGGCTGGATGGGAGCCAATCCCTTAAACTGGGTTCCAACATGTAATGGAAAGGTTTCCCATAAGTGGTATATTGGCTGTTAAACAATTATTTAGGGTGTAATGTTTGGTTTGCCGGTAAACTTTTGACCATATATTGTGTATGCACTGTATTTGTTTAATTTTATATATTGGGCTGGCTGGTTATTCAGTTAACCAGTGGTACCGAGTTGGAACTAAATTGGAAGAACATCAAACGTATAGTACTGCTGCCGTAAGTACTTGAACACTGGAATCAGAGGTAACTCGGCAGGAGCGTTGCCAATGATGCCAAAGGGAGCGCTAAATGTAGGTAACTTTCCTCAGTGTTTGTGTTGATCTTTGTATCCAGCATCAACAGCACCTGAGGTTTTGTGACTGTGCACACAACTTCCCTTGCTTTGTGGATGCGGACTGTCTGGCTATTCTCTCTCTGCATATAGTATGTGTCCCTGTTTGACTTTTCTTTGCATGCTTTTTGTTGCAGTGTTTGGCTGTGACTGTGTGCATTTTAGGGGGACCTTCTAGCCAAGAAGTACATCTAATTGTATTGCACAACAGTGCCCTGATACCACTGAAATTGAATTGGGGAGATCAAGCCAGCCAACTATGCATTTTAGATTTTGTTTCCCCTTGGTCAGTGTTGCAGTGGAACAGCCTAGAGTTATTTTTCCTTGTAATTTCCTTACAGCTCATCCTGGGGCCAGGGCTCTTTCTAGAACAATGTCTGCAGTTTATTCTGATATTACTCCTCCATGCAGTACACTGTCCCCTGGGACAGATTTAAATGGGTGGTCATGGTGGTACCATGCTAAGCAAATTAGCCCATAAGTCCTTCTCCCTAGCTACAGCCTCTAGTTCTTTCCTCGATGATCTCAAGGCAGATTAGTCCTCCAACCCTGTACCCCTGCCTGACTCCCAGGCCGTCAGAGTTTTGTCAACCCTCCAGCGTGTCCAGGGTCTGCTTGTGGTCTCCTCCCAGCATGTCATGCCTGAGGCATCCATGTTCCAAACCTTATCAGGTTCCTCTCATTGCACAGGAGCAGCAGAATACGCTATCACTATCCCCTCTACCACATTATCGTGTTAGAGGGAGCAACGTCTCCGGGAAACTATTCTCCTGGTAGGGGCCACCGCAGATGTTAATCTGCTGTATGTTCAGTTAAAGCAAGAGAGAGAGAATATTGCCCAGAGTAGGGATACTGAGGCCCACTCCTGGAGCCAAGCAATGGTTAGTACTTACGGGTGAGCGCATATAGGGCCATTTAACTCCTTACGCTTCAATGGGCACAGCCTGGAAAAGCACCATGGGAACAATACCTTGTGAGCTCGCCACCTGCAAATCAAAGGATAGGGGTCAGGAGTAATGTTTGCAGGGCAAGGGGAAGAGTCAGGATTGGCAGTGGGAACATTAATTGGGTGCATTTTTAAAGAAGAATATATTAGTGCAGGCACAATGGTGGTGTCATTTTTATGTCACTATTATTTTCAGATATGTTCCGTAAGGCTGATAATTGGTGCAGTGTGTAATGTGTAATGTCTGCAAATAACCAAATGATGGAAGCATTCATTAGGCCTGCATGCTGGCAAATAAATCCCCTGTGACATAAATTCAGTCTCTTGAGAGTTGAAAAACAGGAAAATAATTCCACTTAATGCAACATGAATACCACCAGTTTGGTCAGTCTGAAAGAGACTCTTTCCTACAGGTGTAACTATTTAAATCAGAACCAAGTTTATTGGCAACGTATACTGACACATACAAGGGATTTTACTCCGGTTGTCAGTAGCTCTCGGTGTACGTATACTGATGAACAAATATACAGGAAGATAATTTAACCTAGAGATATAACTAACAAGATAACAAAGCTAAAGAAGGAACCAAGCACAACACAACTATTTCTCAAAAGAAAGCTAACTATGGTGTATAGTAATGTAGGTTGGAGGAAAAAAGCACTGTATGTGTCTAGGATGAGCTTCAGAAACACAAACTGTCAAGACTAACTCATGAAATTGGTGAAGAGCAGCCTTGTCAAGTTAGACCCAACAAGAAACTGAATGGTCAGTTTGTTCATAGAAGTGTGCCAAACGCTGACAGGGCATGAAAGCGTGTGAAAACCATATTTTTGTGTTGCATGCATTTGATTCAACAAGGCTGGTATGAGTGTGTTTGAGTTAGAGATAACAAGATGAACACAGTCATTTAGCAATGTTGACCATTATATGCCCGCCCAAGCTTAAACTATCAAAGTAAAATAATTGTGGTGTTCTAGACAGTAGCAAATACAGTATACTGCAACTGCAAATCCTAAGCAGTTGTTAACATTTCTAATACTAAGAGTAACCTTTTCACAGGGCTAAAAATCAGTGTTTCACTTCCCTCTCACCCAGTTTGAATGTTATCAGCTGATTTAAATGGCCATTATCAGGGCTTACCAGCCTCATAAATGTGGTTCAGAAGGGGCCTGCTACACCTACTCGTCAGTGTTATCATCTTTTCTCACAAGGTTGACACTAATCTCTAGCGACGGTAGTTATGATGACAGGAACAAAGGCTGAAATCAAGTAAAAAAAAGTAACAGTTTAATATTGTTGCTGGAAAAAAATCTCTAACTGTGTGAATGTGTAAATTAATAGGGGTATGATATCACTACCCATATAGGGCACGATTAGATCTCACTATTATTACATGTGTGAATTCCATTAAATAAAGACGTATTCTTATAGAATATAAAATCCTTTTGGGGAAATGATGACATGTATTGATCATACATGTCATACTTACATACATACTTTAATCTTACTCTTTCAGACTTGGGAGAAAATAAAAAAATAATATAAAAACATAATTCAAAGCGGTAAGCCGGCTTGCTATCATATATATATTATAAATAAATAATGTGATATTATTTAAGCATTGCCTTGCGTTACTTTGCCCCGGGTACTTTTATGTATGCTGTAGGTGTTTATTAGATATGAACGTAAACCTATTGACCGCTTTGAATTTTGTTCTTGTATAAATCTTTTATTTGCTCCCAAGTCCGTTTCACACTAACAGGGTTGCAACTGAAAAATAAAACTGAAATATTGTCCCACACGCAATAAAGGTATATCTAGGCAACACATTAATTTAATAAAATACACACATGTAATTATGGTGAGATACACAGCCTTTATGGGGCTGTGATATTATTAAGCCTGGGAATTTACGTATTCACAGTCGGAGATGTTTTACCAGCTCTTCTTCCTGTATTTGTCAGTTTAGACTGTGTTGCTTTTAGCCTGAATTATGACTTTATATAACCTATAACTAGTTTGTATTATTTTACGATCCGCGCACTGAGCTGTGATTGGTCAGCAGGCGGAGCTTTTATACAAGTTAAGATAAGAGATAGAACTTTATTTATCCCGAGGGAAATTGTTGATCTCTTATCTGGAACAAAACCTCCTCCGGAGCAGGTTAGGTGTGCAGCATACCCCAGTAAGTAGTGAACCACCGTCGTAGGACAAAACAATCCAGCAGGGTGAACCCTGGAGTTACCTCGCTAACCCCAAATCCTGCTTTATAGTACAGGCCCGTGCTCACTTTGGATGACTCAGACTAGCATGCTTGCCATGCGAGGAAATACCAATTATATTGTAGTCTATAGTTTAATTACAAATCACAGCTTGCTCGGTGCTGTCACAAAAATTAGATTTGTAGACGAAGGGCAAAGGAAATACAGAGCTAATTTTGTCAGGATCTTGTCAAGTCTCCTGAGGAAAAGACCTCACGTAAAAGTGTCTGCCAGTCTCTGCACTTACATTTGCCAGGAGTCATTTTTCTAAAAGATTTATTAGTGTCAGATAAAGGGATTCTTATAGGAATGGTGTGTCACAGCATGTAGTCACAGGAATCTCCAACAGATAAAGGTAGATTTTCTTTCTTTTAGTTGTTTGTAACGGTTCATACACTCAGCCAAACACCCATTCTCATTAAAGTGATATGATGCTTTTTTTTTCAAGATTAATCGGTCAGTCAAGATTACAAGTTTAAAAGCAAATTGTTAATTTTCCAAAGATTGACTGCATTGCCGATTGCCGATCATTACCACACTCATGGCCATTCAGCACGTCACAGTAGTAGAACTACATATTGTTGCTTTTGAAACCCAGACACCATTGACAGTTTTTACATCTCAACTAAACATGATGGGGGTTTTTACATTTACTAACAAGAACAGCCACACCAGTCAGAAGTGCCATCTGTTAGTAGATTTCCACATGCAATGCAACTCTTATTGGCCAAAGGGTTTTTTTCTGTTTTAATCTGCCTGGTCGGTTTTAAATTAGTGTTGAAGACAAGTTTGAGCATATTGCCATGATAGCATAATGCCTTATGCTTTGAGTAAATTAGCTTTATGTTGCATTCCCCACTTGCCCAATAAACCCTAATGAAAAAAATGTGTCGACACTTATGTCTCAATGTAACCATGCAAGATCCAAGATCTGATCCTTAAACATTGCAGTTAAATATGCGTGCATTGGGTGGCATGATAATAATGAGTCATTGGAGGCTTCTAAAACCAAAGGCAAACAATTGGAGTTACGTGAACTGCAACAAATATGGGGATTAAATCTCTAGTTGTGGGGAACTCTATTATTTATTCATTCAAAATATCTAAGTTGTAAAAAGATGGTAGAAAAAATGCACCATTTATATATTATTGAAACAGCGATGCTTGCGGCTCTGTGAGGCTGTACTTGAGCACAGTGGTGCTCTGAGCTAAATGTCAGCAAGCAATGTTTACCATGTTCACCATCTTAGTTTATAATTTTAACATTTGCTAAGTAGTGCTAATTTCAGCTGAGGCTGATGGGAACGTCATTTGTTTTTGCAGGTATTTGGACTCAAAGAAAAATATTGGATAAGGTCAACTGTTGACCTGATGATAGTGTTGGGCATCACCAAAGTGTTTGCAAAGAATCTTGAGGGGGGACATGAATGTGTGCACCAAATTTAATTGCAATCCATCCAGTAGTTTTCGAGATATTTCACTAAATGCCAAAAATATCAACCTCACGGTGGCATTAGAAAGAAGATCAGGTGATATCCACAGACAATGGGACTTTTCATCTGCGGACCATGAATGTCACGAATATATTGCAAGTCAACAAGATATGTGATATTTTCTACATTTATACAAGTTCTGCTGTACATAAAAAACATTAATGGACACCAACCAATACTGCAGAATGATACTGAGCTCCTTTTGTAAAACAAAAACATAATCATGCATGCATTGTAAACTCGCTGTCAATGTTCCGTGTGCACCAAATTAAACTATATGAAAGTGCTTAAGGTTCATAGTTGTTGTTGAAAGAATCCACCCTCAGTAAAACACACATATTAAAAGCCATCTGTCTCCGATATGGGCTATCAGAGTTTTGTCAGTCACAGCTTATTAAAGATTGTACATATAAACACAAATATCAGGCAGGAATTGCACCAGAGAGAAATACGACATTCAGACATCAGATTTGAGTCTTTGTACATTGCAAGACCAAGGCTTAAAAAAAGTCACTGAAGCACCCACTGTGCAGCTCACAACTCAGACATGAAAGACCAACAGGCTCCACCAGGGTGTAATTTTTCAAGGCTCTTCTTTCCAGAAATTTTTTATTTTTCTTTGGCAGAAATTATTCTCCTGCTGAAATTTCTATGGATTTCTCATAATAGCTGAAGTTCAGGCTGAAGGACTACACTTGAGCGGGCCGAGTAACTCCTCTCAGCTTCCAATTACTGGCTTTACACTAGGACAGCCTTCTCCCAGCTGTGCTTTGTTTTTGACAATACTCCTCTCTCCGCACCACCATTTCTCTCTTTCTTCTTCTCTCTCTCACTAGCCGTGTTTCCACAGACTCATTTTAATGTTGTTTTTTAACTATCGCATTGGAAAAGCTGGAGGGTAACAGCAAAATTCCATAACACTTCCTCGATGGCTCAAAAAAAAACGTTTTACGCTCGCTTGAGGTGGATTTGCCTTCGTCAAAAAGAGTTGATGCGTTAAATAGGATATGGAAACGCCTTTCTGACGTAGCAAACACTAAAATGATTAGCTGTTTCCGCTGTCTTCCCGGATGTATATATTTTCCCTATTGAAACATTCCTGAAGACCTCTCTCCATTTTTTCTCTCGTAGATGGCTGGTTGGCCAAGGCGACATGTTTTGTTTCTGGTTCGAAACCTCTACTTCTTCTTCTTCTCATAGGCAGAGGTTGAGGCTATGCATAGCGAAGGCTAATATTTGACCAACGATCTTAATTGTTTTCTAACGGAGAACAACGTGTCACGACCTCAGACACAGGGTAGGAGGACACAAATGCACGACACCAGAGACAGATGTAAAGTGTAAAATAAAATACTTTACTTGCAAAATGTAGCGCAAACTCAAAACGCTCACAAGGTGGTTCATGACGCAGGGACATAACCAGACAAACTGGCACAAGACAAGTGGAGACAGGACTATTTATACATGAGGTGAGAAACAATCAGGGACGGGGCAGACGCTGGCCATGGCGGGAAACCACACAAAGGCAGGAAGTAAAGGCATCTGGAATGAGGGACAAGAGGTAAGTACAAAATAAAACAGGAAGTGCAGTGACAGACAGTGACTGACAGGACTGGACGTAAGACACGGTGACTTGACGAATGACAGACAAGACGTGACTAAAACCAACTAAGAACAATCATGAACTATACTAAACATGAACCTGACTAACAAACTAAATAAAATACAATAATAACTATGTGGTGTATAACCTGGCAATACACAATGTTTATATTGTTTATCATGGGGGAGTACATTCCTATATAAGGGATCCTGAGGAAGGTTGGAAGGAGCCTCTCCACTACACACTTGGGGATGGGAGATGTGTGTTTACTTAATAACATGTGGGTTTGCCCATATTTGGTCACCCATACATTGACCTTTGAGGACCTCTTTAGGGGGTGAGGTGGTCTCTGTGTCCTACAAATAACAGGGACCGAGGGATGTAAAGGAGAGGATTCATTTTGGCTTGGGATCCTCACATCGCCTGTTTTTGGTGTTTGATGCTGTGCTACTTGTAATAAACTTTTTATATACAACGGAGCCGGTGTCAGCAGAGATTCCTTCATCATCATCACAACATCACGACGAAAGAAACCACAACTACAACATGAAAACTTTAACCAACTTGATGAGACATGACACAACGGAGCGATGCCAGACAACTTTTCTTCCTCCAAGTGAGAAAAGTTGAAGATGAATATAGATCAGCGGGTGTGGTGATTATCAAATACTCTCTCAGCCAGTCGCATCACTGCTCTTATTGCTCTGAAACAGCTGAGCCTGTCACAGTTAAATGTGATGACGGCAGCTGAGCAAACGGAAGGCTTTACCTCGGGAAATGGTTCAGAGCGTCGCAACAACACACATCTCCACAAAGACAGATGGAGTATGATTTCCATCCGGTAGTTACCATAATATTAAGTGAAAACGTTTATGATTCGTACCGACGCTATTTTAGCAATAATTCTAATGTACATGGTCACATAGTTTCGCAACTAATGTTGCACAACCGCATTTGCACGGCAATGTGTTTCAAGGGTAAAACGTGAGCTAATACAATTGCTAAAAAAGGAAAGTTGGAAAAGAGGCCATGATGCGCCATGTTAACCGGACAGCTACTTCATAAAAAGGCGGACTATAGAATAATAACAACCAGTCTGATGAGTGTAAGGTCCGTGTGGTTATACTGTAGCAGTTTGGTGTCTCTTTCAGCCAATTTAATGAAGTGAAACACAGTGACTGCCATGTGTAACGGCACTGCTGTGGCACAACACTTCTTAGAGGCTGAAATTTGTCAACATGTGCGTCCTGCTGCCTTCAGACGCTGCAGGGACATCATGAAGTGAAGGAGAAGCTTCTGATACTATAAAGCAGCTGTGGGCAGCAGATACTTTAGGAATCACCCACAATCATTCACAGATCGATGCAGACTGACTTTCCTGCTATAACTACTGTTATTTTTTTTTCCGATTTTGGTTGGAAAGTGTTTAATAATGGTGGTGACATAACCTTTGAAATGACTCGCAGCTTAATGGTGCGCTCTGGTACTTGAGCAAACACTACACCCCTGTTTGATCAAAAACGATTGGTGGAGTCATGTACCGATAGTTTACCTCATTTGACCTGAAATCCTATTGCCTTAATCTTGATGAAATCTGGAGTTTAAATATTGTTAAATATGATACTCTCTATACACTATAGCAGTTATGGACGGCTTTGCTTAAGATGGACGTTTTTTTTTTCTTTTTGCATCTAACCTCATGTTAAATCAGTTGCTCTTCATGTTTGTCACAGCGCTGCTCTGCTGACACATCTTTGCCAGCTGTTCAGTTAATATTTTATCATTGTTTTGCGTCCTTTAATACATGTTATCTGTTCGTTCAGTGATTATGTCATTATGACAATAAAAATAAAATATATCAAACCAGACCTGGTCAAGGTGGTTTCACTGAGGGTGTCGCAATATACCGATATTATTGATTACCTTGATATTTAAAAAAAATTAAATATTGATTTCATGTTAATAATACACGTGTAAATAATCCAATAATTTTGTTTTGTCTCCCTCCCCCAAACGGCCCTCACACAAATGAGTGTATTTCATTCGCCAAAAAAGAGACAAAAAGCACAATAAGTTAAATATTCATTTGACTGATAGGATTATTATTTTCAAATGCTCTATAGATATTGCGATAATATTGTGATTGTGAATTATTTTAGCCACGATAATAGTGTAGTGAAAATCTGATATTGTGACAGCCCTAATTTCAACATATAAATTGTAAATTAATCTACTTAAACAGAATAGTGTGTTTGGTTGACTAAGTTTGTCATATCAATTTAATTAAATGGATTCAAGGTTTAGGGGCGGAAGATAGATTTTAAGTCTTAAACTGAAACTAAATGTATTTCACTTAACTCAGCTGGACCCTCTGTATTGCAGACAGTTTACCATTTACCTGATCTGCATAAATACCAGGACAATGGATCACAAGTACTTGGCTCCGCTATCAAGGTTGAATTGCCCTTGACGTGAGACTACAATGCTTTACGGTAAAGCCAAAAAATCAGTGTCAATAAACATGCCACAGAGCCACCTGAGTGGCTTCTAACAGAG